>CM054128.1:135956920-136554289 GCA_028751855.1 Ambrosia trifida | reverse complement strand
CTAAATCTAAATATTAAACCTTTATTATTTTATCTCTCGTGTTTCCTCCCATAACTTTTAAACGTTAATATCTTTTATATACGAGATTTTTTAAAGAAAAAAATTACACCAAATTTACGAGCATTTTATTATCTTTTCAACGAGTACCATAGTGCTAAATCAAAATCGGAGAAAAAAATGACTATTTTTTGTAACCCGATAGGTATTGTGTCGGGTTTGGGATTAGTTTAAAAAAAATTGTGGGTTTGGGTCGTGTCTGGGATTAGGTGATACCCGACCCGATTACCCGAAACAACATACCCAAATACCCGAACTACATACCCGATCATATACCTATGAATTTTTTAACGCATCACATAACCCTTAGACTAATGCGTTCGATATTTCAATAATTAACTTTTTTTTTCTTATTTCATGTTAGTTCTTTTTAGAATGATCGATTACAAACTTCCGAATTCATTTGTAATTGCACTAGATTTATACCCCGGCGCAGAGATTCATTTTTTTTATATTTGAATATGATAACTTATGGCAGAGATTTGTTTAAAATAATAATAATAATAATAATATTAATATATTTTATTATTTTATATTAAATATTTCAACCCGGGACGCTCCCGGGATAAAAACTAGTGTAACATATAAATCTAGCTTATACATAATTAAATATATGTCTAATTCCCCCCTTAAGCTAGAATGGGAGAACATTCAGCATGGTGCATAATCTTGTGAAATCCTTTGGTTGTAACGCTTTATTGAAGATATCGGCTGCTTGAATTTTAGTGTCACAGAACTTTATCTCTACTTCTTCAGTCTTGACCAAATCTCGTATGAAGTGATATTTTACTCGTATGTGCTTGATCTTGCAATGATAGACTGGATCTTTTGTTAAGTTAATAGTAGACTTATTATCACAATACAATGGTATTGCTTTGTTGGTGTCAAAGTCTAATTACTTTAGTATTTCTTTGATCCATAGAGTTTGACAACCAGATAGAGATAATACTATATACTCAGCTTCTATTGAGGATAATGCTACTACTTTTTGTTTCTTTGACTTTCATGACATTGCTCCTGATCCTATGTTGAATACATATCCCGAGGTGCTTTTGTTGTCATCTATATTTCCCGCATAATCACTTTCACTAATGTCTTTCTGTTCCAATTTATTTCTTGTGTATACAATCCTGTATTCTAAAGTACCCTTTATATATCTGAGTGTATGTTGTCCAGCTTCCCAATGAGATTTCCTTGGTTGATTTATAAACCTACTGATTTTACTTACTGGGAACATTATATCGGGTCGTGTATTTGTTAAATACATGAGACTTCCAACAAGACTCCAATACAAACTTGGATCAATACATTCATCTTTGCTATCTTTGATCAATTTAAGCCCATATTCCATAGGAGTGGAGGTTTTAATACAATCAATCAATTGAAATCTTTCTAGTATGTTTCTTGCATATTTTGCTTGAGAAATTCTTACTGATTCTTGATCATAAGTCACTTCCATTCCTAGAAAATAGTGCAACACTCCCATATCTGTCATTTTGAATTCATTTTTCATAGATTCTTTGAATGCAGTAATTTCCTCCATACTGTCACTGGCTATACTTAAATAATCCACATATAGGCAAACCTCTAATTTGGAGGTCTTTGTGTTCTTCAAGAATAACATATGTTCAAATGTACACCTCTTGAAGCCATGTTGTTCAAAATAATAGTTGATTCAACTATACCATGTTCTTGGTGCTTGTTTTAAGCCATAAAGTGCATTCTTTAATAGACATACCTTATTTTCATTGCCTTTCTGTATAAAACCTAGTGGTTGCTCAATGTACACTTGTTCTTTTAATTCTCCATTTAGGAATGTTGTTTTTACATCCATCTAGTGCAGAAACCAATTGTATTGTGCTGCTAAGGCAATCACCAATCTTACTGTTTCAAAGCGAATTACTGGAGCAAAAACATTCTGGTATTTGTATTTATCCACATTTCCATGTTCATCATATTTAGTTTTATATATCCATTTCACTCCTATTGGCTTATAATTCTTAGGTAGTTCAACCAACTCCCATGTTTCATTCTTTTGTATTGATTATATTTTTCTTTTCATTACTTCCCTCCAGTTTTCATCCTTACTGGCTTCTTCATAGTCTATCGGATCTGAAACTGTATAGAACATAAAATTTGCAATTTCTCTGTGTCTTCTGTATAGATTTTGCACTTCTGGACTACTTAGTGGTTGACTTCTATTATGGTAATCATTCAACGTTCGTACCTTTAAAGGAGGAATCTGATTTGATGTTGTAGCATCTAAACTTTCATTTGCTAACTGAAATTTTGGTTCTTCCAATTCTGCATTGTCTTGTGGAGGTGGTTCAACTTCGATTTTTGGAGTCGGACTTGGTTTGTGACATCCATCACCTTTTACTTTCATTTATGTTCATCTTTATTCCCTATTGTTACTTATATTTTTCATATCTAGTCATTGTAATCGAAACTATTATCAAATAATAAAATTTAGAAATTTATTTCTTGCATTACTGTGTCTATTTATCAATCTATTTGCATACGTATAATATATAGTTATAATGTGTAAAGTTATTTAGAAGAAGAAGAAGAATCCTGAAGAAGAAGAATCTTGAATTAGGCGCGGATCAATCCTCTCTCCTTTCCTAAATTGATTTCATGTGTGATTAAACCATGTATTAGCTGTTAATTGAGCAATTTAAAATGTTTTATAACCTTCCATAATCCAACATTTGAATTCGTATTTATAAGCTTTGTTATACTAATCAAACCCGCACACAACACCCAGACACTAACGAAAATCATATCTATCTGCTACCCCTCTTTCTCAAACGCTAATTCTTCCCAATTCGGAGCTTCTAGGCCGCGGCTTAGTGTTCAAAGTTCATCATCATTCGATACATCTAAACTTTAATTTTTACATTCTTTAGCTTCAGTTTTCATGAGGGAATAAAAGCCCTAGACTTTCGATTGTAATCTGTATCAAAATCATGGCTAATTGAATGGATTTGTGGGTTAGAGTTTATAAGGTTTTAATAGGGGATTTTGTTGTTTACAGGTTTTGTATAAATAAAAATTGAATCTGAAATAAACAACAAACACACCCCCAGACCAGTTGGTATGGGCGTTACCTTACAACGTACAGGTCACTAGGTCGAGTCCCATGGAGGGCAGTTCTGTGCCTTCTTTTTTTATTCAGCTTTCTCCTTTATTTTTAAATAATTAATATAAGTCCTTTTAATTAGTAAAAATAGCAAACCTAGTCTAAAAATTTTATAAAAATTTTCCTAGCTTCATACAACTCCAAAGTTTATATTCCTAATTTTATTTTTGTGAAAAAAAGTTCTTCATTATTTTTAATATATTTATTTATTTTAAACCATAATTAATTCATAAAAAATCATTTTTAATCATTTTAATACCAAAATTTTTGTGGAGACATTTCTACCCGTATAAAACGTTTTGGTAATTTTATTATTTGTAAAATTGTTATTTTTACCCGTTTTTACAATTTAATTATATTTAATTGATTAAATTCACTTAAATTTTGTTTTAATTGAAAATAACATGAAAATTAATTTATAAAATTATTTCCTACTTATAACATATATAAACTTTATAAAAATAATATTTTTACGCTTATTTGTTTTTTGTTTCCTATTATTGCATTATTAATATTAATTAACAAATCAACTTAAAATACTAGAATATCAAAATTTATGAGTTTAAAAATTTAGAGATATTTTTTTTCTCAAAATAAAATTTACTCGTAAATTTTATATTTATTTAATTTATTATTTATTTCTACTCTTAATTCATATTTTATTTGCATAAAATCAAATATTTCAAATTCAACTCACTTTGTAATTTATAAAATTCATTATCCCACACGACTTTATAATTTAAAATAATTATTACAAGATGTTTGAGTTATAAATTTAAAATTAATTATTCCACACGACTTCAAGTCACTTATTACGTAGATGACGACTTGGTCAAACCATACAGGCCAAAGTCATTCGCAGCAAACTCAAATTCTATGAACGAAGGGCCACCGCTCCCATCAACAAGAAAGCAAAACTCCCCAACAACATCGGCAAGTATGATGGTCTGCGTGATCCAACAGATCATTAACAAGATTTTAAGTGTGTGGGAAGCACTGTCCTCTGGCCGGTTCAAGTCTGGTACCACTTATTCGCCCAGACGCTCACCGGAGCCGCCAGAGTTTGGTTCGATAATATACCCGCGGGGAGCATCACGGACTTTGATGATCTCATCAAGAAGTTTTCCAATCATTTCTCCCACCCGCGGAAGCATAAGAAGGACAAAGCACATGACTTATTATGCCAACGCAGTGATAACGAATCGATCGAGGATTACATAGTGCGCTAAAACAAGGAGGCACTTCAAATTAGTTGCGGAGAAGAACTCACGCGCCCCGGCTTTATACAGGGCGTCCGCGGTGAGGAACTCATGAAATGCCTCACAGGCAAAGATGGCATCCCAGAATCTTCGGATAAACTTGTCAAGGAAGCAAAGATCTATGCATCTTCTGAGCAATCCTTCAAACAGGCGAGCGACTTCCAGCAGAACTACAATTCCAACAAAAATAAAGGGAAGCAGTCTGTCTGGTCGCACATATCCAGATCGAAAAACGAGGGAAAATACTCATCTTCTAATGATGTGCGTCAGATGCTTATCAATAAGCAATCGCGGGAACAGCGGGGACATTCCAAAAAGAACACCGATTGGACCTTGCTGACATAAACACCTTCACAAGTGCTCAAGACAGAGTAGAGAACGTTCAAGGAGCTCAAAGCCCTTGGAAAGTGGAAGAACGTAGACACAACAAAATTTTGTGACTACCACAATGATCACGACCATCTTACTAATAACTGTTACAATTTGAAGATGGAAATTGAAGCCACCCTCAAGACAGGCCAGCTGGGCCACTTGATCAAAAACGTCCACAAGGGCGCACGAGGACACCACAATGATGAGAACCGTGACGAGGGCACGAGGAAACAAATCCGCAACCTCAAAACGCACATGATTCAGTGGCCCCCGTGCCACCACTACTACATGATTAAAGGGAACGCCAAAAGATAGAAACAGGGTAAGCGTTCTCAACTGGAGAACAACGAAGCATGGAAGGAGGCCGGCGTCCTCTTCCCTAAAGTCCGCGGCGGCCCATCATCCACGGTGCCACTAGCAATCGCCGTCGTCTTTGGATGTTATCGTACCCGATATATGTTCTTAGATGGCGGAAGCAACACTGAAAAAATCTTGACGAGGAAGACAAAGCCCGTCTCATTTCTGTCAATGAAACAATCTCGGGCTATATCCATGAAGTCATCATGCCGCGGGGCATGATTTCCTTTCCGGCCACCATGACCGATGGTAAACATGAACGCACAGAAGTATGTGATTTCATGGATTTAATCGTGATGTCACATCACGACATCCTGCTTGGACGGGAGAGTTGGTGCGATTCAACGCCAACGCATCAACGCCGCATCAGATGATCGACTTCCCCACCCGCACTGGTGTCACATTCATAAGGGGCAACAGGGACTACCACGTAGCTGATGCAATGAAGCCCCCAAAGATGGCCAAAATAGAAGCTCATTCGGAGCTTGAAAACTAGGTTCTTAACCCTAAATTTTCGGACCAAGCGATGGTCATTGGCCATGCAATCTCCAACAGCATT
Organism: Ambrosia trifida; assembly: GCA_028751855.1. NCBI lineage: Eukaryota > Viridiplantae > Streptophyta > Magnoliopsida > Asterales > Asteraceae > Ambrosia > Ambrosia trifida. The sequence goes on along the minus strand of CM054128.1, from coordinate 136,548,543 downwards.
CGCGCGCATCTAAAGAAACTGCTCGTCAAAAACATTTTGGTCTTCGCCTGGCAACCATCGGATATGATCGGCGTTCCGTGGGATGTCGCGGAACACAAGCTCAACACGTACTGATCGGTAGAGCCAGTCGTACAAAAAAAGCTTAGCATGGGGCCGAAGAAAAGAAAGTCCATGAATGAACAAGTCACGGAGCTTCTTAATGCAGGCATCCTACGCCTAATTCGGTACCAAACCTGGATCGCAAACCCAATTATCATCGACAAAGCGACGAGAGGATGGTGCATGTGTGTTGATTATAAAGATCTTAACAAGGCGTGCCCAAAGGACTGTTATCCTTTTCTCGAGAATGATTTAAAGGTGGATTCTTTAGCACCTTATCGCTTCAAGTGTTTCTTGGACACATACAAGGGCTACTACCAAATTGAAATGGCAAAGGAAGATGAAGACAACAGCCTTCCGTACAAACATGGGTACTTTTTGTTACAAAAAATGCCCTTCTGTCTGAAAAAACGCAGCAGGTACATACTAGGGCTTGATGGACAGTGCCTTCGTAAGCGAAATCGACGTACGATTGGAAGTGTGCGTCGACGACTTGGTCATTAAAAGCAAAGAAGAGGAACATATGTTGGGGGACATACAGAAAACCTTCGACCAACTGTGCAAAGTGCGCATGAAGCTAAACCCTAGAAAATCTTCCTTTGGCATGGAAGAGGGTAAATTCCTCGGAGTGATTGTTACACGGGATGGTTTTCGTGCAAACCCCGAAAATGTCCAAGCGATCGAGCGAATGCCTTTCCCACATCTATATAAAAGTCCGAATGTTGATGGGCCGAGTGATAGCCCTCAACCGCTTCCTTTCCAATTACGCTTCAAGGTTCTTTCCATTCGTGGATACTTTGAAGAACTATTTGAAAGAAAAACAATTTCCGTTGGACGCCCGAGGTAGAAACAACTTTACAATAGATGAAACGTGCCTGATGAACCTCCCAACTTTGACTGCGCCTCTACCGAAGGAACCGCTAACGCTGTACCTCTCCGTCACGGAAAGGGAAAATTGACGTGGTACTCCTAGTAGATCGCAAGGGAGTTCAAACACCGATTTACTATATCAGCCGCACTCTCCTAGATGCAGAAACAAGATACTTAACGATGGAGAAGCTAGTCCTTGCACCGATTCACGCGCAAAGAAGATTGCAATGGTATATCCAAGGACATCCGATCAACGTCCTAACTGACTTCTGAATTAATGACGTATTTTGCAAACCAGAATTGTCGGTTTGCCTCGCAAAATGGGCAAATAAGCTCGGAGAACATACCATTATTTACAATCCCAGACCCCCAATTAATGGGCAAGTACTCGCAGACTTTGCAATAGAAATACCCGCCGACAAGATTCAAGACTGCTTAGCGAAACAAAAGCCCGCGCGACCCCAAGACGAAACGGAAAAATGGTCCATATACACTGACAGGGCCTCAAATGTTGACGTGTCAGGCGTGGACTACGCCTAATTAGCCTAGATAACAAGGAATTCACATAAGCCATCCGCCTCAATTTTTGAAGTACGAATAACGAAGCAGAATACTAAGCGCAACTGGCAGGCCTCCGCATTGCGAAAAAAATAGGAGCCCGCCATGTTGAAGCGCATGTGGATTCAATGCTTGTCACGGGACACATTAAAGGTACTTACGATGCTAGAGACGCAACCATGGCACTTTCCAGAGTACTCATGCGCTGGTTTCATTCATGCACGGTCATCCATATCAAAACAAGCCAGAATAAACCTGCTGACGCACTCAGTAAAGTGGCCTCAACGGTCTTTGAGCAGGTAGGTAAAGAAATCCACGTCGAAGTGTTAGATAAACCTTCCGTTCCACAACGACAAGTCAATGTCATCAAAACAAGCAATGCGTCCTGGATGACGCCAGTCAAAGCCTACTTGGCTTCTGGCATCCTGCCTGAGAATAAATTAGAGGCCCAAAAGCTTTAATTCAAGGCTTTAGACTATCAGTTGACCGCCGGAATACTTTATCGCCGATCTTACATGGGGCCACTAATCCATTGCGTTGACTTCGCAGATGCATTATTCCTCACCCGATATGTTAATGAGGGCATCCGTGGCTTACAGGTGGGGCCTATAATGGTAGTCGCAGAGCCGATGAATGCACGGTACTACTGGCCAATTATGTACCTGGACGCAGTGGCAGAGCTTCGCAAATGTGACTCATGCCAACGCCACGTGCCAAACACCCAGCGCCCTAAAAACGACCTGGTGCTGATCACTGCAGCATGGCTATTCCAGAAATGAGCAATCGACATTGTCGGGCCATAGACTACTTCACCAAATGGGTTGAGGCAAAGCCCCTAACAAAGGTTGATGGGGCCCACGTCAAGAAATTCATTTGGGAGTTCATCATTTGCAGATTCGGCTTAGCATTCTATCTTATGAGCGATAATGGAACGCAGTTTGCAAACCAGCACCTACAGGAATAACTAGGATAACTAGGCATCCAACAGATCTTCACATTTGTCACGTAGGGTTCTGATGCCGTCATACCGGCTGAAATTGGATGCCCTTCCGCAAGGGTCCTCATGGTGGACAAGGGAACTAATGACACTGAGCTCCGCTTAAACCGTGACTTGCTAGAAGAATGTTGCGAACTCGCAGCAATCGAAGAAGCAAAGTACAAGAAGCGACTGGAGCGCAATTACAATCAACGAGTAAAGTTGTGCAAATTCAACGTCGCAGACTACGTCTTCCGCAACAACGAAGCCTCTAACGCATAAACACACAAAAAATTGCCTCCTAATTGGGAGGGACCATGCAAGATCCAAGAACTCCTAGGAAAGGGCACTTATGAGCTAGAAAAGCTAGATGGCACACCTATACCACGATCTTGGAACGCCGCACAACTTCGAACTTGTTTTATTTAACTTCTTTGTACATTACGAGCCACTCACGACTAGCTCTTTAATTTTCAATAAAAGTACTTTCCTACTTATGTTATTTTGTTCATTACTTAACGCATTAGTCATCAAGGCGCAGGGTTTCTAAACACCTAGCTCCAGACTACATACTTTTGAGAAAAAGTCTAAGTTAAAAGACAATACTTCGAAGAAGTATTCAACTTACAAGGAAAAGGTGCGCATAATATAAAGACAAGAACAAAAGTTCCTTTCATTAAAAAGGCGCAAAAGGCCTTAGAACATTTACCAGGGAATTCAAAAAACATATACAAAGAGGACACCAGCGCTACCTAATTTGACCCATCAAAATAAACAAGTTGTTCATCGTCATCATGGGTGCCTGATGCGCCGCATTTTTTGGCGGCCTCAGCATCTTCTTCACCAATCTTGTGACACCAGTCAACGATCCAGGTCAACATTCATACGCATTTTATTTATTATTGTCATTTCATGTGCATAATTAGACATTTTGCACACACTATACCCCCTAGTCTAGTGAAGCATGAGTTATTCAGAAAACTCAACAAATCACCCGCTTATGCATACAACACCCTAACTCTACAAACAATTGGCGTTGATTAGTCAAGCCTATCACACGCTCAACAGAGAGAAACTGGATGCCCGATTAGCACAATGGTACACATGTGACAATATCCAAATGGAAAATTACACAATCCACTCAAACCCGAACAACTACAAAGTGTTTTAAGAATATTACTATCCTCATCAATCAAAAACAGTTCCAAGAAGCAAACTTATGTCATCATTTGATGGCAATGCTTTCTAACACATGATAGCTCTTTATTAACATATGTATACACCTTAGCCTAATCACAAATACCACCATATGTTGTCATTTAATAACACGAGATCATGACTTATTAAATCAATACATGTTGATATCGTCATCAAGTGCCCTCACAAGTTAGCTAAAACAAAGTTGAACTTTCATGTAATGGTCGGATATGTCATATTATTAATCGAGTTCGATACAATCCACACTATACCTACACATACCTATACTAACGAATCTATAACACATGGCATGAATCAAGATTTAACATGGAAATGCACATCCATACCCACTCATGTACACGTGTGATGCACATATATATGTATAGAATTGATACCAATACTTACACTAATCAAGTATATAAACAAATACTCTACACTTTCCCATCCAAACCTACTTACTTCTCTTGCCTTTGCCTTTGTCTAACCGATTTGAGTTCATGAAAATCCACACATGTATCTTGTCCCTTACTTACACCAAAGTGACTCTTGATAAACAACTCAACACCATTCCCTATAACTAGAACCTTTCCATATCTATGATTAACCAACTAACAAACAAACCCCACTCCTTTTAGCTCTAGGCCAAAGGACAAGGCATCAATGCCTATGATGACAACTTATTACCATAACTAGGAACTTGACATCCAACATTGATAATACCTAGGAGAGATCACAATCCAAATTATGACACCCGACATGTTCAGCTTATACATTTTGGTAAAACATAAGTCTACCTTAGCGAAAAACATTTACAAACAAACTTAACTGGGTTAGTTGAGTCGGGTCAGGTTAGGATTGTCTAGGGTTGAATGATTTGGAGGATCATTGGGAGTTGTTTTGGAGTATACACTAGTCTTGAGCCCCGTTGTTAGTGAAATTACATAAGTTGAATTAAGTTTTATACGTGGATTGATACATACATATGATACAATGTGCAAATACGCGTTTCAAGGTATAAACGTGATTCTATATGCTTAACATGTGTTAGGATTGCATGTTCATGTGTTAGGATGTGCTAAAACGTGTTTAAACGATAAAACTGGAGAATTTGGAAAACAGGAAACCGGTTCGACCTTAATGGGGTCGAACCAGGCTTATGAGTCAGCTGGGAAGGTCATTCGACCTTGGGAACTCTCATTCGACCCATGCATGAGGTCGAATGAAGCCTTAGTATAAATACCACACTTTGTCATTTTTCATCATTTCACAAACCCTAGTCGCCTCTAAACACTCTCTTTCGATTTTAATCACTAGCGAAGGAGTTTTTGCTTTCGTTTTTCATAATCTAACCTACAAACATCATCTAATCAAAGATCTAAGGTGTGTTCTCGATCCAAAACCCTTTTTAAAGCATTTTGATTCGTTTTCATTTAACCCCAAATGTCTAGATCTGTTCTAAGGCTATTTTTATGACTAAAAACCTTTCAAAGATCTTTCTAAACAAAACCCTATCATTAAATATGAGTTTTCATATCAATAAACATGTGTTAAGTTGTGTTTTATGTGATGTTATGTATTGTTTAATGATTTACTGTTGTACAAATGATAGAAACATGATCTAGGGCTGCTATTGGTGTTGGTTTATGATTATTTTTTGTTACAATTAAATAGATGATGTTATTATGTCTATTTTGGGGATTTTGTTAAATCTAGGGTTTGAATCCATGTTTTTATTATTAATAAAACAATTGGGGATTTTCATGAACATCACAAACTGAGCATTTTGAGAAGATTATGAAAAGATTTCGAAAAGTTTCCTAATTGTGTAAAGTTTTCATCCAAGATGTGACATTTCCATAATTTTGCTATTTTGGGTCAGTGTTAAAACTGATTGATTTTGGAGTAAAATTAGTAGGGTTTTGTGGGTATATGTTATTCATACTTGACTGCTGTGTTTCATGATGTTTCGTGATGTTTTCGGCTTGTTTTGATGCGATTTGATGCGTTTTAGAACAAATGCTACAGACTGGGTCAAACCAGACCCCATTCGACCAGTCGTGGGGTCGAAGTAGAGGGTCTGGGGGTCGAACCAGACTACTGCAGGATGAACCAGACTTGTTTTGGCCGAACGATCATGATTTAGGTCTAATTAACACATGTTAAGGTCGAAGGAACATGTGCTAAGGTCGAAGGAACATATGTTAGGTTGAATGAACTTGTATGTGGGTCGAAGGAACCTTGTGGAGGTCGAACCAAGGTTTCTTGGGGTCGAATGAGCCTCCAAAAACACTGATTTGATCTTACAGCTAAGCATGTGCGACTTTTGATACAAACTAAGTGTTTTCTGCTTGAACCTTATGTGTAATCTATGTGTACTTGATTAGTTTATGTAATGGGTCACCAACAGGATGTCGGGCTAGTCTAGTGTGTCGATTGAACAGTCAAACACGTTTTCAAACATACTTGGTCACAATCTGGACAATCGGGGACGAGATAACCTTATGGTTTTTTGTCAAAACACTTATGTGAACTTTTATGATAGATCTCCGGTAGTTGGGATTATCAAGGACTTAGCTTTTATTCTTTAATTGAAGAACGCAACCTAAGGTGAGTTTCACAGCCCCACTTTTACTGGTTTTGCTTTTGGGGGAGAAAACATGCGCTAAACTTATATTTTGAACATATGTCATACTATGGGTTATTCTTGAGTTGCTATACGATCTTTGGAAGTCCCGGGGGAAACCATGAATGTGTGGGGTTGCACAACGGAGGAAATGTGGATAGATCTATTGGGCGTGACCTGCCCCGCTCGTCGACTGGAGGTTGGACGGGTGCATATTATCTCGAACTATGCTGAACTTACTAAACACTATTCGAGCTGCTTAAACACATGCTAAACTTGCTAAACGCATCCAATAATGGTTTTCCAATCGTAGGAGTAGCATTATATGTTTACAACTTTTGGCATGTTTTTCTCAGGTCGCTAAGGTAGCAACACACAAACTAGGCGCACGGGTCTGCATGGCGTCTAGGGCTGAGCTCATGTTTTTGAATAATCATTTGAAACCACTTTTGTTACATAAGTTTTACTTGAATTTGCTTCCGCTATAGTTTTAAGATATTAATGTTTATGTTTGATTCTACGTATCTTTCATTTAGTTGTCGTTTATTTTGACCGTTGACTTGGATCCTGGTTTGTCATGCGCCTCGCGGTAAAACCCCACATGTGGAATTTGAGGGTGTGAAACAAATCACGTATGATCCTCCCTTTTTGTCCCTTCCATCGGCCGAAAACATATATCTATCTCCCTTATGTCCTTTTCAACAATGTGACTCACATACAAGAACATTCTTTTGGGATTTGATGCACCAATCAGATACAAGAGGAACAAGTGATCCATCACTATCAAAGAATGAGGACAAACCCTTGTGTATTAATCGGTTGAAGCCACCTAAGGGTGAAAGATCATTGCTAGTTGTCTACTTACACCTCTTTTCATGCCAAAACAAACTATGACACCATTTCTTTTCAAGTCAACCTCTACCTAAACTAGAAACCTATGGATGGAAGCATGGAAGGCATGGTATAGAAGCTTACACTATTTGATGAGTAGGATCAAGAAACATAACCTCACCCAAGATAAATTGCCTTGCCACAATTGTTCTTGTCACCACATGAGAATCGGCCTAAATGAGGAGGAGTAAACCATCTCATTTCTCACTCTAATACACTCTCACCCTCTTGATTACTACTCTCGGCTGAACCATCAAACCGATCCTCTTGTTACCGAGCACTACGACTCATGGTTGGAAGCTCAAGTGGAGGTTAGGAGGGCCAATCCTTCGGTGCACACCATCCCCTTGACTAGGTATGTAGTTAAACTAAAAACTCATCTTCCATTCCCTTTATACCAATCGACTTTCATATTGACCCGGCCCCCGACATTTGAACACCATGTATTCGACTACACAACACCTTAAAGATGGTTATTTCAAAGGCGTTACCTTGTTTTTATAAGTGGATATCGATTTCTAATATACACTCGCACCTTTATATATGTGTTTCGTACATGAACTCACCACACTTACGTATAGCGAACACAAAACTTTATAGCACACTCATGATGAGATCAATGCCTTGCAAAACATCCCACGGCTTTTAATCAAATCAAGAAACTGATTTTGTGCAAAACATATACACTTGACAACTCACAATGATTTTGAGAACAAACATATGCGATTGCATGGAAACATGCTTATACACACTCATGGTTACTCCCTTGTACTTTGATTTACACTATGAGTCATTTTTATCATTTCGGGTGCACACGAAATCATAAACTGAAATGCATGAGAATCCCAGTGGACTTTGGGTTTGGATGGATAGTACTGGATTGGACCTAGGTTTAACTCTTATGACTCCTAGTGGTTGACACTAGCAGTGAATCTGAATCTCTCGCTTTAATTTGTCAGATTATGTCTGGCACTCGTGGTGGACGTCGAGGTGGTCGTGCTGGTGGCCGTGGTGGTGGCGGCGGTCGTGGTAACATTAACATGACACAAGAGGAACTGAACAACATGCTTCAACAGCAAGTGAATGTAGCCTTGGCTGCACATAACGTTCTGGGTGGTAAGTTGATTTCTATCTACCCTGCCTCATTCTTGGGTGTTATGTCTTTTCTTTTGTCGTTTATCCGTGTGTCTTGTCTCAGGTGCTGCTGTCAATCCACCTCTGCCTCAGTGCACTTACAAGATGTTTCGGGACTATTAGCCCCATAACTTTGCTGGAACTGAGGGAGCGGTGGGACTGCTCCGACGGTTTGAGAAGGTCGAGTATGTGTTTCTGATGTGTAACTGTTCCGCTGGGGACCGGGTTAAGTATGCTACTGCGACGTTTGAGGGCCCCGCGCTAACTTGGTAGAACTCTACCGCTCAGACATTGGGTTTGGGGGAGGCTCATGCTATGCCTTGGGAGGATTTTGTGCATCGTTTGAATAGCGAGTATTGTCCTACGGAGGAGGTTCAGAAGTTGGAACATGAGGTCTGGAACTACAAGATGGTTGGGTGGGAGGTAGAGGAGTACACTGTGAGGCGTAATGAGTTGGCGGTGTTGTGTCCTAATTTGCACACACCTGAGTATAGGAAGATCGAGCATTACATTTCTAGGTTGGTGCCGGAGATAGCAGGGTTAGTGGCTGCTAGGAATCTTCCAACACTTGCTGAAGTCGTCCGTTCGGCACATAGGATGACTAACTTGAAGGTGGCAGAGGGTGTTTTGCCTCCTAGGGGTACTACTGTGAAGGGTTCTGATGATAACAAGAGGAAGTGGGATAGTGTGGGGAAGAGTTATGTGCCAGCATCGTCTCATTAGGTAAAGAAGTTTGATGCATCCGGGCCATCTTCGGGGCAGAGGCCGAGTGGGTATGTTGGGAAGCACCCTAAGTGCAACAAGTGTGGATTCCACCATTCCAGGAATTGTAACCGAGCTCGTTGTCATCGGTGCCAGCAGTTGGGGCATCTTGCTACGGATTGTAGAGCGACACTTCCACCGACTCAGGAACGTACTGCTGTTCCTGTTCCTGCTGCTCAGGGGACTCTAGGAAAGCAGGGGTGCTATAACTGCGGTGATTCGGGGCATTTCAAGCGTGAGTGTCCCAAGTTGAAACAGGGCGAGAATGTGGAGGGCGGGAACGGTAACGGGAACAACAGGGGCGACGGCAGGAATGCGCGTGCTTTCGTCATTGGCTCTGCAGAAGCCAAGCAGGATACTGACATAGTTACCGGTACATTTCTTCTTAATGATCGCTATGTTTCTGTTTTGTTCGATTCGGGTGCCGATAAGAGTTTCATATCTGTGGAAATTAGGTGATTGCTAGATATAGTACCCACACCTTTAGAGGCTAAGTACTTTATAGAATTGGCTGATAGTAAGAAAATTGAAGCGACACATATTCTTCGGGAATGTCGCTTGGAACTGTTGGGTTTGTCTTTCCCTATTGACCTTATGCCAGTATCTTTGGGTAGTCTTGATGTTGTTGTGGGCATGGATTGGTTATCTCAATGTATCGCGCAAAGATCGTTTGTTTTGATAAGGTCATTCGGATCCCTCTCCCTGATGGAGAGACTCTTTCTATTCATGGCGAGAAGAGCGGTGCTCCGTTGAGTATCATTTCCAGTATGAAAGCCCTTAAGTATCTTCGGAAGGGTTATTCGGCCATTCTGGCACTTGTTTCTGTTTTGTCTGACGATGAGAAGAAGATCGAGGATATCCCTGTGGTACGTGACTTTCCTAATGTGTTTCCCGATGACTTGCCTCGTCTTCCTCCTCATCGTCAGGTTAAGTTTGGTATTGATCTTACACCTGGTGCGGCTCCTATTGCCCGAGCCCCCTATCATCTTGCACCTCCTGAGATGCAAGAGTTGTCTAGCTAGTTACAGGAACTCTTGGAAAAGGGTTTCATTCGACCGAGTTCTTCCCCGTGGGGAGCTCCTATCTTCTTTGTGAAGAAGAAGGATGGAAGTCTTCGCATGTGTATCGATAATCGCGAGCTGAACAAAGTGACCATCAAGAATCGTTACCCTCTCCCACGCATTGATGATCTCTTTGACCAGCTCCAGGGTTCTAGTTACTACTCGAAGATTGATTTGAGATCCGGTTATCACCAGTTGCGCGTTCCGGAAGCCGACGTTCTGAAAACTGCTTTTTGTACTCGTTATGGCCATTTTGAGTTCTTGGTCATGCCTTTTGGTCTCACTAACGCATGAGCGGTGTTCATGGATTTGATGAACCGTGTTTGTAAGCCCTACCTTGATAAATTCGTCATCGTGTTTATTGACGACATTCTGGTTTATTCCAAGAGCAAGACAGACCATGAGTGTTGTATCAGTATGCTCTTTGACAGTTTACTTACTTGTGAACACTTATGTGTTTTGCAAGTTTAATCAGTTTTGCACTGCAGAATAAGTTAATAAAGTTTCACTATCAACAGGAGTTATTACTCCCCCTGGATGTTTGCAAACTAAAGACAAGTTAATGAGAATCTAAGTACTGAATGTAAATGACAATAAATAAGCAGATAGATTCTCAGTTAATGAAATGGAAATAACAAGTAAGAATTTTGAAGGATTTCAGTTTTCAATTAAAATCGATGTTTAAATAGTGGGATGAACCTATCTATTTATAGACCAGCAGATACATACAACTTGTTCATAACTTTACACAAAAGCAATACTACAACAGGCTGTAGTCTTGGAACTTGTACAAAATGATAAAGTAATAATAAACTATTAAACTACTGAAACATAAGGGCGGTGGAAAGATTCTATTACAAGTGCTGATGAATGACAAACTACTGATGAGTAGTTTGTCTTCAGTAGTTCTTCAGTAGACTTGTCTGGTTTGACTTCAGAACTTCTGATCTATCTTCTTCAGTACTTGTAGAATCCTTCTTTAGTACTTGTGCCTTCTTTCTTCAGTAGTTCTATACTTAGAATAATTTGGCAGAAGTATGAATTAGACTAAGGTTGGCAAAAGTGGTTTCTTCAATCCTTTCTGTCCTTACAATCTCCCCCTGGATTGATGAAGCCAAAACCTTATCTAATTCCTTATTTTCTTTTTTTCTGTCTTCAACTATCTTCCATATTTCTTTGAACATAGAATTCTTTAGTTGATTCAGCTGTTCATTTGTGAGAGATCCTTGTTCAGGTTCAAGATGTTGAATTGTAAGCAAGTCTTGTGTAGATAAATTCTTCAGTTCATTCATGGATTTGAAGGCCTTTCTTGAACGATCTCTTCTTGTCACCAATACTGAGTTGGAATCAGTAAAGGACCACTTTATGATCAGAACTTTAGATCTGTCAAAATCTGAAGTATAAGGGACTATGCTGGATCCTTGGGATGTTCCTGAGTGTTGGATGTTTTCTACTTCAGTGACTCTCAGGTGGGATTCACTTTTGTCTTCTGTTTGCACCACATCAGGTATTTTAAATGTAGGTAAGTGATGTTCAGTAATTACCTTTGTGTGCAGTCTATCAGTTACAGTCTTCTAGATTTGGTAAGCAAATGTTGAAGGATCCTTGAACTGTGTTATCAGAGGCTTTTCTTCAATATCAAAGTCTCCTTGTACAACTGTGTTGCCTTCCAGCAACACCATCTTGAAGTCAGTCTTTGTATTGTCCTCTGGCTTTCTTTTGGTAGCAGGTCTTGATTGTTTAACACCAGAAGTTCTAACTACTGAAGTTGACACTTTAGAAGTTTTGTACTTCTCTGGATTTGCAGCCTTGTTAGCCTTGAATCTTTTATATGTGTCCAATAGTTTGTCTTCTCTCCACTTTGGAGAAGGGTTTAGTACAGGCTTTGGAATGGTTGTAGGCCTTGGAATAGGAGTTGGTTGTTGTTCAGTTGGTTTGGAAGGCTCTTCAGTTGTTTGTATGTTGGAAGTGTTAACTACTGAAGTGTTGATAAAAGTATCAACTACTGAAGGATTGTCTTCAGTACTTTCGGAGTCTTCAGAAGTTTCTTTATTATGGCCTTGGGAAGTTTCAGCTTCAACTTCAGTTCTAGAAACAAGCCTATCTTGATCTTCTTTTTGTTTTTGGGCTTTTTCTAGCAGTTGTTATTGTTGTAGAGCCACTCTTGCCTTTTTCCTGGCTTTTAGTGACTTCCTTGGTTCCTTAATCTTCTCCCACTTTTTGGCTTCATCCACTTCTGGAAGCCTGCTAGGTTGAGAAGTTCTACCAGATAACTCAGCAAGCTGTCTTGAATTGTTGTCAATTTTGTTGGAAAGCTCACCTAGTTTCTTGTTTATCACCTCAAATTGAGTTGTGGTTTTCAACTCCCAAGAAGTTGTGAAAGATTTGAGGTGATTAGCTATTAGGGTGTTCATCTTCTGGTATAGGGCACCATCTGGGCTGCATAGGTGGTTCAGGTCTATGCTTAATGACCCAGGGAATTGGGTAGGCATTTTTAGTGAGGGGGGTGTTTTTGGGTAATCTTCGGGATGTACTGAAGATGCCACTTTAGGGGAATCGGGGATTAAGTGGACTTTAACCTGATCTGGTGTGACCAGCTCTTTGAGCTTAGAGACACCAGGTGCAGGACCTTCACTAGCAGCCGTCAATTCATGTTTGTGGAGTGTGAATCATCATACAAATTAATGGAATCATCTGAATCCCTGATGATATCCTCAATGAGGACATTATCAGTTGTATCAAGAGCTAGGCCCAACCCAGTTGTCTCATGAACCTCTTTTTCTTGGTTGTGAGGATTTCCTACCTTAGGCATAAAGCTTTCATCAGTAGTTGCCACAAGTGAGGTCGTAGCTATGTTACTTCTGTCCTCAGGTCTATCACTAGGTGGTAAATGAGTAGTAGCAGCCTCAAATGTACCTAAGGTCTCTAAGTTTGGGCTTAGAAACCTTGGTTCATCCTCATCTCTTGGGTTAGGGCTAAAGATATCCACATTCATGTCAAAGTCTGATGGTATGTCCCCTATTTGATGTGGTTGTTGGGGACTGACATGTTCTGATGGGATAGTCTCTTTTAGCCCAGAGAGAAGTTTGGCTATTTCTATGGTTGATGGTTCTGGTTCAGTAGTTTGGGGTAATGTTTCAATAGTTTCAAAAGAAGGGTGAGTAGTTATGGGTTGCTTGAATTTCTTTCTTTTGAAAAGAATGGTAATAGGGGCTCTTGTGGGGGTTTGAGATGGATGAGACTGAGAGGATGTTTCAGTCACATCTTTAACAAGTGCAGATTGCACATCAGTAGTTTCAGGCATCTCAACTTCCTGAACTGCCCTTCTTTTAAGGTTGGTGGGTTTTGGTTTTTGTTTTTTGGTTTTCTTGGCCTTTTTAGGTGAGGGTTTGGAAGATGATGGTTCCATGGGGGACTGTTTCTTGTTCCCCTTGGTCATCTTCTGGCCAGGCAGCCGGTTTGTTATGCTATGAGTATGCTTGTGAGGTCAATAGGTTTAAAATAGTTGTTTTTCCCACAAGCACCCCATCTCCAAGTTCGTTAATTATGCAATGCATTATGAACCTTGGATACAACAAAAACTTCTTTTTTAGAATTTAGGTGATCTAACACCAACTCATTAAAGAAAAGTGCTGATGCCCTGAATTTTGTTTCATTCACAATGGAATGAAAAATTGGTTGAAAAGTAGAGGGCATCTGATTATAAGATCCAGTTTTTGGACTCAGGAACATGATTATGTAATAAAACAAAAGTTTGTATTTTGGTTCAAAATATTTCTTAAAAATGGTTGCATGTGAGAGAGTACATTGGTAACCACACTCTGTCATGGTTAAATGAATTCCAGAGTTTGGAAATTGATCTGGTGCACCCACATCATCCAGACCCAGTCTAATTCCCAAAGTTGCTGGTGTGATTGCCATTACTTTCCCTTAGATAGTTGATTTGAGGGAAATCACTTGATCATTCAGTATCACCGTCTCTGCGTTCGCCCAGAACTCATTAAGAGTTTCAGTATGGATTGGAGGATCAATGGTGAGGGCAGTGAAGTACTAAAGTATTGGGATTTGACGACTAAATCAATGATTTCGTCGTATTAGGACCAGGCTTCATGTTTCTCAAAGTAGCCTCTTTAATTGTGTCCCTATTTTAGTGTAAGAGCCATGTGGTTTGTGTGTGGGTGGATCGAACAGTGTTTTTGTTTGCAGGTTAAGGGTTTGAGAGTGTTTTTGAGAGAGAAGGAGGGAATTTTGCTTTTTGAAAGGATAAGTGTTGGAAAAGGTGTTTATCAGAAGTTTATAACCGCCCTAGGTCAAACTTCTGAAGTGGGAAATGTCTGATTTACCCTTAATGACAAAACTGCTAATGAAGAACAACTATCATCAGTTTTCCCATTTTCTCTTCAGTAGTTTGTTAACAACTGATGAGAATGTTTGTAAACACTTTATTCATAACTTCTGAAGTTTATTTTATCAGAAGTTAATCATTTTTCAGAAAATATTCCCATACTGATGTTTTGTACATCAGTAGTTTCTCTCTTTTTGCTTTTTAGAAGTTTTAAAACAAAACAGATGTAAGTGAAAAATAAAATATATGTAGAAAAATAAAAGAAACACTTACAAATTTAGCATCCCAAGCATGGATACTAACTTCTGAAATGTTGATGTGTCAAGGGGTTTAGTGAATATGTCAGCTATTTGATTAGTTGTTGTCACATGCTTCATTTCAATCTTGCCTTTTTCATAGCAATCCCTTATGAAATGATACCTGATTTCAATGTGTTTAGTCTTTGAGAACTGAACAGGATTTTCAATGATGCTAATGGCAGATTTACTGTCTACAAGCAATGGTGTCTTGGTCTCTTTGATTCCATAATCAAGAAGTTGATATTGGAGCCATTGTATCTGTGATGTATAACTTGCAGCTGCAATGTATTCAGCTTCAGCAGTTGAAGTTGCAACAGATGTTTGCTTCTTTGATTTCCAGGACACTAGACAGTTTCCCAAAAATTGACAACCACCAGATGTTGATTTTCTTGACATTTTGCACCCTGCATAGTCACTATCTGAAAAAGCTGATAACTTGGTATTGCTAGAAGCAGGATACCAAATTCCAAGTGTAGGAGTTCCTTTCAGATATCTAAATATTCTTTTGACTGCAATGAGGTGTGATTCCCTAGGAGCTGATTGATATCTAGCACAGACACATGTTGAAAACATAATATCTGGTCTAGAAGCAGTTAGATATAAAAGGGAACCTATCATACATCTATACATGGTTTGATCAACCTGTTTTCCTTGATCATCTGGTTCAACTTGTGTGGTTGTGGAACATGATTTACAGTCTTGTAAAGAAAATTTGTTCAATAATTCTTTAACATATTTAGATTGATGTATAAAAGTTCCATTTGTTTATTGTTTAATCTTTAGTCCTAAAAAGTACTGCAGCTCTCCCATTGTACTTATCTCAAATTTTGATTGCATGAGTTTCTTAAATTCATCACACAGTTTTGTGTTTGTTGAACCAAATATGATATCATCAACATAAATTTGAACAAGTAAGACATGATTTCCAACATGTTTAATGAAAAGAGTTTAATCAATGGAGCCTCTTGTAAAGTTATTTTTGAGCAAAAAGTTGGAAAGTGTTTCATACCAAGCTCTAGGAGCCTGTTTTAGCCCATAAAGAGCTTTGTCAAGTTTGTACACCCACTCAGGATGAGAAGGATCCTCAAACCCAGGTGGCTGACAGACATACACTTCCTGTTTGATCTTTCTATACAAAAAATGCACTTTTAACATCCATTTGAAAAACTTTAATTTTGTTGGAAATAGCATAAGACAGAAAGAACCTGATGGCTTCAAGTCTTGCAACTGGAGCAAAGGTTTCATCATAGTCAATTCCTTCTTCTTGAGAATAACCTTGTACCACCAGTCTTGCCTTGTTCTTAATAATCATACCAGCCTCATCTTGTTTGTTCCTGAAAACCTATCTTGTGCTAATTGGTAGCTTGTTTGGTGGTAAGTGACAGATTTCCCATACCTGTTGCTTCTTGAATTGGAGCAACTCATCTTGCATAGCTTGCACCCAATTGTTGTCTTTGAGGGCTTTTTGGTACTTCTTAGGTTCCAACTGAGAAATAAATGCTGAGAATAAGCAAAAGTTGGAAAGCTGGTTTCTTGTGAGAACACCTAATGCAATATCATCCATGATTTGATCCAATGGATGATCCTTGTGTTCAACCAGTTGTTGTAAACCACTAACAGGTGTAGGTGGCTCTTGTACTTCTTCAAACAAACCACTAAGGTTTAGTTGTAAACCACTAACAGGTGTAGGTGGCTCTTGTACTTCTTCAAACAAACCACTAAGGTTTATAATGTCTGATTCAGCTGTTTGAACATCTTCAGTAGTTGTGGGAGCTGAAATAGATGTTTGAGTTTGTACATCAGCAGTTGTTGAATCAGAAGTTTGTTAAACTTCTGATGGTTTAAAAGTTGACTTAATGACTGTATTAGGAGTCCATGGTGCTGGATCCTCATCATCAAACCTTTGATCACCATAATAAGTAGGCTTAGATGAAGTGACAGTCTTTTCAGGTCCGAAATGGAAGCTGTCAAGGTCAAAGAGTTCAGCAGGGTGTACTGGAATGAGAGTGTGTTTTGACTCATTGAACTTGACATTCGGTGTTTCTTCTACTATCTTGGTTCTTGAGTTAATAACTTTGTAGGCTTTTCTAGTGGAAGAGTAACCAAGAAAATAACCTGAATCAACTTTAGCAGCAAACTTTGAAATAGAGTCTTTAATGTTTCGAATGAAACATTGACATCCAAAAGCCCTGAAAAAGGAGATAAGGGGCTTAATGCCATGAAGAATTTCATAGGCAGTTTTGGAGTGTCTCTTGTTGACAAGGACTCTATTCTGAACATAACATGCAGTGTTGACTGCTTCAGCCAGGAAATACAATGGTAGGCCTGAATCAGCTAACATGGTTCTTGCTGCTTCAATTAATGTCATGTAGACCTTTCTACCACACCATTTTGTTCAGGAGTTCTGGGAACACTAAATTGTCTAATAATCCCCTTAGACAAACAGAATTCATCCAGAGTTTTGTTCCTGAACTCTATCCCATTATCACTTCTAATGGCTTTGACAGATAGAGAATATTGTTTCTCTACTTGTAGAATGAAGAACTTGATGATTCCAGCTGTTTCATCCTTGGAAAATAAGAAGAATACCCATGTGAATCTTGAATAGTCATCAATGATGACTAAGCAGTATTTCTTCATACCAAGGCTCATGATTTTTACTGGTCCAAATAAGTCCATATGGAGTAGTTGAAGACATGCAGTTGTTTTAGATTCTTCAATAGACTTATAGGAGGACTTATGCTGCTTTCCCTTTAAACAGGATACACAGTGTTCTTGACACTGGTATACTTTCAAGGGTAGACCTCTGACCAAACCCATTTTTGTGACTTTATTTATGGTTTTAAAGTTCACATGGCCAAGCCTCCTGTGCCAGAGATCAGCCTCTGAAGTTGATGCCCTTGAGAAGAAACAGGCAGTGTTGTTCAGTACTTTGTCCTTTTCAATGTCCACTGCATAGACATTGCCACATCTTTTGGCTATCAACAAAGTATGACCTTCAATGATCTTCTCAATCAACTTCTGGCCTTCTGGTGATATGATCTTGCATGCTGTCTTTGTGAAAAAGGAAGAACATCCTTTATCACACATTTGTGACACACTCAGCAAGTTGTACTCAAGGTTTTCAACCAGATTAACCTTGTCAAACTATATTTTGCCAGAAGAGACATTGCCATGTCCTAGCACATATCCCTTGGCATTGTTCCCAAAGGATACATATCCTTCTCTTTGACTAATAAAATTGTTTATCAGGTATCGGCATCCTGTCATGTGCATTGAGCCTCCACTGTCAACATACCAAATGCTATTTAAGCCTTTAGAGGCCCTCTGCACAAAGTAGCAAATTAGTTAGATTTTAGAACCCAAGCAAGTTTGGCTTTGGGCTTGCTCTTGAGAACATTAACCGTTTGTTCTTGACCAGGTTGAGGAATTCATGTCTTTTTGGCAATGGATTTTTCATTAATAGCAATGGTGGTATCTTTTAGAGGACCGCCATCAACCTTGGTCATCAGTAGTTGTACCATATTCATGAGATCTTTAATCTCAGCAGTTTGTGAAACTGCTGATGATTTAGGTCAAACTACTGAAAGAGAATTTTGAGAAAAAGACTGCTATTGAGATTTCATCTTTTCTGAGAAAAGGTGTTGCCTGGTTGTTGTTTCTTGGGATGGAAAGTTTCTTCAAAATCATTTTTGAGTTGTTTTCCCACAACCAGTTGTGAAATTTTTCTTGTTATACTGAATTCCTTTTCTGTATCTACAAAATTCTGTTTTATTGTTAAACAAACCAAATATTTTACATTCTTTTGCATTTTCTTTTTCATTTAAAGGCAAATTTCTGACTGTCTTGATTTGATTTAGGTCACCAGTAGTTTTCAGGTTCTCAACTCTTGATGTAGATGAAACTACTGATGGCTTAAAGTCAGATTTTATCAGTACTTCTGAAGAACTTTCTTTTTGAATTTTTAGAAAGTTTTCATGAAAAGATGTGCATTCTTTCTCTTTAGAAGTTTCATTTTGAATAATTTTTCTCCCATCTTCAGTAGTTTCGGGAGAAAAATCAGTTGGTGTTTCAGTGTGATTGTACCCTATGCCAAACCTAACATTTGATGCACTTTGTTTGTTAAGCAGCAGTTGGTACCCATTACATGACTCAACCCATTTTTCACAGTCAACCTTGGTGTCAGCAAGCTTTTTTCTGATATTTCCTAGGTCTTCTATCATGATTTTAAGTTGTGCTTGGGTTTCAATAGAATTGTTAGTTAATTTAGAATTTTCTTTTGATTTAGCAGCAAGCTTTCTTTCTAAATCACATTTGATTTGAGTAAATTTTCTTTCAGAGTCATTGGCTTTGCCTTGTAAATGCACATTAGTCTCTCTTATAAGAGCAAAAGATTCTTTACATGAGTTTGAACAAAGTTTTGTTAAAGATTCTTTTGATACATCAGACAGGGCAGATTTTGAGGTGCAGCCCTCAAATGCCATTAAGGCAAAATTCTTTCTGCCATTGTCAGGTTCTCCCCAGTTGATGTCAAACATTTTGTTGTCTGCATCAGGATTGCACTCAATTGTGCCAAAAGGAAGACTGCTCCAGTCAACATACCCCGAAGTGAACTTTGTTGTGAGGGTTGCTGAGTTTGTGGAGGTTGTTGAGCAGCTAGAATGGAAGGGATTGATTGTTGGCTCTGCATTTGTTGAGCAGGCATCTGTACATATTGTATTTGTGGCATATATTGGATTTGTGGAGCTTGTGCCTGTACAAAATGTGCACTTCCCTGTGTTCCATTATTCCTGTTATAACTAGGGTTAAACTGATTTCCAGACTGAGATTGGTTGTAGCTAGAGCTTCTACATTCTCTAGCAAAGTGTCCCAACTTCTGACACTTATGACATCTAAGTTTAGATTTTTCAAAACCAATTTTCGTAGACCTGTTTAGTCCTCGAAATTTCCTTCCTGACCTTTTATAAAATTTGTTAGTTTTTATACTTAACATGGCCAGTTGGTGTAAAATGTCCATTTCTTCTAAGTCATCACTGCTAAAATTTTACAAATCATTCATGATAAAGCACATGTTATTAGCAGTTTGACTATATTCATCATTGTCATAAGCTGGGAATGATCTTTCTGATTAGATCCCAGCAGTTATGTCAATGTGGTCAAAAGATCCAAAACTTTTTGAACAAGTAGGTGAGTCTTGTCCTAAAAGTGCTGTACTACCAGGTACATAGTCATCAGCTGTTTTACCAGAACTTTGCAACTTTTTCTTTTAATCAATTTCTCTTTCAAAAGTTAGCAATCTCCCATGTAATTTTGTAAGAGTGAGGGAGTTAAAGTCTGGTGAAGATCTGAGAACTATAGAGTAAGTTTCCCATTTTTGTGGTAAAGACCTTAAAAATCTATGAAGCATAGATACATTTGTATAGGTCTGACCATTTAATTTCAACTCAGATATTAATGAGGAAAATCTTTCAAATTGTTGTGTTAAAGTTTCCCCATTAATGTGAGTAAATGCTTCATATTGTTGAGCCATAATTTCTCTAGTGTTGGCAATCACCTCTTCAGTTCCTCCAAAGTGCTCTTTTAGGAAGTCCCAAAGCTCTTTGGCACTTTCACAGTGTAAAAGTCCAGAGTAGATTTCATTTGGGAGTGCCATTGCCAACATAGAGAAAGCTTTAGCATCAAGCTCAAGTTTTAGGAAATCTTCTTCTGTGTAGTCTTTTGGGTCCTTTGGTATTTCAACTTTAGTTTCAAGATTAATGTTTACTGGTTTGTGAGGACCATATATCACAGATTTCCAACAACCAGTGTTGGTCTGAGACAGAGTATGTGCCATTCTTTTCTGCCATATGTTATATTCTGAACGAACAAGCATAGCAGGTTTATTGGCAGAACCAGTATTATGAGGATCCATTTTAAAGAGTATTGATTTGTAAACTATCTCTCAAAGTGATGGATGTTGAAAAAGTGAACTTTTAATCCTTTATTGAATATCAATAAGAGCCTGTGTCTGATTCTCAATTTGTTAGATTGATATTTGATCAGATAAACCAGTGCTCTGATACCAATTGTTGGATCAGTATGCTCTTTGACAGTTTACTTGCTTGTGAACACTTATGTGTTTTGCATGTTTAATCAGTTTTGCACAGCGGAATAAGTTAATAAAGTTTCACTATCAACAGGAGTTGTTACTCCCCTTGGATGTTTGCAAACTAAAGACAAGTTAATGAGAATCTAAATATTGAATGTAAATGACAATAATTAAGCAGATATATTCTCAGTTAATGAAATGGAAATAACAAGTAAGAGTTTTGAAGGATTTCAGTTTTCAATTAAAATCGATGTCTAAAATAGTGGGATGAACCCATCTATTTATAGACCAGCAGATACATACAACTTGTTCATAACTTTACACAAAAGCAATACTATAACAGGCTGTAGTCTTGGAACTTGTACAAAATGACAAAGTAATAATAAACTATTAAACTACTGAAACATAAGGGCGGTGGAAAGATTCTATTACAAGTGCTGATGAACGACAAACTACTGATGAGTAGTTTGTCTTCAGTAGTTCTTCAGTAGACTTGTCTGGTTTGACTTCAGAACTTCTGATCTATCTTCTTCAGTACTTGTTGAATCCTTCTTCAGTACTTGTGTCTTCTTTCTTCAGTAGTTCTATACTTAGAATAATTTGCCAGAAGTATGAATTAGACTAAGGTTGGCAAAAGTGGTTTCTTCAATCCTTTTTGTCTTTACAATGTGGAACACTTGCGGTTAGTCTTGGAACTCTTAAGACGAGAGCAATTGTATACTAAGTTCTCGAAGTGTGACTTTTGGTTGCGCAAGGTTCAATTCCTAGGGCACGTGGTTAATGAACTGGGAATTCACGTCGATCCGGCTAAGATCGAAGCTATTAAAGACTGGGAAGCACCAAAGACGCCATTTGAGGTGCGGCATTTCCTAGGTCTTGCAGGTTACTATCGTCGTTTCATCGAGGGATTCTCGAAGATCGCTCAACCCCTCACGTCTCTTACCCAGAAAGACCAAAAGTTTGACTGGGGTGAACCACAGGAATCAGCATTCGAGATGCTGAAGCTTAAACTTTGTTCTGCACCTATCCTATTTTTACCTGAGGGTACGGATGATTTTTTTGTATACTGTGATGCTTCTATTTGTGGTCTCGGTTGCGTGTTGATGCAACGCGAGAAGGTTATTGCTTATGCTTCTCGTCAACTTAAGGTTCACAAGAAGAACTATACTACCCATGACTTGGAATTGGGCACGGTGGTCTTTGCATTGAAAATCTGGAGAAATTACTTGTACGGTACCAAGTGCACCATTTACACCGATCACAAGAGTCTTCAGCATATTTTCGACCAGAAGGAGCTAAACATGCGGCAGCGTCGCTGGGTCGAACTCCTGAACGATTATGACTGTGCTATTAAGTATCATCCTGGCAAGGCAAACGTTGTGGCAGGCGCCTTGAGCAGGAAGGAAGCTGTGAAACCTCGTCGCGATCGAGCTTTACAGCTCACCATTCATTCCTCTTTGCCTGACCGAATTCGTTTTGCACAACTGGAAGCTTTGAAGGAGGAAAACCTTAAAGCTGAAACTATGCATAGTGCTGATAAGCATCTTGAGCTTAGGTCCGATGGCCTACACTATTTCGTAGAACGCGTTTGGGTTCCTTTGTTTGGAGGATTGCGGGAGCTTGTCTTGGATGAACCTCATAAATCCCGGTATCCTGTTCACCTTGACTCCGACAAGATATATCAGGATTTGAAGATACTCTATTGGTGGCCGAACATGAAGGCTGATATAGCCTCCTACATGAGCAAATGCTTGACTTGTGCTAATGTCAAGGCGGAGTACCTGAAGCCGTCTGGTCTCCTGCAACAACCTGAGATTCCAGAATGGAAGTGGGAATGGATTTGGGTGATTGTGGACAGGTTGACAAAGTCGGCACATTCCTACCTATTAAGGAAACTGATGGACTTGAGCGGTTAGCTCGAATTTACCTTACAGAGGTAGTCTCTCGGCACGGGGTGCCTATTTCTATTATCTCTGATCATGATTCTCGTTTCGCTTCCCATTTCTGGAAGGCTCTCCACAAAGCTTTGGGTACTCAGTTGGATATGAATACGGCTTATCATCCGTAAACTGGCGGTCAGAGTGAACGGACGATTCAAATCTTGGAGGACATGCTTCGGGCATGTGTTATCAATTTTGGCAAAAGTTGGGAGAGTCACCTGCCGTTGGTGGAGTTCTCTTACAACAATAGCTATCACTCTAGTATCAAGGCAGCTCATTTTGAGGCTCTTTACGGATGAAAATGTCGATATCCTCTTTGTTGGGCTGAGGTGGGGGAGAGTTAGCTCACTGGTCTAGAACTGGTGTACGAAACATCGGAGAAAATCGTACAAATTCGTAACCGTTTGGCAGCCGCACGGGATCGTCAGGAGAGTTATGCCGACCGTCATCGCAAACCTTTGGAGTTCCAGGTTGGGGACAGAGTACTTCTGAAAGTTTCACCATGGAAGGGCGTCATACACTTTGGAAAGCGTGACAAGCTTAACCCCCGTTATGTCAGACCGTTTGCAATCCAGGAACCGCTTGGACTGGTGGCATAGAGACTTCACTTACCGGCGGAGCTCGGTAGTGTTCACAACGTCTTCCATGTGTCTAACTTGAAAAAGTGTTTGGTTGACGAATATCTTATTTTACCACTGGAAGATATCAACGTTGATGATCGTCTTCGCATTGTGGAAGAACCTGTTGAGATTCTTGACTAGAAGATACGTAGCGTTCGCCGGAGTAAAATCTGCATCGTTAAGGTTCGTTGGAACTCGAATCGTGGACTGGAGTTCACGTGGGAACGGGAGGATCAGATGAAATCTAACTATCCTTATCTTTTCGCGAAGCGTGCGTTTGAATCTAGGCATGTCATCGTTGAAGCTGAGTGAATCTCGGGGCGAGATTCCTTTCAACGTGGGGATGATATAGCGACCGGTAAAAATTTTCTTTTCGTTTCCTTATTTTCGTCTCTTTCCTTTTTGGCTTCGTGTAATTTTTGGGACGAAAGTTCTTTCAACATGGGGATGATGTGACACCCGGCATTTTCAGCTTAAACATTTTGGTAAAACATAAGTCTACCTTAGCGAAAAACATTTACAAACAAACTTAACTGGGTTAGTTGAGTTGGGCCAGGTTAGGATTGTCCAGGGTTCACTGAACTGGAGGATCATTAGGAGTCGTTTTGGAGTATACACTAGTCTTGAGCCCCGTTGTTGGTGAAATTACATAAGTTGAATTAAGTGTTATACGTGGATTGATACATACATATGATACAATGTGCAAATACGCGTTTCAAAGGTATAAATATGATTCTATATGCTTAACATATGTTAGGATTGCATGTTCATGGGTTAGGATGTGCTAAAACGCGTTTAAACGACAAAACTGGAAAATCTGGAAAACAGGAAACTGGTTCGACCTTAAGGGGGGTCGAACCAGGCTTATGAGTCAGCTGGGAAGGTCATTCGACCTTGGGAACTCTCATTCGACCCATGCATGAGGTCGAATGAAGCCTTAGTATAAATACCACACTTTGTCATTTTTCATCATTTCACAAAACCTAGTCGCCTCTAAACACTCTCTTCCGGCGAAGGAGTTTTTGCTCTCGTTTTTCATAATCTAACCTACAAACATCATCTAATCAAAGATCTAAGGTGTGTTCTTGATCCAAACCCCTTTTTAAAGCATTTTGATTCGTTTTCGTTTAACCCCAAATGTCCAAATCTGTTCTGAGGCTGTTTTATGATTAAAAACCTTTCAAACATCTTTCTAAACAAAACCCTATCATTAAACATGAGTTTTCATATCAATAAACATGTGTTAAGTTGTGTTTTATGTGATGTTGTATATTGTTTAATGATTTACTGCTGTACAAATGATAGAAACATGATCTAGGGCTGCTATTGGTGTTGGTTTATGATTACTTTAGGTTACAATTAAATAGATGATGTTATTATGTCTATTTTGGGGATTTTGTTAAATCTAGGGTTTGAATACATGTTGTTATTGTTAATAAAACAATTGGGGGTTTTCATGAACATGACAAACTGACCATTTTAAGAAGATTATGAAACGATTTTGAAAAGTTTTCTAATTGGGTAAAGTTTTCATGCATGATGTGACGTTTCCATAATTTTGCCATTTTGGGTAAGTGTTAAAACGGATTGATTTTGCAGTAAAATTAGTAGGGTTTTGTGGGGATATGTTATTCATACTATACTTCTGTGTTTCATGATGTTTCGTGATGTTTTCGGCTTGTTTTGATGCGATTTGATGCGTTTTAGAATAAATTCTACAGACTGGGTCAAACCAGACCCCATTCGACCAGTCATGGGGGCGAAGGAAAGGGTCTGGGGGTCTAACCAGACTACTGCAGGACGAACCAGACATGTTTTGGTCGAACGATCATGATTTAGGTCGAATTAACACATGTTAAGGTCGAAGGAACATATATTAGGTTGAATGAACTTGTATGTGGGTTGAAGGAAGCTTGTGGAGTTCGAACCAAGGTAACTTGGGGTTGAATGAGCCTCCAAAAACACTGATTCGACCTTACAGCTAAGTATGTGCGACTTTTGATACAAACTAAGTGTTTTATGCTTGAACCTTATGTGTAATCTATGTGTACTTGATTAGTTTATGTACTAGGGCACCAACAGGATGTCGGGTCAGTCTAGTGTGTCGGTTGAACAGTCAAACACGTTTTCAAACATACTTGGTCACGATATGGACAATCGGGGACTAGATAACCTTATGCTTATTAGTCAAAACACTTACGTGAACTTTTATGATAGATCTCTGGTAGTTGAGATTATCAAGGACTTAGATTTTATTCTTTAATTGAAGAACACAACCGAAGGTGATTTTCACAGCCCCACTTTTACTGGTTTTGCTTTTGGGGGAGAAAACATGCGCCAAACTTATATTTTGAACATATGTCATACTATGGGTTACTCTTGAGTTGCTATGCGATCTTTGGAAGTCCCGGGGGAAACCATGAATGTGTGGGGTTGCACAACGGGGGAAATGTGGACAGATCTATTGGGCATGACCTGTCCCACTCGACGACTGGAGGTCGGACGAGTGCATATTGTCTCGAATTATGCTGAACTTGCTAAACATTATTCGGGCTGCTTAAACACAAGCTAAACTTGCTAAATGCGTCCAGTAATGGTTTTCCAATCATAGTAGTAGCAAAACATATGCCTAGTTAGCGTACTATGGTTTTCACATTCACATAGTATTAACAGGTTTTGAACTTGGTAACACTTGGTAACATTTTATAAAAACTTGTGAACTCACTAGCATTATATGTTGACACCTTTTGGCATGTTTTTCTTAGGTTTCTAAGGTATCAACACACGGACTAGGCGCACGGGTCTGCATGGCGTCTAGGGCTTAGTTGATGTTTTTGAATACTCATTTGAAACTACTTTTGTTACATAAGTTGTACTTGAATTTTCTTCCGCTACAGTTTTGAGATATTAAAGATTATGTTTGAGTCTATGTATCTTTCATTTAGTTGTCGTTTATTGTGACCGTTGACTTGGATCCTGGTTTGTCACGTGCCTCGCGGTAAAAACCCGCATGTGGAATTTGAGGGTGTGACACAAATCAAGTATGATCCTCCCTTTTTCTCCCTTCCATCGGCCGAAAACATATATCCATCTCCCTCATGTCCTTTTCAACATTATGACTCACATACAAGAACATTCTTTTGGGATTTTATGCACCAATCAACTACAAGAGGCACAAGTGATCCATCACTATTAAAGAATGAGGACAAACCCTTGTGTATCAATCGGCCGAAGCCACCTAAGGGTGCAAGATCATTTCCAGTTGTCAACTTACACCTATTTTCATACCAAAACA
Source organism: Ambrosia trifida (assembly GCA_028751855.1). NCBI lineage: Eukaryota > Viridiplantae > Streptophyta > Magnoliopsida > Asterales > Asteraceae > Ambrosia > Ambrosia trifida. The sequence continues at coordinate 136,521,785 of CM054128.1, read as the reverse complement.
AACTATGACACCATTTCTTTTCAAGTCAACCTCTACCTAAACTAGAAACCTATGGATGGAAGCATGGAAGGCATGGTATCGAAGCTTACACTCTTTGGTAAGTAGGATCAAGAAACATAACCTCACACAAGATAAATTGCCTTGCCACAATTGTTCTTGTCACCACATGTGAATCGACCTAAATGAGGAGGAGTAAACCATCTCATTTCTCACTCTAATACACTCTCACTCTCTTGATTACTACTCTCAGCTGAACCATCAAACCCATCCTCTCGTTACCGAGCACTAGGACTCATGGTTGGAAGCTCAAGTGGAGGTTAGGATGGCCAATCATTCGTTGCACACCATCCCCTCGACTAGGTATGTAGTTAAACTACAAACTCATCTTCCATTCCCTTTATACCAATCGGCTTTCATATTGACCCGGCCCCCGACATTTGAACACCATGTATTCGACTACACAACACCTTAAAGATGGTTATTTCGAAGGCATTACCTTGTTTTTATAAGTGGATATCGATTTCTAATATACACTCACACCTTTATATATGTGTTTCGTACATGAACTCACCGCACTTACGTATAGCGAACACAAACCTTTATAGCACACTCATGATAAGATCAATGCCTTGCAAAACCTCCCACGGCTTTTAATCAAATCAAGAAACTGATTTTGTGCAAAATATATACACTTGACAACTCACTGTGATTTTGAGAACAAACATATGTGATTTCATGAAAACATGCTTATACACACTCATGGTTACTCCCTTGTACTTTGATTTACACTAATGAGTCATTTTTATCATTTCAGGTGCACACGAAATCATAAACTGAAATGCATGAGAATCCCAATGGACTTAGGGTTTGATGGATAGTACTGGATTGGACCTAGGTTTAACTCTTATGACTCCTAGTGGTTGACACTAGCGGTGAATCTGAATCTCTCGCTTTAATTTGTCAGATAATGTCTGGCGCTCATGGTGGACGTCGAGGTGGTCGTGCTGGTGGCCGTGGTGGTGGCGGCGGTCGTGGTAACATTAACATGACACAAGAGGAACTGAACAACTTGCTGCAATAGCAAGTGAATGTGGCCTTGGCTGCATTCCAGGCTGCACATAACATTCTGGGTGGTAAGTTGATTTCTATCAACTCCGCCTCATTCTTGGGTGTTATGTATTTTCTTTTGTGGTTTATCTATGTGTCTTGTCTCAGGTGCTGCTGTCAATCCCCCTCCACCTCAGTGCACTTACAAGATGTTTCGGGACTGTCAGCCCCATAACTTTGCTGGAATTGAGGGAGCGATGGGACCGCTCCGATGGTTGGAGAAGGTCGAGTATGTGTTTCTGATGTGTAACTGTCCCGCTGGGGACCGGGTTAAGTATGCTACTGCGACGTTCAAGGGTCCCGCGCTTACTTGGTGGAACTCTACCGCTCAGACATTGGGTTTGGGGGAGGCTCATGCTATGCCTTGGGCGGATTTTGTGCATCGTTTGAAGAGCGAGTATTGTCCTAGGGAGGAGGTTTAGAATTTGGAGCATGAGGTCTGGAACTACAAGATGGTTGGGTTGGAGGTAGAGGAGTATACTGTGAGGTGTAATGAGTTGGCGGTGTTGTGTCCTGATTTGCACACACCTGAGTATAGGAGGATCGAGCATTACATTTCTGGGTTGGTTCCGGAGATAGCAGGGTTAGTGGCTGCTGGGAATCTTCCAAAACTTGCTGAAGTCATCCGTTCGGCTCATAGGATGACTAACTTGAAGGTGGCAGAGGGTGTTTTGCCTCCTAGGGGTACTAACTTGAACCTTGTGCTTGAAAACCTTTTGAGGTCTCATCCCCGTGTTTCTGCCTTTGCGGTGTGTGACAAATCTATCTGATTCTTCGATGAGGTACTTGAGGGCACCAGCAGGATCCGCGTAGGTGTTGCACTGGGTAGCCTCACCGAGGATTGGAAACTCAACTTGCTCTGTAACACCCCAACCGATGGCGGAAACATCGAGGTGTCACGTAGTGACGATTGTTCAATAGCTCATGGACTAAAGTGTAAAATTGAATACATTGATTAAATAATTTATTACATTGAAAAGAGTTACAATGATACTAACTGTCTACTAAATTGAAATACAATAAATCAAAATCTAAATATAAATCCGAAAGCTTAAAGGATGCATCTCAAAACAACCTGAAACATGTACAAAATCATTTGGTCAATACACAAAGTATTGGTGAGCATACCCTGTTTAAATAAATATAGTAGAAAAGTGTTTAGCAATTCATGTGCGGTACCATTTGCAATTATGTAATAAGTAATATCCGTTCAAAACCAAACCTGAGAATAATGACTAACACATGACTAACCAACTGAATAATGAATTAACAAGACAATGACCAAGATTCTCTCAACAGAGTCTCAAGGGGGTATACCATAGTACTATTCATTGAAAAGCTAGGCCGCCCAGCGGTTAATGATTTTGACAAGTCATAGACACACCAATTAACATAAAGCAAACACACATGAGAATTGCATTAAGTATAAGAAATTGAAACTTGATTAATATATAGGTACATGAGTCACCCCAAAGTAGTAAAACAGTAAAAAGGGGAAAGATATACTCACAGTTTACGAAAGCGATCAAAATCCACTTAAGCGGTCGTGAGCTAAGTAATGGGAATTCCGAGGAATTCAACCTATAATGTGTAATAATACTAATAAGGAAGTGTCTAAAAAGTCTAAGGTATCTAGGGTCTAAGGCATTAGGGTTTGCTAAGTCGATTTGGGGAATTAGAGTTTTTTTTTTTTTTTATGATCAGTCGCGCTAATGTAAAAGTTGTATATCACAAATAATATATGAAAGGTTGTAAATGTGGTTTAGATAATATAATTATTACCAATTGAGTATTTTAGTTAAAAATATGTTTAAATAATTAAGACAAAATAATTTAGTTAATTACTTTAACTAATTATTGTAAATAAATACAATAATCATAAATATTAAAATAAATAGTTACGAGTTACTCAAAGATCCATCAATGATAATAAAGACTTTCAATCATAAGACATTTCTATTTTATAAGAAAATATTTATAAAATAGATGTTTAAATAGTGTAAATAAATAAATGTTTAATTATATCTAATTAAACATAAATAATGTTAATAATACAAGACATGACTCAAAATACTATTTTTATAGAAATTGGATGCTTTCTTATGTAAATTAATGAAAATAATTTTCTCATAATTTTTATAAACTTATTTATATTTAAAATTGATTTAATAAGATTAAATCATGTTTAAGTGACTAAAAATAGGAAAATCAATAAAAATAAATGTTTTCTGAACCAATAATTTTTATTTCAGATTAAAATGCTTAGAAATAATTATCCTAAAATTTTTGAGATTAAAATCATCAAAAATGAATTTTTAATCAATTAATTATGATTAAAACAATTTAAATTAATAAAATCATGAAAATATATATTTTTCAGAAAACTAAAAATATGACAATTTTCTATGAGGTATCAAGAAGCTACTCCTAAATTTTCATAATTTTTGGGCAAAAGATGAATTTATTATGAATATTATAAGAATAATACATATATATAATGATATTTAAAGGAAAATAAAGACAAATAAAAAATAATCCAGACCTGTGGGTAGAGGGACTCGAACCCGGGTCTTGGCTAGACATAGCACACACACCAACCACTACTCTATAGCATCTTTTGTTACTTTTACTCAAACATAATTATATTTAACATATTAGTAATTGTCATCTTCTTCCCCAAAATAAACTATAAACCCTAACCCTAGGACCCGATTTCAATAATCCAATACAGACACAATACTCAGTCTGTAATAGAGGGGTTTTGTTCGGAATCAATAACTAAACAAAACGGCAATATAGAACGTAACTCACAATGTGTATTAGTGTTCGAATGAGGGAAAGAAAAACCGAAGCCTTTGCGTTTGATTAAGAGGATTCCAGACGCGATTTTGATAGAAATTTTGTGGGTTTTCAATGGAAGTCAGTGCAGGAATGATTTGCAACGCCCGGTTTATGTATAAGTCGATTAAAACAGCCGTTTTAATGGGTTTTCAGTTTTCCGGTCGGTTACAATCATTACTAGCGATTAAAGGCTTATTAAAACGACGTTTAACGCATGATCGATAGTAGAAACAGTCTTTTAATGATAGATAATTGTTTTGTGATAAACTATACGTCGAAACGGCCACTAAACATGCGAATTAAAGTTCGCCGGAAAAGTCGCCGGCCGGAAAAGTCCCTGCCGGAAAAACGTGGACAGAGGAGGAGGCAAGACAGATTTAAAACTTTCATGAAATGTCACTTTTGGTCCCTCAAGTATAACTAAGTTAGTTTTATTAAGTTTTAGTTATGTTTTTCTTTTATAATACACTAACCAAGTTAAGATAACAATTAACCAAAATGTTTTTAAAACTTTATAAAACTTAAATTTTTTTTTTATAAAATCTTTTACGAATACGTTTTACTTACGCATTTGATTAAAACTTATACCCAATCTATAATAAATGCTAAAATTTTTAATTCGCTTTAAAATTAAATTTTTAAAACGGCGAAACTTGTCGGGTTTATAATGGACATTTTTGAAGGACTATTTTCGTCAACTAGAGGAAAGACGAAGGTGGCGGATGTCACAGTCTCCCCTACTTTAGAAAATTTCGTCTCGAAATTTCCTTCAAGTGAAGGTTACTACGAATCAAAAGGCGTTGTAAAAGACAACTAGATTTAAAAGAAAATTCATCATTTATAATCCCACCAGGTTTAAAGTTAGTTGTCTAATACCCAGAGTGAAAGTTTCAAATTATTTTGACAGTTAACCCGAGATTAAGAAATTGAGAGTTTAAATGTGAAAGGCTTTGGGAATGTGTAACGGGTGAGGGGTAGTGGTACTAATGAAGCAATCTCCCCTACTTTAAAAAAATCTAACTGAACTTTATTAAGGATAGGTAACAGGATTTTGACAGACAGAGAGTGTAAGCGTATGCAAGGTTTAAGGTTTCCTATAGAGATGGTCAACAAGGAACGCTCCAACAAAACTAATTGAAGCTTATGGAAAATGTCCTTAATGAAATGCTAGCTATTAGTCAATGATCCAATGAATAGGTAGCTATAAAGTAATGGGTAGGTTCTTGGTCAAACTCCTAGTCCGTTCCCGCAGTATCGTTTATGCTTATATATAGGGTGTACCGCAGCTAACCCACCACACTCCCGATACTTTAGACCCGTACTGGTTGTCTACCAATAGCCTAAATAGAATTACACACCACCCTCATGTACCTGTAAACCCATGATTGCGTTTCGAACCGTAATCATCGATTTACCTTACACTGGGGTGTTATGCTTTTCCATAACCCTATCCCAAGTAATACTAGAAACAAATGCGTGTAACTCATATGTAATAGCCACTGTAATGAAATAATGTTCAATCATGACATGGTTAGAGGTCCTTCCCTTCCAGGTTTTCCCTTTAACCGTAATGTGAATAACATGTAAGTATAAGACATGGTTAGAGGTTCTTCCCTTTCGGGTTCACCCTTAACCGGTAGCTTCTGTTCACGTCGTTGGCTCCAAACACCCATATTGATAAACTCCGAGATTTCCACTGTTCCCCTCGGATTAAAGGAATACTCTAATCCGAGTCGTACGTGGGCACTGGCTTAGATCTCATACGAGTTATCAACTAGTATGTTCGTTGGCCATGATGATGAACAAAATAATGTAAAGTATAACAGGGTTTTGCTCAAAACAGGAAAGAAAATATGCATACCAAATATGCGTTCAAGTAAGTATATAAGTACCGCATAAAATTCCGAGAAAGAATAATATAACATAAATCGAGTAAATCGCACAATTGCACAAAATGAAAGTAAACGAGTTGAATTAATGCAAAAGTCAATGTAAAAATAATCACAAATAACGTGTTAGAATTAACTATGAATAAAAATGGTGCAATAATAAAATAATGAAATTTACGGCAAATGAATGTGCACGGAACGGGTGTATAGCCTACTGGCATGTGAGTTTAAAATCTAATAATTTTACATATATGCGTTATACTATAAAAGACATTTAGCAACATTCTGATAAAAAGATATGTCCATTCTTTTGTTAAACCAAAAGTTTTGCAACTGAAAGAGTATAAGTGTAAAAAGTTAATTTTCGCAGTTTACTCGACTTGGTGATATTGTTGGAAGAATAGTAGTGATGCATGAGAATAAATTTTTTTTTTTTAAGAAATCGAAGTGTGTTTTAGATTCAAAACAGGTTCATTTGCAAAATCTTCGTAAATACACATTTTCATGTGTTTACGAGAAGTCGAGTTTGAAAAATGTTATAAGGCTTATTATTAGTTGCAAATTTCTCTCGAAAATATATATTGGATACGTCATATGAAAACAGAAGATTTACATTTGGTCTTTAAAATATGCAATACAAGTTTGTAAAATGCAAAATGAAACCATTTCATGAAGTATGTGTAGATCGAATGTGTTTTAAAATACCAAGATTTAAAATGACGTGAATGATAAAATTAACGTATATAATAGATTACCAATATTTAGGAAAGTTCATAATCAACGAGATGTAGAAATAGATCCTTGAGATGTGGATTTCACTCCTAACTCAAAGATGTATTTCAAAAGTGCTAACGATTGTGGAATGAAACCAATCACTAAGTTAAGGATATCACTCCCAGCTTAGTGGTTAAGTTTCTTTTTGAAGGAAATACTTTTCGAGGTGTGGGTGTCACTCCTATCTCAAAGATATATTCCTAAGATAAATAACCTATAGAGGAGTGAAACTAATCACCAAGGTATGGATACCACTCCTAACTTGATGATATCGTTTCGTTTGTGAAATACGAGTGTCTTCTTTGCCAAGCAAAATATCGAAAGAATAACGAGAAATAATCATAACGAAAATATCTTGAAAGAAAATAATAGGAAATAAGAGAAATATAAACGAGATGACTCGTGAAAGTAAGCTTAGTTATAGTCTAGGCTAAAAGGCATTCTAATAACCTAATTCCCTATAACCATGGCTCTGATACCAATCTGTAACACCCCAACCGATGGCGGAAACATCGAGGTGTCACGTAGTGACGATTGTTCAATAGCTCATGGACTAAAGTGTAAAATTGAATACATTGATTAAATAATTTATTACATTGAAAAGAGTTACAATGATACTAACTGTCTACTAAATTGAAATACAATAAATCAAAATCTAAATATAAATCCGAAAGCTTAAAGGATGCATCTCAAAACAACCTGAAACATGTACAAAATCATTTGGTCAATACACAAAGTATTGGTGAGCATACCCTGTTTAAATAAATATAGTAGAAAAGTGTTTAGCAATTCATGTGCGGTACCATTTGCAATTATGTAATAAGTAATATCCGTTCAAAACCAAACCTGAGAATAATGACTAACACATGACTAACCAACTGAATAATGAATTAACAAGACAATGACCAAGATTCTCTCAACAGAGTCTCAAGGGGGTATACCATAGTACTATTCATTGAAAAGCTAGGCTGCCCAGCGGTTAATGATTTTGACAAGTCATAGACACACCAATTAACATAAAGCAAACACACATGAGAATTGCATTAAGTATAAGAAATTGAAACTTGATTAATATATAGGTACATGAGTCACCCCAAAGTAGTAAAACAGTAAAAAGGGGAAAGATATACTCACAGTTTACGAAAGCGATCAAAATCCACTTAAGCGGTCGTGAGCTAAGTAATGGGAATTCCGAGGAATTCAACCTATAATGTGTAATAATATTAATAAGGAAGTGTCTAAAAAGTCTAAGGTATCTAGGGTCTAAGGCATTAGGGTTTGCTAAGTCGATTTGGGGAATTAGAGTTTTTTTTTTTTTTTTATGATCAGTCGCGTTAATGTAAAAGTTGTATATCACAAATAATATATGAAAGGTTGTAAATGTGGTTTAGATAATATAATTATTACCAATTGAGTATTTTAGTTAAAAATATGTTTAAATAATTAAGACATAATAATTTAGTTAATTACTTTAACTAATTATTGTAAATAAATACAATAATCATAAATATTAAAATAAATAGTTACGAGTTACTCAAAGATCCATCAATGATAATAAAGACTTTCAATCATAAGACATTTCTATTTTATAAGAAAATATTTATAAAATAGATGTTTAAATAGTGTAAATAAATAAATGTTTAATTATATCTAATTAAACATAAATAATGTTAATAATACAAGACATGACTCAAAATACTATTTTTATAGAAATTGGATGCTTTCTTATGTAAATTAATGAAAATAATTTTCTCATAATTTTTATAAACTTATTTATATTTAAAATTGATTTAATAAGATTAAATCATGTTTAAGTGACTAAAAATAGGAAAATCAATAACAATAAATGTTTTCTGAACCAATAATTTTTATTTCAGATTAAAATGCTTAGAAATAATTATCCTAAAATTTTTGAGATTAAAATCATCAAAAATGAATTTTTAATCAATTAATTATGATTAAAACAATTTAAATTATAAAATCATGAAAATATATATTTTTCAGAAAACTAAAAATATGACAATTTTCTATGAGGTATCAAGAAGCTACTCCTAAATTTTCATAATTTTTGGGCAAAAGATGAATTTATTATGAATATTATAAGAATAATACATATATATAATGATATTTAAAGAAAAATAAAGACAAATAAAAAATAATCCAGACCTGTGGGTAGAGGGACTCGAACCCGGGTCTTGGCTAGACATAGCACACACACCAACCACTACTCTATAGCATCTTTTGTTACTTTTACTCAAACATAATTATATTTAACATATTAGTAATTGTCATCTTCTTCCCCAAAATAAACTATAAACCCTAACCCTAGGACCCGATTTCAATAATCCAATACAGACACAATACTCAGTCTGTAATAGAGGGGTTTTGTTCGGAATCAATAACTAAACAAAACGGCAACAGAGAACGTAACTCACAATGTGTATTAGTGTTCGAATGAGGGAAAGAAAAACCGAAGCTTTTGCGTTTGATTAAGAGGATTCCAGACGCGATTTTGATAGAAATTTTGTGGGTTTTCAATGGAAGTCAGTGCAGGAATGATTTGCAACGCCCGGTTTATGTATAAGTCGATTAAAACAGCCGTTTTAATGGGTTTTCAGTTTTCCGGTCGGTTACAATCATTACTAGCGATTAAAGGCTTATTAAAACGACGTTTAACGCATGATCGATAGTAGAAACAGTCTTTTAATGATAGATAATTGTTTTGTGATAAACTAAACGTCAAAACGGCCACTAAACATGCGAATTAAAGTTCGCCGGAAAAGTCGCCGGCCGGAAAAGTCCCTGCCGGAAAAACGTGGACAGAGGAGGAGGCAAGACAGATTTAAAACTTTCATGAAATGTCACTTTTGGTCCCTCAAGTATAACTAAGTTAGTTTTATTAAGTTTTAGTTATGTTTTTCTTTTATAATACACTAACCAAGTTAAGATAACAATTAACCAAAATGTTTTTAAAACTTTATAAAACTTAAATTTTTTTTTTTATAAAATCTTTTACGAATACGTTTTACTTACGCATTTGATTAAAACTTATACCCGATCTATAATAAATGCTAAAATTTTTAATTCGCTTTAAAATTAAAATTTTAAAACGGCGAAACTTGTCGGGTTTATAATGGACATTTTTGAAGGACTATTTTCGTCAACTAGAGGAAAGACGAAGGTGGCGGATGTCACATGCTCAAACTTAGCAAGCTCAGCCTCATATTCCACCTCAAAGGGCTTCCCATAATGTTCTGCTTCATCAGTGTTCTTTTGATCTAACGCATGATGGTAGCCGGTGTCAACCCATCCGCATAACCAGCAGCAATGGCCGCAACCTGGTCCCCAAGATTAGGCTCATTCCAGAAGCACTTGAAGATATGCACAACAATTCAAAGTGTTAGAAAATTCTCAAACAGATAAGTAATATGAAAATACAAGGGTAAGGCGATACTTACCCCAAACACGTCTTCGTGCAAATTCCAAGGACTTAGCATGGCCCTCGGCAGCAGCACGCAGCTGGGAGTTCTCATTATATAGACCTTGAATGCGCTCCCTGGATTTCATCATATTGGCGTTGGTGCGAGTGCAAGACTCAGTCCCCCGTTTTTGCGCCACTATGTGCTCTTTCCCCAGCACCTTCTCCTTGTCCTCGGCCGCATGTGTGTGACCGCGGTAATGCTGAACGTCAACTCGGGGCTTCATCTCCGTCTTGCGTATCCGGGCCTCCTTCTGCGTCAACGCCCACTTTTCTTCCTCGAACTCAGCAAGGCTACGCTAGATTTCCTTATCAAAACGTTTCAACGAATCCAACATAGCCACACCCAGCGCCGCGTTGACGCAGAGATCATCGACAAGGTTTCGGCGGTCGACCCTATCTTGATACTCTTGCTCCATGGGAGGGACAACATTGTCAATGAACTCCTCCGTGTAAGCAGGGTTCGCAAAATGGGCTTTCTCCCGCAAACTTCAGTGGCGCCTAAGGATCCTATCGGACCCGGAATATGCGGAAGTCTTCACTTCCGAAGTCTTGTTAATTGTCCCTCCCTGCGGAGATTGGCCTACAACAGACTTAGGCCTTTTGGCATCCTTAATGAAAGGGCCAGATAGAATCTCGCCCGTTTGGCCAACATCCTTAGAACTACCCCCAGCGCCTCCTGTTGGGGTGGCTTCGGGCCACTTCCCTTGCGCCTTTAACAAGGCAGCGTTGGCCTCAGCCTTTGCTGCTGTTTCCTTCTTGACCTTCTTGGCGTCGGCCTTAGCTTTGGCCACTACCGCCTCTTTCACGCATGAAGGCGGTCTTCCTCAGCCTTCTTGAAGGCGGCTTTAGGAACCGCCTCCTCTTTCACGCGGGCAACCCGCTCCTCCCCCTTCTTTCTCTCAGCTTCACCATGCGCAAGCTTTTCAGCTATGATAAGGCACATGTCGGGCCCCTTCTACAGAGTTTTCTAAAAGATTGGCTGGCGCACCGGAGGGGGGACAATATTGAAGGAGATCTGCGACTGCTCGCTCTCCTTTGTAACCTCCTTTTAGGGGAAGGGACAGACTTTTCAGTCTGACTGTCCTCCCCCTCGGCCCCCTCTGGAGTATTCTTTGGCCCCTACACCAGCTTTCTTCTCTTCTTCGCCTTCTCCTAAGGCGCTTCAGTTTCCTCAGCAATTGAGGAAGAGGACTCCTTCTGCTTGTCCTTCTGGCAAGTAAATGGCCCTTCGCCACTTGCACTCAAAGGCATCGTCTCAAATACTTCAACATAGTCATTCTTTGATGTATAAGTATGAGATCGGGGCGCCATTTTCAGGGCGCCATTTTCCAACGACCATGAGTTCCCAGGACCCTAGAGGACTCCGTGGGACGAACAACTCCTCTGAAGACCCAATAGACTCTTCATCAGAAAAGATTACGCACGGGATCTCTCCCGCCACCCAAAACGACACTGGATCAGGGTTTATAGGAAGCTCACACGTGGCGCGAAAATCCGCATGCACATTCTCCAAGTTGGGTAGATAGAACTTGCCTAACAACTCCTTAACCAGCGATGGCCTGCCTGCTGGTGGAACCTTCCACTTGATCTTGGCCTTGTCGCGCTCCAGGAATGCATCAAACTTTGTAACACCTACAAAAAAAATAGTTAGCCTATATTTCAAAATGGTTAACATTTAAAATACGTGCAGGCAAATGCGTACCCTCATCACAGATGTAGGGCTCCTCACCTGGCATCAGACGCAGCCAGCTCATTCCAAGATACACCAGTAACGCCTCCTAGCATAGATTTTCATCAAAGGGGGAGGCGTTCACAGTCAAATGCAAGAACCATTGCTGGTTCTTAAACCCCCTCCATCACATGGAATTCAGGGAGCTTTTGGCGCTATCCGAAGACTTTCCAAGGCATCTCCGCAGGGATCACCCCCCGCTTCACGTAGAAGAACTTCTCCTTCCAGTTGTGCATCGACTTGGGAGGAGTCGTCCCCATGGGCTGCACCTTGGAGCGCTGAGCAAAGTTAAACCATGATTCGGACATGGTCATAACATAGAAGACGTTGAACCTCTAAAAAGTCGGTTCAACGTCTAGGGCACGACAACAGGCCTCGAAATGGACGAGCCTGAGCATCCCAAACCCACTCAGTTGGGTTATGTGTATCCCATAGGCCACCAAAGTGTCAATCTGAAACTTGGTGGCCGGAAGACGAAACCCACACTTAGTAAAGTTGGCCTCGTATAGGGTAATCATGCCAGGAGGGTTAGTCAACACCGTGTTACCAGGCGCCGGCAACTCCGGCTCCCAATCAGCCTCTAACTCCTGCTGCCAGACAAACTCATCGAACTGGGCTTTATTCCACTTAATAGTGGTATTACCGATGAGTTCAGAAGTCTTTGTCTTCTCTGCCATGCATTAGGGTTTTCTATATTTTGGGAACTTTCTAACATGGAGATGATAAGAAAACCGGAAACATATGGATGGAAAACTTGAAGATTGATCGAAGAAGAAGAAGAAGAAATTGATAGAGAAAGCTTGTGAACATTTTTGGAAGTGTGGAAATGGATAAGGAGAGAGGATTTTACATCCATCGCATTAATTGCGACGTGGTAATAGCTGTGAAAAAGCACTGACGGTTCAGTCAACAAACCACCAGAAAAGCGCCACGTGTCACACTCGCTCAACAGCAGTCACACTTACGCGCGTGGATGGCCACGCGCCTGACACAAGATGAATTTTTCGTCTGTCATGTACTGGACACGTCTCCCCATACTGACAGACATGTCCACCAGCCTCCTCGCCTTCCTCAACACGCCTCCTCAATATCCCTCAAAATTAATTACAAACCGTTTCAAATTCCGACGTAGTTACTCGTAATCATATCCACATTAAATTTGAAAGTTGTGCTAAACTATTCTGAAAAGGAGAGACACATCACCGGTTGGGGTTACACCTCAACAAACATGCATTCCATGTCATCACTCGGCGTTGGTTTGACGTAAAACCAAAAAGACATTCTCCACGTGATTCCTTTTCAGGATCACGCCTGCCACGTCATCACTGGGTGCTGGTTTGACCTTTTCAGGATCATACATGCCACGTCATCACTCGGAGCTGGTTTGATGTAAAACCAAAAAGGCATTCTCCACATGATTCCTTTTCAGGATCACGCCTTCTGATGTCGTGTGGATTAAGACACTTAAACGTCTTTTTCTTAAAATTGACAACTTCCTGAAGGAAGTGTCGGGACTCAATGAAAAAGGTGATTAAGTTGGGACTTTTAAGTTAGGACACTTATTCAAGTTTTAAATTTATAAAAGTAAAATGATATTTGCTGATCGTTCTAAACCTACACGATAGGCAAGTCTACCTAAAAACCTCCCATGGCATCTTCACTTCATTGACCACTTGATTGTTTTAACTATTTTGTCTTTCATTTGCGTATTGTCAACTCCGCTGCAACACGCGGGCTCCACACTAGTGTGTGTGTGTGTGTGTGTGTGTATATACATACATACATACATATAAAGCACTAAACTGAACTAATATTAAATTAAGGGGATAAGGGATTACTTTTAAGTTATTGTTGTTGTCAATCTTAAGAAAAAATACACTCTAAGTTTATTTATTTATTTATTTTTGAACGGCCAAAAACATTTTTGCCCGACTACCTGGAGGAGTCTTCACACTATGGACAGACCCTCACGACCAACTCAATGAAGAGCTTGTCATTATTAATTAAAATATTTAAACTTATTTTACTTTTAAAAGCTTAACAGAAAACACAATAACTAAAACTATTAGTTTAATGATGTTTGTGTTGAATTAACATGTTGAATTGATATACACTAACATGACCTATATATTTATTCAAATAAAAATATCAATTTAACACAAACACTCAAAATTATGTAACCTCAACACAACATGATGTAATTAAATTGTCCACATGAACCAAGTGGGATTGACAATTTGCAAACGGGTTTCATTGTGTGAGGTCCCCGGTTCAATTCCCATCAAGCGTAAACTACATACCTCTAGATAGCACCATTGCTCTAAGGATTCGAACTTGGGTCTATGTTATAAAGCATTTACAAGCCTTTTTAATTGTTAACACCACTTCCATATTAAACTATTTTGTCGCACCTTGTCATTATTTTTATTTATTTATTTATTTTTGAAAGGCCAACAAACATTTCTGTCTGACTATCTAGAAGAGTCTTCACACTATGAACAGACCCTCACAACCAACCCAATGGAGGGCTTGTCATTATTAATTAAAATATTTATACTTATTTAACTTTTAAAAGCTTAACAGAAAAAACAATAACTAAAACTATTAGTTTAATGATGTTTGTGATGAATTAACACGTTGAATTGATATAAACTAACATCACCTATATATTTATTTATTTTTTTGCTTGATAAAGTTTAATAAATATAATTAAATTCAGATTAATATTTTTAATCTGCATCAAACACTGTGCATTGTTGGTAATATGGGATTAGAGGACACCGTCTATTATTTATTTATTTATTTATTTTTTTTTATTTTTTTTAATTCATAATGCAAGATAAAAGCAATAACTCTTACAAGTGGGAGGCAGGTAAACGGGCCACAAGTTGCGCCGCTACCTCCTTTTGAATAGAAAAACCTACTCTATTAAAAATAAAACTTAGGTGTCTGCACAACCTTTTGAACTCTTTTTAAGAACCGAATTGCCTCGGGGGCTAGACCTCCAAATGTGTCAAAAGCAAATGGCACAAAAACGTGTTGGTTCTCTAGACAGGCAGCTTCATGTTTAACAACTTTCCGGGATTCTGCTCTCAAGGCTGCTTGCCCTGCCACAAACCCCGAATCTCGAAGTCCCACCAACGGAGACACCCCTGTGAGATCAACGCACGCATGTTTGCCTTGTGCCCACCCGAACACAAGGACATCTGCTGGCCTTAAGGTAGACCGTCCTTCTAGGGGGTCGGTCAAAAAGTTAACTAGGGCTTCTTTTCTAGCCGAAATCCCTGCCCTTCGCAAGACGTCCCATAAAACATCCCTGACCAAATCATGTCTGTATTTAAATCCAGGCAGCTCCTTACAGTGAAGGGCATGTTCCCCAAACTTATCTAAACATGCTTTTTTGCAAACTGGACACGACTCATCATCTGGGAACATGGGAATCATGAGCCTGTATTTAAGGATAGCCCGGTATTCAACAGCTGACATGTGTTGCCCAAGCCCCCTAATAGGAAGGACAACCAAGAAATCTTGAGCATGCGCTACTTTGAGGCATTCAAACACCGCTTTCTGACGCGCAATCATGGCAAACTTATCTCCCATAGTCTGAAGGGTTTTACAGTTAAACGCACTCACCAAGAACTTTTGAGGTTTTTTGGGGGCGGTGTTCTTATCCATAAAACCACCCAAATCTAAATCAGGAAGAGAGCTGCGAACGTTGTCCAAGGCAATCTCATAATCCAAGTCCATCCCCACTATCCTGCTGTTTCGTAAGATGTGGTCTTGCAGTCCCCATGACTGCACTCTAGAGGCCACAAAAGCATATGCAGACACGTCCTCTGCCGAACACACGCCAAGACCTCCCAACCTTATCGGTAGAGACGCTAACCGCCATTGAAGATCCCCAAAGAAAGGCCCCCCACAAACTACAATATCTTCGACCGCTTCAAGAAGCCCTTTGTCGAAAATGGATACGGGCCCATCAGAAAAGGCTGGTTGACATGTTCGAAGGCCAAACAACAGTTTAGCAACACCCATACAAGAACGGAGCAGCAAAAGTTCACTTTGGGGGTCCCCCAATTTCTGCAAAGAAACCATCAGATCCACTGCCCGACGAGCCCTTTTAGTACCCAAGGATCTAATATATCCCCCGTCCCGACTAACATCACCCCCCAGGAGCTTCACACCTCCCTCTGGTCTCCCGATATCGCTAGGAAATAAACCAGGCTTCAGTTTTCCCCATTGCATGACGGCCAAAAAATTTCACATTTCTTAATATTAAGCGTAAGGCCTAGATTCGGCCCCTCATCTCGGATAATATTAAAAGCCTTAGCCACTTCTTTGGCCTCTCCCATAATAGTGCCATCGTCGAGGTACCAAGCATGAAATGGAAAGGAGCAACACTCTTCTAGCCGCCGGACCAACGGGTGTAGAACAAGAGCGAGGAGAAAAGGCCCCAATTGGTCTCCCTGTTGGACCCCAGTGGAGGCCCCAATACAAGAATCCCCCACATAAAGCCTAGCAGGTTGGGCATATATGAATTGAACCCAAGGGTAGATGGATGGGCATCGGACGCTCACTTCCCGTAGGAGAATCGTCCTATCGACCAAGTTGAAGGCATTCAAAAAGTCAACCGTGAGCATGGCAAGGGATCCGTCATCATGGAATGCATTCAAAAACCTATTTGCGCTGTGGAGAATAGCATCTGCCCCGTTGGGGACCCCCACCCCAAATTGATAATCACCTAAGTATGCCGCCATCGCTTTCCCAACTTTACGCATCGCGACTTTGGAGACTAACCTTCTCCAAATGGCTCCAACAACAATAGGCCTGATTTCGTTATCAGGCTTGAGCAATGAAGTTAAGGGGGCAGATGCGATAAACTCTGCAAGGACTTTTGGGCAAAATGTTAACCACTTCAGTGATCGCCAAAAGTAAATCAGAGGGTGGCGAGGCCCCTTGCACACAAAGGGCATCTAAAATATGTTGAGCTCTAAGGCCATCCCTCCCACACGAAGTCCATTTAGGGAAGGATTTAATACTCCCTAACACACAATCAGGATCAACCTGAAGGGCATCCTCAGATGGTAAGACATTAGGCAATGTAGGGGGTTCGGTGATGGGGTGTTTATCGATCAGGGCTGTAACACCCCAACCGATGGCGGAAACATCGGGATGTCACGTATTGATGATTGTTCAGTAGCTCATGGTAAATAATAAATTTCAATAATTGATTTAAATAAATTACATACGATTGTTCTAAAAGAATTTGTACATCAAATTGAAAAAATACTAGATACACATCTTCAAGCATTAACTCTAATCTTCAAGCAAGCTATAACCTGAAACATGTTAAGTTTGAAAATATTTTGGGTCAACAAAAGTTGGTGAGAATTACATAGGTTTTGATAATTGAATAAAAACTTGTACAATTCGAGTGTCATGGCAAGTCTAGTCCATATGTGAAAACAAAACAATTGGGTAAATCGAGTGCATAATCAAACCTTGTGACTAGAATATTGTGGTTCATCCCATACGCTCATGGTTCACTCGATTATGTTATAAATTCGATAACAATCACCCACGCTACCTATGTAGGAGGTACACGTATCCGGGTGGGATTGTCAGTCCAATAGATCTATCATTGTATACCGTCGGCTGATCAATGTTAATGATTATGCTAGAATAATGTGCTTACCCTAGTAATGTTTAAGACATAATGCAACATAGAATAACACATAGACATTTATGATTGAATTGTAAATTGAATGTTGTAACATGTTTCACCCCAAAATAGTGAATGGAAAAGGGGCTATGTAAAACTCACCTTAGGTGCTTAATGAGTTCGTGAGTTTTCTTGAGCGTGCAAACACTTAGTAATAATGCCTCGGAAAACTCGGAACTAGCTATATGAGATAATGATGGATGAAAACTTTAGTATGTGGGAGATGGGATAATATTGTTTTTTTTATTGAATGTTATAAAGAGTTGAATGGTAGGCTATTGTATTTATAGTGTAGAAATTGGAGTTGTAATTAGGGACTACTTTGACTAGGCTAGAATTTAGGAACAACTTTGACTTGACTAGAAGACCATATTTACTAACACTTTGACTTGACTAGAAGACCATATTTACTAACACTTTGACTTGACTTGACTAGGAGACTACGTTTGACTTTTCAGGTTTGACTAAGGGACCTTGAAAGGGTTTAAGTTTAATTGGTTTTAATTAACATCACAAAACACCAAATGGTGTAGTGGTTTGTGTGGTGTGGTTAAGGTTTAGCCCGCCAGGGACTCGGGTCGAATCCTGGCACAGGCAAACATTTTTTTAACCTTTTTAAATCAGAATTTAATACAATCCAATTTAATATTGATTATACGTCATTATTTAAACATAAAAATTAACAAAATGGATGGTAAAGATACTGTAAACATGAATCGGATGAATAAACGAGGGAGTTCTATATATATATATAAAGAAAATTTGTGTGATGTTACAGTCTCCCCTACTTTTAGGAACTTCGTCCCGAAGTTTATTTTAAGAAGAAACATTTGAATAGTGTTGAGGATAGTTAGGGTGACTATGGTTCAGAGTAGGGTAAGAGTTTAAGGAATGTATAAGATAACCATAAATGCTAGATGGACTACCAAATAACTAGGGTTTGTTATTGGTCTGACCCTACAGTATCCCTTTCCACGTATCATTAGTGTTTATATATAGGGTGTATCCCAGCTAACCCATCACACCTCTGATACTTCAAAAACATACGGGGTATCTCCCAAAACCTTAATAGAATTTCACACTACCTTAATGTACCTGTAAATTCATGATTACGTTCCGGACCGCAATCACCAATTTACCTTACATTAGAGTTTTGTGTCCTTTTATGACTCTAAACACACATGTAAGTAATGCAAAATAGCCTTGTGATTGAATCGTATACAATGTATCCAAAAAATAAGTCCAACTGTTGAGCAGGAAAAAGACCTCTACCAGTCAGTGAGTAAGAACCTCTACCGATTGTTGAGCAGGTGCGATAGCCTCTACTAGTCGTTGAGCAGGTTGTAGGGCCTCTACCGACTGTTGAGCAGGCATGATGACATCTACCAATCGTTGAGTAGGTTATTTGGTACTCTACTAACTGTTGAGCAAGTACTTCATCCTCTATCAGTTGTTTGATTAAGTGTACCAATTATTACACACATGAATTGCAAATTGATAATATGTACATGTAAGCAATCAAGTATCAAGTATAGCATACGAGTTGTAATAGAGTTTCCCTAGACAAGGTTAATGACTCTAGGTGTGTCTATAGCAAATAGTTTATATTCCATGAATTCTAGTTTCAAATGTTCAATATGGTAGATAGTCGAATCCTCATGTATAACTAAGGATTATGTTTGATGCAACACACAATCAAGTTTCAATAGTTTGGTTATCATGGGTAACTAGCTCATGTGTAAGAAGGTGAAGGATATGAATTTAGTTCTTGAGAGGATGATGAAAAATCTTGAAGCAGAATCAAGGTCGTGAGAGATAGTGAATGTGAAGATAGTTGATAAAGAGTTTATTTTATAGTAAGGAGATTATGTAGTAGTGTAAATTTTGGGGTTTGGATCAAAGGTTATAATCAAGTGTATAAGAAAACATGATTGTGGTATATGCGAAATATTGTAAAAATTTGAACAAGTTGAAAATGAGTGAGTGTCGATGGAGAATTTAGAGACTAGATATTATTCCTATGGATAAAAAAAAATCTTATTTTCAAAATTGGTTTTGTACATAAAGCAAAAGTTGTTAAATAGTACAAGCTAAGTGGGCTTTGATTAAAATATTCCCGTTAGTTGGAGATTTCAAACATGACATTAGGTTTTGAAGATCAAGGTTCTATTAAGTGATTTTTAATAGTTTAAAGCATTATATAGAAAATTGTTTGTTACGTCAATAAATAAACAATTGAATTTAAGTTCGAGGACATCTTTTGACAAAAATATGTACTTTGTAAAGTTAATAGGTAATGAAAATACAACAAGATTTAGAAATCTTTAGTTTGTGCTAAGGTATGAGGTTGTAGTTTTTTTAAAAAATAAGTAACATGTGGAGAAATGAAATAATATGATTTGGGTAGGGTGTTGAATATTTAAAAAGTGGCTAAGATGGTAAGGTGAAGTGTGATTGTGAAATCCATAGATGGTTATGAAATGAGATTGATTTAAGCTGTAAAATTTTGAGATTTTAGAGCTTAGTTTAAGGAAAGTGAGTGTAATCATTTATTCATTAATTAAAACGAATAAACGAAAACGTTGACTTATCAAAACTTCTAGATTCTAATAACATAGTGAAGACATGCTTTAGCCTATAAGTGAACACTCATCCCGAGAATTCCCAGGTAGGCATCCGGGTCCCTCGTCTGATTGGGATTTATGCGCAATGCCAGTCCTAGACAGAAAACTCAGAATACAGGCGTTCACCCTTCCAGATTGCACGTGTTCGTTATTAAAATCTAGAACTTCGACGAGATCTTCAAGGTGGTTCAGGCTAAACCTGGGGATTTGTCATATTAATCTAAGTGTAGATCCAGTGATGGAGAGCACTCTTTCTTGTAGGGACTAAAGTAAGGATAAGAAGTAGGATAGAGAATAGAAACAAGTAAGGTTGCAAATAAAAGGAGCAAGTACTGTTAAAATCCTATGGTTATAGACTAGATTATTTTTATTTTTTTCTAATAACCTAATTCCCAATAACCATGGCTCTGATACCAATCTGTAACACCCCAACCGATGGCGAAAACATTGGGATGTCACGTATTGATGATTGTTCAGTAGCTCATGGTAAATAATAAATTTCAATAATTGATTTAAATAAATTACATACGATTGTTCTAAAAGAATTTGTACATCAAATTGAAAAAATACTAGATACACATCTTCAAGCATTAACTCTAATCTTCAAGCAAGCTATAACCTGAAACATGTTAAGTTTGAAAATATTTTGGGTCAACAAAAGTTGGTGAGAATTACATAGGTTTTGATAATTGAATAAAAACTTGTACAATTCGAGTGTCATGGCAAGTCTAGTCCATATGTGAAAACAAAACAATCGGGTAAATCGAGTGCATAATCAAACCTTGTGACTAGAATATTGTGGTCCATCCCATACGCTCATGGTTCACTCGATTATGTTATAAATTCGATAACAATCACCCACGCTACCTATGTAGGAGGTACACGTATCCGGGTGGGATTGTCAGTCCAATAGATCTATCATTGTATACCGTCGGCTGATCAATGTTAATGATTATGCTAGAATAATGTGCTTACCCTAGTAATGTTTAAGACATAATGCAACATAGAATAACACATAGACATTTATGATTGAATTGTAAATTGAATGTTGTAACATGTTTCACCCCAAAATAGTGAATGGAAAAGGGGCTATGTAAAACTCACCTTAGGTGCTTAATGAGTTCGTGAGTTTTCTTGAGCGTGCAAACACTTAGTAATAATTCCTCGGAAAACTCGGAACTAGCTAGAGGAGATAATGATGGATGAAAACTTTAGTATGTGGGAGATGGGATAATATTGTTTTTTTTTTTATTGAATGTTATAAAGAGTTGAATGGTAGGCTATTGTATTTATAGTGTAGAAATTGGAGTTGTAATTAGGAACTACTTTGACTAGGCTATAATTTAGGAACAACTTTGATTTGACTAGAAGACCATATTTACTAACACTTTGACTTAACTTGACTAGGAGACTACGTTTGACTTTTCAATTTTGACTAAGGGACCTTGAAAGGGTTTAAGTTTAATTGGTTTTAATTAACATCACAAAACACCAAATGGTGTAGTGGTTTGTGTGGTGTGGTTAAGGTTTAGCCCGCCAGGGACTCGGGTCAAATCCTGGCACAGGAAAACATTTTTTTTAACGTTTTTAAATCAGAATTTAATACAATCCAATTTAATATTGATTATACGTCATTATTTAAACAAAAAAATTAACAAAATGGATGGTGAAGATACTGTAAACATGAATCGGATGAATAAACGAGGGAGTTCTATATATATATATATAAAGAAAATTTGTGTGATGTTACAAGGGCCTTCAAGGTGGAATCCCCAACTGGGGCAACCCCGGAGGAACATAAAACCTTAACTGCGGCCGTGAAATGGCCATCAGCAACCTTTCGCAGACACTGCTTTATATTGGCCCTGTTATCTAAGTCAGGTTGGGCACTGAACGCCCTAACTGACCCTTCGTCTGATTGGTTAAGAAGTTGGAGGGCGAGTTCCTCTATCCCAGCCCCGTCTTTCCAAATAGCTAAAGCCCGCATGATACTGCTGCACTTTAAGGACTTGCGGTTCCCAGACCGCCGCTCTTGCCTAGAGGACGGTCGTATAACACGTAGGGTGCAACGAGGCAACAACAACAACTTAACCCATACCTCAATAGAACCAGGGGCGGCCACAACTCTGCGCAGGGTCACCGTTAATGCCTGGGCAAACGCCATCCGACAGGAAGACGGAATGCTTTTGACAGTCGCTATTGGCATAGCGAAAAGTTGTTCCAGAAGGCTAATATCTACAGCTACCCTCCCACCGTGCTCAGGATTAGGAACATTTTGGGATACCGGTAGGCAGTGCTTAGGGATCCCCACAATGAAGTCATCGACACTATTGGTAGCCTGGGAGAACTTCCCGACACCGCCTTCGTGATGACAGCCCCTGCTGAGAGCATGCAGGGACATGCACCGTGCGCACAACCACTGATTAATACCCCTCAAGGCTCCCCCTAACTCCCCAAAAAGGTCTGGATCCTCAAAAATTGCGCCCCGCAGAATATCCCTTCCATCATCCCACCCTAAATGGTCACGTTTTAGGTGGGCAAGCACCCGGGCGCTGCTTGAAATACCAAATTTACACGAGTGAAAATTTTTAAAGGGGCACGGCTGTGATGGGTCAGCAATGCAAGGACCGGCCACAATACTAGAATGCTGACGACGCCTTCGAGAAGAAGGCATTGGTTTTGGCGGTGCACGCTTATAAACAAAGCAGCAATGGCGAATGGGTCGAGAGACTTGGGTGAGCCGGATTTGAAGGAGTTAAATGTATTATTATTTGAATTATTATTATTCTAGGTAATATATTATTGAATGCACATGACGTAAGATCATCGTTGAATTGCCCCCTTCTACTTACCGAAGATCCTTTTTTTTCTGATGGAATATTTTTTTTGTCTTGTAACTCGTAAAGATTTTCAGTTTGTAATTTTGTTTTTTTTTTTTATTATAAACTAGTTACAATCTGGTGTATTACAGTATGGTTGATAAATCTATATCTATATATATATATATATATATATATAGAGTAAATAGTCAAACTCGTCCCTATAGTTTGGTGGGTTTTGTCCGTCCAGCCCAAATTCAAACTAATTGCCTAAACAATCCAGTAGTTTCACGAAATGCTCCAAAACAGTCCATTTTTTAACAGGGTTAACTCAACCTCATTAAGTCAGGGGCAAAATTGGCTTCTTCCCCATTTGTCTTCTTCCCCATCTCACCAACAAAACCCTAACCCTAACCTAAAAATAAAAAATGAACAATCAGAATCCAAACATCCAGAACCGAACTATCAATTATCACATACCAATATCAAATTCAGGAAGGATCTATTATGAACCATAAAAGCTGAACAAAGCCTGGTTGCCATGATAAATAGGAGGAACCAGCACCATTCCCGCAACCGTTAAGTCATCCAACACCATTCCTGCAATCGTTATAACCGACCTGAGTATGAAGAACTAAATAGGTAAGAGTAAATTTTGGTGATGGTGACGAGTGACGGTTGGTTCAGTAATGGTTCACTGTGGTGGGGTTAGTCTCGGTAATGGAAATAGAGTGGTAGTTGCTGGTGGTCAACTATGGTCAGTGGAAGTTAACCGATAGGTGTTCGGTAACCAGGAGCTTTGGTAATGCTACAACCACCACAGCTCCAACGTGCTCCTCCTCCTTTCCTTTCTGATTTCTTCTTCTCTCTCTTCTTTCTTTCTCTTTGGTTCTCTCTGCTTATCTCCCTCCGATCTCTTCTCTCTCTCTCTCTCTCTCTCTCTCTCTCTCTCTCTCTCTCTCTCTAGTTTGCTATAGTGTGTGTGTGGGTTAAAAGAGATAAAGGGTGAGATTACATTAGACCCAAATGGAATTGGAAGCTCGATAGAATTAATCAGAAACTCCATCTGTGTTGGTGAGATGGGGAAGAAGACAATTGGGGAAAAAGACAATTTTGCCCGTGATTTAACTGGGCTGAGTTAAGCCCGTTAAAAATTGGACTGTTTTGGCACATTTCATGAAACTACTAGATTATTCAGGCAATTAGTTTGATTTTGGCCTGGACCGGCAAAACCCACAAAACCACAAGGACGGCTTTGGATATTTACCAAGGTTTTGAAACCCAGACCGGCTGGTCCGACCGGTCGGACCGGGAAACGGACCCCTGGCCGGTTCGGGTCTTCACGTTGGACCGCCCATGCATAGGACCGGAGGTTGAACCGCCGGACCGGCGGTTGGACCGGGATTTTAACCGGTTGGACCGGTTTTTTATTTTAATTTTTTAATTTTTTTTTGGTTTTGGTTTGACTTTTTGGGGCGGTTCATTGGGTCGGCCGGACCGATCGAACCGGTCGGACCAGTGGACCGGTGACGAATCCGGTTCGACGTGCGATCCGGTTCTGAAAACATTGCTATTTACTCTATATATATATAATAAAAGAAAAGGGGTAAGAAACAGACATTTGGTAAGACTATCTCCTATCTTGTTTTCCCTCCAAAACCCTTCTCTCTCTTTTGTGCATGACACATGCACTTTCCTCCATGATTTTTAGACGTTAATAACTTTCATATACGACATTTAAAAAATATGCATTAAATGAACGACGTTTTATTCTCTTTCCAATGGGCACCAAAGTGCTATACAAAAAGGCGGGGGGGGGGGGGGAGACGACTTTTTAGTGAGTTTTTGTTCATGCAGAAAAAAACACAATTTGTTAAATATTTTATTAATCATGACTAGGCAAGTCACTAATCCTATTAACATAGTATACATGTTTTTAAACCTACTATTACATATATGAACACGCTAACTGCGTATATATTTACAAATGTAGTCAGTTTATCTATTGTTTTGTATTTTGACCGTGTCGCAAGAAACATTGATTACAGAGGTTGCTAAGTCGGTTACATGTAGCATATGATTCTTAGACACCAGGTAAATTTCTTGCTGATAAGTGAATAAAGATTGAACATGTATGTTATTCTTTAACATGTGCTCACTTTACACATAAGAATCGTGTATTATCATCATGACATATCATTTGATACTAATTTGGTTGTTTTTTTTAAGGTTCACATCATAGGTTTAGAGTTCTTAAGTAAGTGACAAAGCTGTATAGAGACTTCACTTAAGCAAGAGGTGCACATGTAGAATTAAAAGCAGATTTTATGAGTTATGGAGTATTAATTTTATAAATATATGAAAAAATGGCCTATTTTTTATAGTACACATATTTTGTCACTTCATATTAGATTTGTATATCTTAAGAATTTCCCGGAGATAAACTAGTGTAATGTTATTTAACTAACTAGCATAAATTCCTAGATGCGTCCCTAACAAACGGGGAATAAATCAGTTACTCAACTGGAATAAATTCTTAGATCCATCCTTGACAAACGCCACCTTTGTCCGTGGCCTCCTATTGTAGATGATCTTAGAAGTGGTTGAACGGGTTCATGTCTCAAAATCGATAAAGGCACCTGTATGTTGTTGATGATGGGATTAATTTAAAGAATTCTACAATTGGTGACGACAGAATAACAACTTGTGAATAAGAGCCGGTTAATATGATTTGAATCAAACATTATTATGTCACTGTCTCTTGTTAACATCCGAAATTGTAAGGTTATAGGTTCAATAAGATAAGATGAAAAGTTGACTAGAAGTGCGCCGATGGGCCAGGAAGAGGAAGTTAGTGGAACATCAATATAAGCATGTAAGCCATGTTCAAATAGAATGTTGAAGGCGATGCATACGCATGCATAAAAGATGAGCACCCAATTTGTGTGGTTCATGATCTTCCCAATCCAATATCCATATGCATAATCCCCACTGTCGCCTTTCAGCAAAGAATAATCTTTTTATGTAATGTATACACACACTATGTTTATATTTATGTAAGGAGGAAAAAAGTAAATTTATATAATTTTAGGAGTTTAAATAATTATAATTTTCAAAACATATAACCTTTTAAAACATATTGTTAATTTTTAAACTAACTTTTCCCGCGATATTTAAATGACAATAACTTTTTTATATATTAAGATTTAAAAAAATTTACGCCATAAAAACGAGCATTTTGTTCTTTTTAATCTGAGTATGGTATTGCTACAATATTTTTTAAATTTTTATAAATACATGTTACGTGATTACAGTAATCATGCTCCATGCCAAATTGTGCTGGCATGACTCCTCTAACGTATGTATGTATGTATGTATGTATGTATGTATGTATGTATGTATGTATGTATGTATGTATGTATGTATGTATGTATGTATGTATGTATGTATGTATGTATGTATGTATGTATGTATGTATGTATGTATGTATGTATTAGGGGTGTTAATGAGTCGAGTCGAGCCTGAGCTTGACTACGCTCGAACTGGGCTCATCATGGTCTTTTGAGGCTCGAGCTCGGCTTAGTTTGAGCCTAGTATTCTGAGCTCAAGCTCGGCTCAAAAGTAAAACCTAAGGGCTCGAGCTCGGCTCGGGTCGTCTCGAGGTAATTTAAATGTAATTTTAAACGATCTAAAAGTTCGGCTAGAGCGCTTCAATAGCTTAAACGAGCAAAAGCTCGGCTCGAACTCGGCTCACCAATGTTATTAATTAAAATTGAACATGTTCAAAGGACAAAATCATATATACATAAAAAATAATATAACATTTGTTTGGGCTCATTTAAACTCGTGAGCATAAACGAGCTTTGTATGTAAGGCTCGAGCTCGGGCTCGATAACTAAACGAGTCATATGTCAGGCTCGAACTCGGGCTCGGACTCGTTAAGGCTCGGCTCGTTCGAGCTTTTTACCGAGCCGATCACAAGTAACTCTCGAGCTGCTAAGTGTCATTTGCAACTTCACTATGTATGTATGCATGCATGCATGCGTGTGTCATCAAAACCTTGAGAACTTGCATGCAGTGGCGGAGCCACACACAAATGAAGGTGGGCCAGTGCCCACCGTAAGTTGCTTAGATTTCTATATGAAAAGCCCAAGTGCTAATCTAGTTTTCTTGATGAGAAAGCCTAGTGCCCACCCTAATCAATAGTCCAGTGTCCACAAGGCCACAACCCACCGGATTAAACAGATGAAAACTAAAGAGAGCAGAGAAGAGAGTCCCCTAACGAAAACTGAATAGTCGATAGAAGACCCATTCCCCTCCTCGGTCATTGAATAGTCGAACAAGACACCATTCCACGGTCATTGAATAGAGTAACGGAAGTAACGGAACCTGTTTCTTTCTGGCGGCCAATCGTTCTGATCGAACAGACACACTAAGTTGAACAATCAAACCAGCGCCAACCATTCAGATTAGTCAGACTCCCGTCGTTAATCTGAATTTCTGATAATCACTCTGTTCCCCCTGGTATAGTTGTGTTGGTAATTTTTATTGATAGATATTCTATGAACATGATAATAAATGAAGAGTGATATTTATTGACTTTTGTATATGCTTTTATCACAGTGGATTGGATATGCTTTGGTATATCCTTGTATGAGTTTTTGTCATTTTGTGTAAAATACCTTTTGTCAGATCGTATAGTAATACATTATTGATATTTCAACATTATTGATATATGAACATTTTGTGTTTAGATAACTAAATTGTATAATTTGAAGATGAGGAAACACATATCTTATTCATTTGTTCTATTGACTACTAGAAATAATCTTGGGTTTGCGTGTTGTAACTACATTTGTGGAAAGATGTTTTTCGGTGATAAAACGTGTAAAGTCAAGTTTACTTAATCGTATTAGTGGTGATGTCTTGAACGCCAGTGTAATCTGTGATGTAGAAGTGGATAAACTTCTCAATGTTACTAATGAAGATGTAATTGAGCGCTTCAAAAGATAAAAACACGTAGAGGATAATTGTAATCTAGTTATGTTGTTATTATATTTAAATATTTAATGAACTAAGTTAATTTTATCGTTATCTTTTCACCCATTTTTAGCCGACCCGTATTGTGCCCCCCGTAGAAAAAATTCCTGTATCCGCCACTGCTTGCGTGAAACCAATCAAAACCGAATATTTTATCCTAGCATTATTGTTAAAATGCAAAATTAAAAATACAGTTTTTAACTATTTTTTTGCATACATATACGTTTACCACTAAAACATCTTTACGTTTTGCCATTTACACATTGTAAAAACTCTGTTAAAAATAATTGAAAGAGGAGAGACGAAATAATTGGAAAAGATCCTTTAAAAAAACAACCTTTAAAAAATGATTGGTAAAGATAAGTCGTTTAAGACCCTACATTTTATATACTTTTTATGATCATCATCGTCATACTCAGTTAATCCTACCAATAGCAAAAGTTAAGGTAGGTCTGAAGAGGGTAAGATGTAGACAGCTTTACCTCTAACTCGTAGGAATAGAGATGCTGCTTCCAGTGAGACCCCCGACTCGTGGCTTTGTATCAAGCCTTGGACATAAGGCACATAACACTTAACAATCGGGACAAACCCGATTAGTACATGTACCCCCTTGTCTTTTATCTATCAATACCACTACATGATGCATGATTAACCGTCCATCATTCTTTAATGTTATTTTCACGAAATTAGTAAAATAACGTTAAAATTAGTGCAACTTTACTTTTGCCCCCAAGAGCCACACATATATACATTATATGCGCACGTCCGTAAGAGGCTATGATAAATATTGATTTTGATTAGTTTCTCGTAACTTCTCACAATATTTAATTAAAACATCCATGTTTTAAGAATTTATTAAACATATATACATTACATGCACACATCCATGTTTTGTCCATGTGGTTTGCCTAAACTAATAGGTTCAGCCCAGGCATAACACCCTGAGTACATGTGGTTTCTTTTTCTAACACTTTACATCCCTGAGACTAACGGCCGTTAGTTGTTCCGTTAAATTGTGGTGAAATGACTATTATACCCTTAATTTTTTGAGTGGAATGACTTTTATAACCCCCATCTTTTTCTCCAACCCACCCACCACCACCATCTCCACCGCCGCCCCCTCTCCTCCACCATCTCCTCTCTCCTCCACCATCTCCACT
Source organism: Ambrosia trifida (assembly GCA_028751855.1). Classification (NCBI taxonomy): domain Eukaryota; kingdom Viridiplantae; phylum Streptophyta; class Magnoliopsida; order Asterales; family Asteraceae; genus Ambrosia; species Ambrosia trifida. Next base: position 136,492,599 of record CM054128.1, on the reverse strand, counting down.
CCACCTGCTAACACCCATCTATATTCAATTTGAACTCTTAACTATCAAATTTATAATTATTAAATATCATTTTGATGTTGGAAATGAGTAGGAGGTTTTCAGTAGTTGAGAGACATTGGAGTGTTGCTGTTAACAGAGCAAATGACAGGTGTAAAAGTCATTTGTTGTTATTAGCTTCTGATTTAAGATTTGGTGGGTTGGGAATTATGAAATGGAAAAGGGTACCTGTAGAGTGGAGAACATATATGGTTAGAGAGTGTTCTGGTAGGGTTAAGATTATTGACGGCGAAAGAGGTTAGATTTGAGGGGAAGGTGTTGGTCTAGATCGGACGACAAACACCGGAGTTTTCGATTTGTGATTTTGAAAATCTGGGAATGGAGATGTGGAAATGTGGAAAAAGTGGAATCATGAAAAAGTGGGAATGGAGTGTTGCTACGTTTACGGAACGAAAGAAGAGGTTTTACTAGCTTCTGATTTGTTGTTGTTATTTGAATTTATTGTTATTATTACAAATTTGTTGTTAAATAGGGTGGAGGAGAGAGGAGATGGTGTGGAAAGGGAGGGTGGCGGTGGAGATGGTGGTGGTGGAGATGGTGGTGGTGTTGCAGGTGGTGATGATGGTGGTGGTGGGTGGGTGGGTGGGTGGGTTGGAGAAGAAGATGAGGGGTATAAAAGTCATTTCACTCAAAAAATTAAGGGTAGAATAATCATTTCACCACAATCTAACGGAACAACTAACAACCGTTAGTCTCAGGGATGTAGAGTGTTAGAAAAACAAACCATAGGTACTCAGGGTGTTAAGCCTGGGCTGAAGCTGTTAGTTTAGGCAAACCACAAGGACGAAAACTGGAATTTTCTCTAATGATAATAATAATAATAATAATAATAATAATAATAATAATAATAATAATAATAATAATAATAATGATAATGATAATAGTAATAAATAAATAAATAAATAAAACAAAAAATTCTTCTCTAAAAGCCTTAAGTTTTCATCCTTGTAATTTCACCAAAACTTATGAAATGATGAATGATTTTTACTTGAGGGTATTAGAGGAAGAATGTGAAAGGTTTGATAAAATCACATAATTACATTGCGTATGGTATGTTTAATTTAATTTGTTTCAAGCATGTTTATTATTTACCTTGTTATGATAACAATGTTATCTGTGGACCTATATTGATAATATGGAAGTTAATAGATCTATGGGGATGATGTAAAGTTATAGACTTAGGTAGCATGGAGTGTCATTTGTGTTGGTTACGGGTAGGAGTCTCGTGAAGTTTTTCTAGTTGTAGGCAACGGTCAGTAAGTGATAAAAATCTGACTGTTTAATTTGCATTAATTGCCAACGGTCATTTGACCGTTTGATTTAAAAAAATACTTTTTTTATATAGTATATATGTATATATTAATTTTAAACACTTCCAACAACAACAAAACTCAAACACTCAAACCACAAACAAATGGATCCAATAAAAACAAAGGGTGTCGCAAAGGGTGGAAGGGGATCCTCTAAATCAAGAGGTGGTGCTTCAAGTAGTAAGGATAGAGGATCGGACTCAAAGCTGCTTTCGTGTTTGGGTTTGAGTGCGGGTGCGGGAAAAGGTTATAGGCCCATGATCAATTTTAAAAAAAAACAATCACTCTCATAACCACAACAATTTTATCAACAAACACAACCACAAAATCAATACCAAATATACCAACAGTTCCGACAACCCCAACTCAATTATTATCAACAATATTTTACACCACCTCAAATACCACAACAACTCGAGGACTTCGGTGTGTTTACAATGAGGAGTCCAACCGTTTGTCAACAATTGATGAGCAAGAGTGGGGCCTCCACCTCTATGACGATGATGATGATGATAATGAGGAAGAACTTGTGCAAGAGAGAAAATACGAGCAGATGATGGTGAAGAAGGATATAACTTGAGCAATGATGTTGAAGGCATGTTTGTTGTATAAGATAAAGTGCAGAAGTTGGCAAGCGGGGGGGGGGGGGGGGGGGATCGGCTCGCGAATAAAGGGTAAAAAGTGTACAACGACACAAGAGGTTGCTTTGGCAAAAGCCCGGTGTCATGTATCGGAAAATCGGGAGAAAAGTAATCTTAGAAATAAGGGGAGTTTTTGGAAGACGGTTCAAAAACATTACAACGAATTATTGGGAGGAACTGACCGAAGCCTTGATCAAATTACTTCAAAATGGATATCCATGAACCCACAATTGAATGGGTTGAACGGACTTCGTCAATAAGCAGTAATTGATGTTTCTTGTATTTTTTTTTTATTTTTAGTTAATGTACTTTTATTTTCATTCGTATAATGTTATTTTTAATTAAGCTCTTTCTTAAAAGAAAACTAAAAAACATTTCAGTATAGCGATTAATTTATGGTAGTGCTGCCTTTAAAACTGTGTTTCAGTGAAGTGATGTCTCTATACATGATTTGTGGAAATCATAGAAGTTAATAGCAAACAAGTGAAGTGTCTCTCCCGCTCTTAGACCATGTGTACTGCGGCGCGAAGTGGAGCGTGATGGCATTTATAGCGCCCCCAACACCGTTACAGGGGGGCACTATCTCCTCAAAACATCCCCAGGCGCCATAAACATAGCGTTATGTAACAAAATCAAAGCCCAATCATCTAATGCCACGTGGAAGGACGAACCTGTGGTGGAGTGGCTGGGGTGGCGCCGGCGGTGGTTACTAAAGAAGGAAGAAGATGGTGGTGCTGTGGCAGAAACTGATGAGTCGGGTTTGTCGGAGAAGGTGAGTTCTGTTTTGGAAGAAGTGGTGGATAAGGAGGTTGTTGGAGTAATTGATAATATATGGCTGTAATGTTTGTTGTTATTGAAGAAGATGGTGGTGAAGAAGAAGATGGTGATGGTGATGATTGTTGTTTATTTATTTATTTATTTTTTATAATAGCGCCCCTTTTTTCCCCTCCCACTACACTTCATTTTAAATTAACGTCCTATGCTGACTCAGCTATTATGTGGACCAATTACAGAGAGAGGCCTTAAATTTTTCCCCCTCTACTACACATGGTATTATAGAGTAATTGTTTCAAAGTAATTTGAGAAATTTAAGAAGTTAAAAGACTTATGGCGATGATTTGTTCAATAATGTAGTCTAAACTAAACTTATAAAAACCAGATTTTCTAGAATCCAGATTTTCTAGAAAAATGCAATGATAAATTGCCATGCCCTTTTAGAAGGAAAGAAGTAAACCATCCAATGTGAGTTTGAGCCTTTCTTTGATATTTCTTTGATGACCTTTTCTAGAACTATTCAGAAGTTATAGAGTTTTTCTATAACTATTTAAAAGAATCTGAATATAGAATAAACGGAAGTGGGTTCTAGACTTCCAGTTAGATGGTGCACGTGGATCAAGGGCATTCTCGTTTCCAGTCGGGCTTCTATCCTAGTAAATGGTTCTCCCACTTTCCAGTTTACTAGCGAAAAGGGTCTCCGTCAAGGCGATCCTTTATCGCCTTTCCTTTTCTTAATTGTAATGGAGTGCCTTTCTTGGATGTTGGATAAAGCAAAACTTATTGGCGTTCATGAAGGCATCACTCTTCCGGCAAATGGAGTGAATATAAACCATCTTTTCTATGCGGATGACGCCCTCATCATGGGTGTTTGGTCTCATGCTAATATCCAATGCACGGCTCGTATACTTAGAGTCTTTTATCTTTGTTCGGGTCTTCGCATAAACATCCATAAATCTAACTTATTTGGGGTTGGTACGGAAGATTTTGAGGTTGATAACATGATGGAGGTCTTGGGTTGTAAGCGTGGCGTTTTTCCTTTCTCTTACTTGGGCATTAAAGTGGGAGCCAAAATGTCGAAGATTGGGAATTGGAACTCGGTGGTTGAAGTAGTGAGGAACCGGTTGATTTCTTGGAAAGCTAGACATCTTTCCATCGGGGGTCGTTTAATTCTCATTAAGGCGGTTCTTGAGAACTTGCCTATATACTATCTCTCATTGTATAAAGCCCCGAAGAAGGTTATTGAAACTATTGAGGCGATTATGCGACGTTTTCTTTGGGCCGGTTCTAGTGATGACAAAAAGATAAGTTGGGTTGCGTGGGATGTTGTGACTACTCCTAAAAAGTCCGGGGGTTTGGGTCTCTCAAAATTGCTCCACGTAAATGATGCTCTCTTACTCAAATGGTCTTGGCGCTTTAAGAAGGAAGGAAAGTTTATGGAAAAAAATAATTTTGGGATGTCACGGGTCAAACAGATCCTGGTCTGTGCTTCCTTACTCGCCTTCTTCAAGTGGATGTTGGAAGTTCATTGCCAGAGCCGGGGAAAAATTATGGAAGGATAGACCGCTGAATAGTTATTTCATCGGAACAGTGGGTGATGGAAAAACTATATATTTCTGGATAGATGCTTGGATTTTTGACGAACCTCTTCGCACCATTTATCCCCAACTGTTTAGACTCGAAAAGAACAAGTGGGCTACGGTCTCGGACAGATTGCGAGTGGAAAATGGAACCAAAATACTCTCGTGGGACTGGTCTGCAGTTCCAGAATCGCAGCAGCAGGTAGCCGAACTGTTTAATCTGTTATCGGACGTCCATGATTACGAGTGGAAAGGTGGCGATGACACTTGGAAATGGTCTGCTGTTTCTAACGGTGTTTTCTCGGTCAGTCAAGCAAAGAATCTGCTGTCAAATGGGTCGAGTGACGATAATAGTTGGAAGATAAACTGGTCCGGTTGGGTTCCGCTGAAATGTAAAATTATGGCGTGGAGAGCTACCCTTAATCGCTTGCCCACGAAGATGGAATTGTTCAAACGGGGTGTCTCTCTGCAAGATAAAGTCTGCGCCTTGTGTAATACGGTTGACGAGACGACGCTCCACCTCTTCACTGGCTGTTTCTACACAGCGGAGATTTGGACCAGAGTTCAGACATGGTGTAAAATCGCTCCTTTGCTGGTGTTCGAGGTTTCCGATATTCTGAAAACAGCAGAAACGCAGCAGTTTTCCAGCCAAGCCTCTTACATTCTGAAAGGGATCTTTATTACTACTATGTGGGCGATTTGGAACGAGAGGAATAAGCGAAACTTTGAAAGAAAAAGCCGAAGACCGATTGAAGTTGTGGAGATTATTAAGACTACGTCATATTTTTGGATCCGGAACAGATCCAAGATGAAAGACATAGATTGGAATGTTTGGTGTATTTCTCCTTTAGACTATCGTTTGTAATGTCGGTTTTTTGCCTTTGGGTCCTCGCTTTGAGGGCTCTTTGTGGCGTTTTTTGAATGAAATTTACCTTTCAAAAAAAAAAAAAAAAAAGACTTCTTAGTCAACAAAAAATAAATGAGAGTAAGTATCTAAATTTAAGTAAACATAATATAACCAAGCCTGGTGGAGTAATGGAGTGGCTTTTGTTTCACCTATGTGATCAAAGGTTCGATCCCCACTTTCAACATTTATGGTTTGGTATCCGGGTGAAGATCGAATACGGGTGGCGCCGGTTCGAATCTGACTGGCGGCGAGATTTTACCGAGTTCTATAACACTGTCGTGCCTTCGGGCGGGTGGGACTCGGGTTTCCGCGCATCGGGAGAAGGCGGGGGCTGCTGGATATCGAGTAGTCGATTCTTGGGCACGGCGCCCCGTAAGGGTGGTTGCCACACTGTTGTTCGCTGATAAAAAAAAAAGTAAACATAATATAATTAAAAAATTAAAAAGACCAATTCTAAACATTTAAAACGGATTAATAAGAATTTAGCTTAGTGATTGAATAAAAATTGTAACCCGGGTTTCCACCCATCACAACCGATCAGTGTCCCAAAGTTACGAGTATTCTGGTCTTATTAGTGACAACTGGTGCAGGTTTTATGAGTTGTTTAGTTTGTCATTACAAAAAGCAAATTTAAACTTGGGTTTTGAATTCTCTTTATCCAAACTAATTCAGGTTAATTTGTTATTGAATGAAAATATAGAAAAATAACATGCGTTAGTGATGACGTGTGTAACTCAAACTCGATAAATTGATAAGTATACAAAATAGCTTAAAAGGTTGAAAGGTAAAAAGGTTAGAATCCACACAACTGTCTTAGGCAGCAAAAAGAACAAGTTAAATGACCAGTCACATCACACTTTACGTGTGATATCTTCCGCCCAGCAGCAGCCCATGCATGTGCTATAGATCAATCTATTATCCACAAGTCAAAAGCTTTCTCTTAACCATAAAGGGCAAATCACTAGTGCAGCCATGGATCAAAAGTCAAGGCTTCCTTATATAGAAGATCCTTCTCATATATTAACAACCACTTGACAACCAGATTGACTACACCATCTAATCTTCTCTTCTCTCTATAAGATATTGCTTCATGCTTTATCTTTTATTCACCTTTAACAATAATAATAATAATAATAATAATAATAATAATAATAATAACAATACAAAGTCCTAAACGACATCCTGATTTAAAACTTCTTCAAATCAGGATTCAAAAACAATAACAAACAACTATGAATCCTCATACGTGCTGCAAATGTGGGGGGACCCCACGACCTGCATTAGGCAAACTGAAACCTTTAACCCTTTTACCCAGGAGATCTTGTAACCATCTTTGTTCCATTATTTGTTATAGCAACAAGTTGGTGCCCACCGTGGGGCTGCGCCAATAAACACATTATTGAAATGTGTTGCATAGCTTTAAGTTTCAAGATCTACACATGTCCGAGGACGGATCTCTCGGTGAGGTAAACCAAGTACCTCGGAACACCACTCCTAACACTGGTCGCTCTTCGCCAACCAGATCTACTCCTATCTCCACTCCGGAAGGCACTCCAACATGGACTATGTTCCCATAAGTTTCATTCTTTTCAAACCCCAACTCCAACTAGGACAGGGGTTGCCTCTCCACAAATGGGTATGCAAACACCCGAACGCATAGATCTAACACCCGAAGGAGTAGCAAAGAACTTCCTATAGTTAAGACACCTTCTTAACCAACATGTGAACAGTGAAAGAGAAAAAGGGGTGAGGATAAGGCTGGATAATGATGAGCCTGAACCGTAGTTATCACCCGGACCTCCACCTCATCTCAACAACTCACGTCCCAACACATCATTCCATGAAGTTGGTCCTAGTATAACTAGTTTACCTTTCTACCCCAGTCCGTACACTTCGAATAGACCCAATCCTATAGTTTATACGTTGGCCTCTTCTCAACCTTTGTCAACTAGTGCACCCATTGCGCACGAAATAACCCTTGACCAGCTTTTCCAGTCACCAATTATGAGCATTCCTCCCCCTCGCTCCTACCTCTTGGGAATGGGCATTAAGCTCCCTGCCTTTGGCTTGGTGTGTAGCCATGAGCACCCCCTCCCTTGGGGAAAACATACATGATGCCACCTGAAAACCTTCAAGGGTTCAACCTCACGCCTCATGTTAGTCCAATATCTTCTCTACCGGGTATCAAACAAACAATCGAGTGCGGAAAACAAGATTGAATGTGAAGAACAAAAGATTAAAATGATGAATTCAATTGTATTGTTGCTTCACCTTGCACACAATCTCTAGGAATGTCTGGTACAAGGTGGTGGCCAAAGAACTACAAATGAAAATGACTAATGAATGTCTAACCCTAAAATGAACTTAAACAAAACATTATATAGGGTCCACTAAAGTCTTGGCCCACATGGCCTAACCCAAGTCCATTAACTAAACTAAGCCCAATTAACACAAACAGGCTTAATAAAGACAAGCGTAAACCTTTAAATTCTAGCCCAACAATATACCCCTAGGTTTATGCTGTCTTTATCATGGCTTAGTAGGAAGAATCTTCAGATCTTGATCTTTCAATCTTGGGTTCTTTCTTGTTTTCTTGGAGGTAGCTTCACAACTTTAATCATCATCAGCTATTGCTTGAACATATTGCTAAAAGAGAACGTGAGAGGAGGATTCTCATAACTCTTTTCTTTGTCAATTTTCTCTTTCAAGCAATTTTTTCAGGTACTTCTTCACTTGTACTTTCATTGTCAAAAGATGATTAACTTCAGGTTCTTCTGACTCAGGTACATCTTCTCAGTGTGGTGATTCATGCTTGTCAGCAACTGGAACTCATTCATTCTTCATCAACCCCTGTTTCTTGATGTATAAATTCTGCAAATTCTCAGAATTTTGTAAGCAAATAATTTATATAACCTAGGGTCCAGTATACACATGAACACCAAGTACATCAGTGTACTTTCATTTTAAATTCTCAAAACCTGAATTTCCTTCGAGAATCGGTCAAAACTTTAAGAATGGTCAATTTTTTCATAACAGATAAACAAATTAAAATAAAAATTTAAACTAATTGCAATGCATCTTTTTGGTGAGAATCATGTGCAAGAAGATCATATTAGCTTTGTCAAAATGCAACACACCGTTAGTATATTTGTTTTGGTATACTTATTAAAGTGCCAGAAAGCAGTCCAAGACGATTACCAGCATCGTTTATCCACTTAAACAAACATACACACACGCCTTCAACTCCTATAATTTTCTTATTTCTCTTAACGTGTGTTAGACCGAAATAACTGTGTGTCCCACATCATGATATACCCCCGCGATCAAGGTATGCACAAAGCTTCTTCATAACAGGTGAGTATATTGATGACATCTGTATGAATTACAAGGTCAAGATCATCGGTGATCAGGTCTGCATATATCTGGATGCAACAAAGAGACCGATGGATTCTCGACCAGGGTTAGGGCAAATTATACCAAATGTTTCGGTATGATCATTGCTTTAGGCTTTTGATTTGTGCCTTTAGCTTGAATTCTCTTTGAGAATTTTGGGTTTTGGCATTTCCTTATTGCTCTTTTAAGACGTCCTGACTGTGCCTAGGTCAGCATATATCTGGATGCAGCAGAAGGGCAGCCAGGACATCCCCAGATGTATCAACAATTTAAAGACCTGAAATCTCAGATTTTGGCAATCTATCAACGCAAGATTTAAGACCATAAAATCATATGCCAATGATGTGTTCCCCACAAGCTACACAGTCCTTTATCTTTAGTATTCAATTTTGGACTGAGTTTGTTGTGTAGTTTGCCTGCCAGTTCATCGTATAATGGAGCTGCAATCACACCTGATTTAATTTTCTTTTCGATTTTAAAGTGTGACATTTCAACAGCTGATGTACTATCATTTCTTCTTTTTCGCACCACGAAATCTCATTTTCTGAATTTTCTATTGTTTTTGTATTTTTCTGAGGATATATATCCCTCTAAATTTGTGCTTAAAATTGAAAATTTAAAGAACAAATTTATAACAGTGAGTATGATACCAATTGTTAGTCCTGAATCCTCTCTACCGGGTATCAAACAAACAATCGAGTGCGGAAAACAAGATTCAATGTGAAGAACAAAAGACTAAAACACGGAACTTAATAGTATTGCTGCTTCACCTTGCACACAATCTCTAGGATTGTCTGGTACAAGGTGGTGGCTCTAGAATTACAAATGAGATGATTATGAAAAGTCTTATGAATGTCTAACCCTAAAATGAACTTAAACAAAACATTATATAGGGTCCACTAAAGCCTTGGCCCACATGGCCTAACCCAAGTCCATTAACTAAACTAAGCCCAATTAACACAAACAGGCTTAATAAAGACAAGCGTAAACCTTTAAATTCTAACCCAACACCACAAATGATGGCATAAATGATGGCTCAATTTCCATGGAAACACTTCATTAACCAAGTACTAGCCACTCACCACAACACCCCACATGGTAACACAACCTCAAGGGAGGTGGAGGATTTCACCAAACCTTGCAAGCCAAGAAACCTCTCATGCTTCTCTCAACAAATTACCGACTATGATTTTCCCACCAAACTGAAGATGCCGTCCTATATAAAGACCTATGATGGCACTGATAATCCTGAAGACCACCTCCAGATCTTCTCCGGAGCTACTAGAATAGAAAAATGGGGCAACCCCGAGTGTTGTAGTTTAATGACCTCCCTGCTAGATGCATTCGGTCCTTCAATGACCGCACAAGGGTTTCCTAGCCAAAATCTCCCAACAGAGGAGGTGTGTCAAGGATGCCACGGTTATCTTCCAAATAAAGCAACGGGATGGCAAAAGCCTTAAAGACTTCATAGAAAGATACAAGAAGGAAGGTTTAACTTATGTTGGTGCTGATGAGAAAATGAGGGTTACAGGGTTCATGAATGCCATAAATTCTAAGTACCTAGCCAGGGACTTCAATAAGAGCTTGCCAAAGACCCTCGAAGAAGCTCTTGAAAGGGCTGAGGCCCACATCTGAGAAGAAGAAACTGTGGACATCAAGGAACAAAGAAAAATAGCTTCTAGCTAGAGGAATAATAGTCCAAGAAGGAAAAGGGGGAATTTTTGTTCTTATGACAAACGCCCCAAGGGTTCTGATTCTAGAAAGCCTGATAGGAGGAACCCTTCAAGAAAAGAAAAAGTTGTGAACTTTACTGCCTTAACCAAAACCCCACAAGAAATCCTTGCAATCGAGAAAGTTAAACACAGTTTCCGGCCTCCCAGACCTCTACCCAAGAGCAAAAGAAACGAGAACTAAAACCAGTATTGCGAGTTCGATGAGGAGAAAAGTCATCACACAAATGATTGCTTCTATCTCAAGAAGAGAATTGAGGAAGTCGTCAAGTCAGGAGAGCTTGCCCACTTGGTTAAAGGGGCGAAAGATAACCTGGCTGATGGCATAAAGAAGGAAGTCAATATGTTGCATCTTGAACAAGAGGTTTCCCACAAACACCCTCGTTTGGAAACCTGGGAACGCCAATGTGTCTGCTTCCATCCACCCGAGGGAGAAAGGCTTTTTAACCCTCTAGTGGTGGAACCCCAAGTAGGAACTATAAAAGTTAACAAAGCTTACATTGACACTGGAGCCGCCACTGAAATCATGTTTGAAAAGTGTTTCAACCAGCTTAGTAATGATGAACGATCGAAGCTCCAAGAGTCCGAGTCTTCCATCAAAGGTATAGCCGATATTCCCATCAAGCCTTTGGGCCAGCTAACCCTCAGTGTCTGCTTCTGTGAAGGAAAAATGAAAAGGACCGAATCACTAACCTTTGTGGTGCTCAATCTACCTTCCAATTACGACGTTATCATTGGAAGACCCGGAGGCTATTTCTATTGGCTAAGGGAGTGTAAAGTTTCCCACTGAAGTAGCAACCCTTCAACCCTCACAAGAAGCCTCTTGGTTGAAGGTGATAAGCTGAGGACAGATGAACCAGGATTGAGTATAAACCCAAAATATCCAGAACAAACGATAAGGGTAAATACTAACCTCCTTAAAGACATCCTCTCAAAGTTTGAAAGGTTGGTCCAAGATAATGTTGATGTTTTTGCATGGTGTCCGGAGGATATGACTGGAATCCCCCGAGATATTGTTGAACATGAGCTCAAAATTCCTCCTGATGCCAAGCCCATAGTCCAAAAGAAACGGAGCCTTGGACCTGAAAGAAGCCTAGAAGCCTGTCAAGAGATGGAAAAACTTATTCAAGCTGGGATCCTCCGTGAAGTTAAGTATCAATCATGGGTTGCCAGCCGGTTAATGGTCCGAAAACCTAATGATTGTTGGAGAATGTTCATTAATTTTAAGGAACTTAACAAGGCATGCCCAGAGGATTGCTACCCCCTACCAGAGATCGATCTCAAGGTTGAATCGCTTACAGGCTTCCCCTTTAAATGTTACCTAGATGCTTATAAGGGTTACCACCAACTTCAAATTAAGAAGGATGATGAAGAAAAAACCGCATTCCATATTGATAAAAGGTATCTTTTGTTATCAAAAAAATGCCCTTTGATTTAAAAAATGCAGGCGCTAGTTATCAACGATTGGTGGACAAAGCTTTTGCAAGCCAAATTGGTAGAAACATGGAAGCCTATGTTGATGATCTTGTGATTAAGATCAATACAGAAGGTCAAATGCTTGAAGAGATTGTGACATCCGTCACTTTTCGTTGTATTTCTTTTTATGATTACTTGTACGTTATACCGCAGTTAATAAAACGTGACATTTCCATTATTCTTGAACGTTTAAAAAAAAATATATTCCGTGATACATTCGGGTTCGTTTAAATCATAATATAATAATAATAATAAAGTTAGTCTAGACTAAACCACACTTAAACCCAAGACCAACCCAACCTTCCCTTGTTATTATTGAGCCCAGATCTGAAGCCCATCAACTAGGCCCAAGCCCTCATACCTTATCTATGTAAAAAAAAAAACTACTGTTGCCCAGGATCGAACCAGAGACAAACCTCACACAACCTCACGTCCAAACCAAATGAGCTATGCAAACACATCTGTTTAGAAAGCCAGCTTAATTATTATATACAAACTTGAGAATAAGAACAGTTGACTACAAAAGTCAACTGACATGTGATCATCATCATCATCAACCCAATAAACGCGTTAATTGATCTAATTAAGGAAGGGAATTGATGCCATTGACTGAGTCGCCCCTCTATTACACATCAATTCAGTCAAAACCTTCCAAAACAGAGCCAATTATCCGCGTCAACATTCAAGCCGAGTCAAACCTTGCCAAATCTTCAATCCGAGCCTTCTACTATAAATTGAACGTACCCACATCCTCTCTAAGCGCCGATTATCCTTTCCCCACATCCAATTTCTGTTTTAAATCCTGTTTTGAAGCTATTCAAGTCGTTTTTTTTAACGTTCTTGTTTGAACTCGCAGACCCGTTCACGAGGCTTGTAAGTTCTTTTTTCTTTATGGGTTCCCTTAATCGGCCCCTTGTGATCATTAGCCCTAAGGTTTCAGAGGCTAATGATCACCAATTGTAATGAATTGAGGATTAGGGCACGGGTTGGTGAAGTTTGGGGAAGAACACTTTGAAACTGTTTGGTATATAATTAAATTGAAAGAGATGAAACACAACCAACTGATCAGCTCAGTTGGTTTGCACGCGTAGGCCAAGGGAACGAACCGGCCTTGTGGCCAGGTTCGAATCCCACATACACATTTGATTTTCTTTTCCTTTTTCAATTAAACCATTAAACCTATATAATCAATTTAAATCTAATATATTCCGTTCTCAGGGTGTGGCTCAGTTGGTGGCCACGCTTGTGATAAAACCCGAACCGGCTAGAGGCCCGGGTTCGATTCCCATAACCAACAAGTATTTTTTTGTCACTTTTATATATATATTTAATACATTAAATCTTTTAAAATCAATTTTAAATACTAAAAGTGCTTTATAAATTCTACAAAAATTATCATATGATCTCCTAATGATAAAGTTCATTACCCAATTTTTAGTTTTTCAAAAATAATTTATTTAATATATATTATTAATAATACAAGTTTATTCATTTATATTTATTAAATTCTATAAAAATATCTAAACGATTTTATTAAATCTTAAACCCAAGACCAACCCAACCTTCCCTTGTTATTATTGAGCCCAAATCTGCTCACTTCCTACCCATTCGTGAGACCTACACAGCTGAGAAACTGGCTAAGATCTACATCAGTGAGATTGTCAGCCGTCATGGTATTCCTCTAGACATTATTTCCGATCGTGATAGCTGGTTTACTTCTCGCTTTTGGCAGACATTTCAGTCCGCACTTGGTACACAACTGAATCTTAGCACGGCTTATCACCCACAGACGGATGGCCAAACTGAACGAACCATCCAAACATTGGAGGATATGCTTCGAGCGTGCATCATCGACTTTGGTGGTAATTGGGACACGCACCTACCTTTGGTTGAGTTCTCATACAATAACAGCTACCATTCCAGTATTAACATGGCACCATTTGAGGCACTTTATGGTCGCAAATGTCGTTCCCCTGTGTGTTGGAGCGAGGTTGGTGAAACACAAATCACCGGTCCCGAACTGATACAAGAAACGACAGACAAAATTCATCGCATTCGGGAGAACTTACAAGTTGCTCGAAGCAGACAAAAGAGCTATGCTGATCAAAGGCGCAAACCTTTAGAATTTCAAGTCGGAGACATGGTACTTCTCAAGGTTTCACCTTGGAAGGGTGTATTTCGGTTTGGAAAGAAAGGGAAACTTGCACCACGGTTCGTAGGCCCTTTTAAGATCCTTGAGCGAGTTGGGAAGGTGGCTTACAAGCTCGATTTACCACCAGAGCTCAATAATGTTCATCCAACGTTTCATGTTTCTAATCTCAAAAAGTGTTTGGCTGAAGATAACCTCCAGGTTCCTTTAGAGGATATCCAGATTGACGAATCGATGCGCTTCATAGAGAAACCTGTGGAGATTATGGATCGAGATGTCAAGACGCTTAAGCGAAGCCGAATTCCTATTGTCAAAGTTCGTTGGGAATCCAAACGAGGCCCGGAGTTTACTTGGGAGCGTGAGGACCAAATGATGTCAAAGTATCCTCATCTTTTTCCAGAGACTACCACTTGAAGGAATTTCGGGACGAAATTTCTAAAAGTAGGGGATGCTGTGACATCCGTCACTTTTCGTTGTATTTCTTTTTATGATTACTTGTACGTTATACCGCAGTTAATAAAACGTGACATTTCCATTATTCTTGAACGTTTAAAAAAAAATATATTCCGTGATACATTCGGGTTCGTTTAAATCATAATATAATAATAATAATAAAGTTAGTCTAGACTAAACCACACTTAAACCCAAGACCAACCCAACCTTCCCTTGTTATTATTGAGCCCAGATCTGAAGCCCATCAACTAGGCCCAAGCCCTCATACCTTATCTATGTAAAAAAAAAAACTGCTGTTGCCCAGGATCGAACCAGAGACAAACCTCACACAACCTCACGTCCAAACCAAATGAGCTATGCAAACACATCTGTTTAGAAAGCCAGCTTAATTATTATATACAAACTTGAGAATAAGAACAGTTGACTACAAAAGTCAACTGACGCGTGATCATCATCATCATCAACCCAATAAACGCGTTAATTGATCTAATTAAGGAAGGGAATTGATGCCATTGACTGAGTCGCCCCTCTATTACACATCAATTCAGTCAAAACCTTCCAAAACAGAGCCAATTATCCGCGTCAACATTCAAGCCGAGTCAAACCTTGCCAAATCTTCAATCCGAGCCTTCTACTATAAATTGAACGTACCCACATCCTCTCTAAGCGCCGATTATCCTTTCCCCACATCCAATTTCTGTTTTAAATCCTGTTTTGAAGCTATTCAAGTCGTTTTTTTTAGCGTTCTTGTTTGAACTCGCAGACCCGTTCACGAGGCTTGTAAGTTCTTTTTTCTTTGTGGGTTCCCTTAATCGGTCCCTTGTGATCATTAGCCCTAAGGTTTCAGAGGCTAATGATCACCAATTGTAATGAATTGAGGATTAGGGCACGGGTTGGTGAAGTTTGGGGAAGAACACTTTGAAACTGTTTGGTATATAATTAAATTGAAAGAGATGAAACACAACCAACTGATCAGCTCAGTTGGTTTGCACGCGTAGGCCAAGGGAACGAACCGGCCTTGTGGCCAGGTTCGAATCCCACATACACATTTGATTTTCTTTTCCTTTTTCAATTAAACCATTAAACCTATATAATCAATTTAAATCTAATATATTCCGTTCTCAGGGTGTGGCTCAGTTGGTGGCCACGCTTGTGATAAAACCCGAACCGGCCAGAGGCCCGGGTTCGATTCCCATAACCAACAAGTATTTTTTTGTCACTTTTATATATATATTTAATACATTAAATCTTTTAAAATCAATTTTAAATACTAAAAGTGCTTTATAAATTCTACAAAAATTATCATATGATCTCCTAATGATAAAGTTCATTACCCAATTTTTAGTTTTTCAAAAATAATTTATTTAATATATATTATTAATAATACAAGTTTATTCATTTATATTTATTAAATTCTATAAAAATATCTAAACGATTTTATTAAATCTTACAAAAATTATCCTAAATTTGTATATTCATAAACATTTCAGAAATAATTTTTAATTCTGAAAAACCGGCCTTTTTATATTTTTAATTAATTTTTGTTAGTTTTAATCATAAATAAATCATAATAAATTCATTTTTCAATATTTTTACACCAAAATTTTATATAAATTATTTCTAACTATCTAGAACTAAAATACAATTTTAATTCAGAAATTCTTTAATTTTAATATTTTTAGATATTAAAGTCATATTTTGACAATTTGAAATAATTAATGTAAATATTCTATTTTCAAGAAAATAATTTTATAAAAATTATTTTCATAACCAAAATCTTATGTTGTGACAATGTATAACTTAAAGCTTTACAAAAAGACTTTTATTTATTTATTTATTAAATTTCTTATATTTTAATAAACAATTTATTTATTAATCAAATAAACGTTTATCCCCAATTCGAAACCCTAGAATTCCATGTATCCTAGAGTTATTCCTTACACATTATTAAATTCTTTAGGTTGATTCTTTGGAATATTTCCAACGCATATTTTGTTGTCCAGTTCCATTACAAGCTATTACGTAAACAGTGAGTACTTCCTATCCCCTTTTTGCTTTTATACATTTTCGGGGTGTTACATGTACACTATTACAAATTTCAAATACAATTTTACATTTTCACAAATACAATTCTAGTACTATGTGCATTGCTTACAACGTGCTTTATGCTTAGACAATACATGTGGATTACATTTGTACTTAGTGAAATCATTAACATGGTACAAGCCGACCTTAACATTGGATAACGCTATTTGGATTGACAACCCGCCTAGATTGATTCTCCCCCTTTTTCATCGGAGAATCCGTGGCCAGTGTTAAGCTTTTTATCCATTTATTGGATAAGTACACTACAGTTCATACAGTACATTATACAGTCACAGGGTTGATTTCGCTCATTTGTATGATACATAGTTTACATATTTGCACAGTAGTATGCACTTGAATTGTATATCTTTTTAACTTACTATATATATCAAAACTAGGAATGCTCACCAACATTTCTTATGTTGACCAAACCTATTTTTGTACATGTTTCAGGTGCAGTTTGATCTAATGCTTTAGCAAGAGACTTTTAGTGCTTTATTTTATTTCAGTCATTTCCATATTTACATTTCATTTAGACAATGTAATTTCCATTATCATGTAAGACAATTCTGGTTTATTCAATAATATTTACATTTTAGTACCATGTGCTTTTGAACAATCGTCACTACGTGGCACCTCGATGATTCCGCCATCGGTTGGGGTGTTACAGAGATACAAGAAACCATCTAGAACCTAAGAAAGATTAACATGAGGCTTAATCTGGTCAAGTGCTCATTTGTTTTTGAAGAAGGCAAGTTCCTGGGAAACAAAGCACTAAAGCAAACCCCAACAAAGTTAGAGTTGTTCTGGACACCAAGTCCCCGCAAACCAAGAAGGAGGTAGAAAGCGTGAATGGAAAGCTTGCAGCCTTGTACCCGTTTATTTCCTCAGTAAATCCCTAAAATTGGCATAAATTAAGTACCCTCCTTTAGAGAAGCTTGCTCTAGCCTTAGTCCAAATGGCTAGAAGGCTTCAAAGGTATTTCCAAGCACACCCAATACAAGTGGTCACTGACCAAACCATCAAGAGTGTGCTTGAAAAACTTGAAACCTCGGGACGACTAGCCGAATGAGCGGTTGAGCTAGGTGAACATAAAATCACCTACGTCCCAAGAAAGCAATCAAGGAACAAATACTGTCCGACTTTATTATGGAAATTCCAAAGGAAGAAACATCCGAGGTTAAAACCACAATCAGTGAGCCACCTGACCCTGAAGCCTGGAAGCTTTTTACCGATGGAGCTTCCAACATCGAACTGTAAAACCCCAACTGATGGCGGAAACATCGAGGTGTCACGTATTGATGATTGTCCATTAGCTCATGGCAATTAATATCAATTTTAAATAATCATTTATTTAGATAATATCCCAAAACGAAATACATGATAAGTGTCTCAAAATGAAACTAGTACATCAAATGATTAAAACAAAAATAAAACTTCAAATAGTCTCCTCTTGTAGTAACGCTAGACTTCAAGCATCATTGTTCCCTAAAAAAATGTTGAGTTAGGAAAAAGGGGGGGGGGGGGGCGGGTCAACTAAAAGTTGGTGAGAATACATAGTTATAGTTTCCACAATTAATCAAAATTCATCTTGCAATTCATGTGTCAAATGTTCTTCTATGTCGACATGTGAAAACAAGACTAAGGTAACTGGGCGCGTAATTAAACCTATGTGACTAGTTTTCGTGGTCCCTCCCATAAGCATATGGTTCATCTATAGTTTCAAATGTTTGTCGATTCCAATCACCCTCGCTGACCATAAACCCGGTCAATGGCCTTGGGTGGGATTGTCAGTCCAATAGATCTATTATTGTTATCGTCAGCTTGATCAGAGTTAATGATTATGCAAATCTCATGTTTAAGTCTACCTAGTCTATTGTTTAAGACATGTTGCATCGAAGAATCACATAAGAACACACATAACGAATTGCATAGTTTAAGTCTCAAATAGTTTCATGTTAACACGTTTTGTACAGAATGGCATAGAAAAATACTATTAAAGGAAGCTAGAAAAAGTGTAGAATTGTTGAAAATAGTCTAACGTGGCACAAAAAATCCCAAGTATTACCCTAAGTTCAAGGTAACAGAATAAGTGTGGGGGAACTTAAAAGTCTAAGTTCTCTAGTCTATAGGTATTCTAGGGTTCCTAATTTGGGGATTGACAATCGTTTATTAATTAATTAAAATAATTGTTAATTAAATAATAAATAAAGAAAGTAAATAAAAAGGATTTTTGTAAAATCTTGGTCAAGGGTGGTTGTACAAAAATAGTATAGTGTGAAAATAATTTTAATAAAATTATTTTCATAAAACAAGTGTATATAATAAATTAAAACCTATTAATCAAAACATGGTAATAATACTCAAAAGTATTAGTTTTCCCAAATTTCAGAAAATAAAATTAGATTTCTGATCTATATTAATAAATATAATTTATGTGAAATTTTGGTGCAAAAATGATAAAAATTGGATTTATTATGGTTAAAATAAGTTAAATTGCTTAAAAATAATTAATCATTATTTTTCCAAAAATAAAATTTATTTTTATAAATTTTATTAGTTTATAAGTCCAAAATAATATTTGTACAATTTTTATAAACCGTTTAGTTATATTTTTAGAAATTTTAAGTTATTTATAATTAAACTTGTAATATTTAATATATATATATATATATATATATATATATTAAATAAATAAATTTTTCTAAGAATAAAATTGAAAATTGAATTTTAATAATCCCACATTTTTGTTGTTGTCCAATAATAATCTCACCTAAGTTTATTCTTCCCATCAGTCCCACTTTTTAATTTATTTTTTCTCATTGCACCCTCGTTAACTCATACTAACGTCGTTAGCTGAAACTCACAATTTTAAGCGATTATTCAACGGATTTGAAAGAGGGAATCGGAACTGTAAATCCCAAATATAATACCCGATATCAAGTGATTATAATCAAAGGCGGAATCAATGATTATAATGATTCAAGAAATATGAAGAACGATTTAAGAAAATAATAATCTTCACTAGCATACGGGATAACTCATCGTCTGATACTAGAGAGAATTCTTTTATAAAAACAAAACCGCTAGTTACAAATGAACCACAAAACAACTTTAAATATGTGGAAGGTTTCTCAAATGGGCCAACATGGCCTTAGCCCTTCCACAGCCCAATCCACTAGTTAAAGCCCAAATACTAACAAACTGAGAACTAAATAACTGTCCGAGAACTAATACTAAACATAAACCTATAAATGTATGGACCTAACAATCTCCCCCTAGGTTTATGCTTTATCTTCAACTCCAGCACCCCTTTTCTTCTTCTTTGATGGCTGTAACACAACATGAGGATTTGCGAAAGTATGTCCAAACAATTTAGTTTCAAGTCTGCTCTTCTGTCCTGCCCACAACTTCATTTTAATTATAACTGCCACTGCACTGGTAAACGCCTTTACACGCCATTCATGTTCTTCAGTAGCTCTTATCTGATTCTTTTACAGCACTTGAATATCTTTCTCAACAAATCTCATCAAATAAGTGGGATCACAAATACGATATTCAACATCATCACATGTAATCACTGCATCACCATTAAATGAATCATATACCCAAAACTGAAAACCTGCAAGAGTGTTATCTGTCAAATCTCTAGCCACTGTAATAGTCATTTCTTTCTTTGTTGCTGACCACATCACAGTCTTCATTCTCTCCCCAGTGCGATGATCATACACCTTTCCATATGTCCTTACCAACGACTCTGCAGTTTTCATATCCTGAAAATCACGTTTGGCATTCTCTTCTAACCATCTTCGGAGTGCAAAACCCATCCTTATCTGAGAAGTCAATTCTTCACGATAAGGAGCTTTCATTAGTTTAGTGAGATCTACCTTAGTCCAAGACTCAAAGTCTGATCTTTTGCCATAATACTCAACTCTCCCATTGTTTCTCAAAACAAGCCATTTACCTTTCTCTTCACTGAACATCCAACTCTTTATCCCTGATCTATCACCATACAAATCAAAATGATCCTTTCCTCTATCTACCATAAATCTGTCCGGTTGACGTTGATTCAGCGAGTCTTGTTTTGCCTTATTTGGAATCACAATTCTTCTTCTAGGAATCATCTTCTTCTTGCTTCAATTCGGTCTAAGTTCATTGGAAAAATACTTTCTCAAACCTTCTTCTCTTGCCTTATCAGAGTCTTCAAAATCACTACCAATTTCATCTTTCGTTTCTTGCAGAATCTGACTCTACATCTTCAACAACTCGATTAACGACCGGAGCACTCTTTTCTTTGAATTCTGATCCAAATCTGTTCTCCAACTTCTGAGCCAAATCTGTAACAACTGCTACCACATTTCCCATGTTTGCTTGAAGTTCTTTAATCAGTTTGTCCTTTTCTTTAACAAATTCTTCAAGATCAATGATTCTGATATCTTTAAGAATTTGTTCCTGTTCCAACACGATCATTCCTTTTTTCAAATCTACAACATCGACATCTTCAAATTCATCCACTAAATCATCGAGCATTGATGACTTTCCTCTTAACTCATCACCCGAAAGACTTCCACCAGCTCCATTTGAACTTTCTGGTTCTGTATGAACAAATGAAACAAATGGTTTTTCAGATAATACATTAACATTTGTTACCTGAGGCTCAATTTCTACAACTTTCTCTGCACTTGAATTTTTTTCAGCATCAACATCAATTGTCTTCTCGGATTCAGTAGTACCATGTTCAGTTGACTTGGGCACATCAACAGACACCTCTTTAGTAGATTGGTTCAACATAGGTTCATTTATAAGCACACCTGGCCTTGGATCTTTTCTTCTTCGCTTCAACGGTGTTTCTGGCTCAGGATTAATCATTTCATCTTCAGTAGACACATTGATTGGTGTGAGATGAGAATTCTCAACACCAATCTTTGCCTTGTTTAACAACACACTCAGCAATTCAGATGACAATACAGAATTGTCAATAACAAGTGTTTCTGTTGCCGTTGTTTGTTGTTCCAACTCAGGTTGATCTTGTTCTTGCTCTTCATTAACTTTCTCAATCATACATGATTTTGACAAGTCACCATACAGTTCATCATCCGACAAGTCAATATTTTCAATAACAATTTCCTCCCCAGAACCTGCAGGTGGATCTATTATTTGCACATCTTGATCCTCAGAAATTATCACATTCACACTATGTTATAGTTCTGGCAAGGCAACTTCTGAAAAACTTCCAAACTTTTCAAGAGGAATGGTGTACCTGTATAACTCTTTAGCTCCTTTACTCTCTTGATACATCAATCCAAACACATTAGGACCCATCATCTTTGCATCAAAGCTGATGACGTGGGTCCTACAATGACCACGTTTAATCTCTTGTCAAAAAATAAAGCAAAGTAAAGTATTAATGTTTGCCTGACTTATTGGAGCTGAGCAGCTAATATAAGGCAGCCTGGCTGCCATACGGTACCTATGTAGTAGAAAACAAACAGTAAAATCATTGGAAATGTAAAAAGGTACTTTGGCTTCTTACTATAGGCAAAAGACAAAACATCACACAGCTCCAAGCCATGCCAAGGAAATAGTAAAAGCTGAAAGTGTACCAAATGGGCAAAGTCTCACTGCAGGGAACATAAAGAGAGTCAATCCTTACCAGGTATGTAAGGAAGCTACCATAGGGGAGCTCCTAGGCAGAATTCCACTGCCTATATAAGGAGACACTTGGGTTATCATTCCACACACTCACTTCTCACTTCTTCTCTTCACTCTTACACTCTCTACTTCATTATTTCCCACCTCCAATCGAATATATACTTATTCTGACGCCAGAGTCCAAACGCTGGAGGCCCCCTCCTGGGTTAAGGCTAACGGTGTCTGTTACCTTGTGCACGTCCTTCTAGAAGCTAGAGGATCCCATATACCCTAACCTAAACCTAACATACCCTTAACTTATAATCCCATACATCTCTTAACCTAATCCCGGTCATTTTCCTTGTTGTGTCAACAAGTGGCGCCCACCGTGGGGCTGTCGCTACTTTGAACAAAACTGTTGGAAGTTTCTATAGTCCCGTTTGTTCCTAAGTAACCTTCTTTTGTGATGACTGGTGGAGATAGCCACCAAGATGGGGGTCTTCCAGAAACTCCGGCCAACAGTCACACTTCCGGTGATGCTACAGGCCATGAAAAACCTGGAACGGACGGACCACACGTCGAACCGTCTCTAGGAGATATGCTTAACTATCAAACTCCATCGTCATCAAGGGTTGTCAATTTGTCTCCTAGAGACGACGTGTTGTTACCTATCGAACGAATGGATATCACCCCGGAGGGAGTACGAAGGAATTTCTTGCAACTCCGAGACCTCCTGAATGGTTACGTGCGAGAGGAGAGGTCTAGAGGCGTAAAAGTCAGGTTGTCTTATGACGAGGAACCTACTGTCACCCTCTCACCCACTCCTCCAACCCGACGTGCCAACACGAATCCTCACCCCTACTTGAACAGTCAGGGAGGTATCTTTTCAGGGGAGGTCCTAGCAGTTCTGTGCTCTCCCTCGAGGTCCAAGAGTACATGACAGGACAGTTATTGGAAAACACACGAGTTTCCTTATCGTCCTCAACACCACTCTCTTATGAAGAAGCTCTGAGGTCCCTACCACTAGCCAGCAGTGTCGTGGTTACCTCCCTTGTAGGAGATAGATGTCTTGCTGGAGGACCTATTACCCCTTCAGGAACGACACATCCCAACTACTCACAACCTCAATACTCACCTTATATACCGCCATATTTCCCTACATGGCCTGGAGGGAACCCGTGGCAGTATCCGCTTCCTTTAAACCAAGTACCAGTTTCATCTCTTCCTGGAGGTCAGGGTCCGAGAGTATCCCAACCCCTTGCTCAAACCTCTACGGCCGAAGTCAGAATTAAGGCTATCCCCTCAGAGCAATACCGTCCCAAGTCGTTGGAGTGCTTCGCCGAGCACATAGCACACTTTGATTTCCCCAATAAGATCAAAATGCCGGCTAACGTGAAAACATATGATGGGACTGAGGATCCCGACGACCACCTGAATGTTTTCTCTGGAGCAGCCACTGTGGAAAAGTGGAACAATGCTGAGTGTTGCCATATGTTTATGCAAACATTGGTGGGGCCAACTCGTCTTTGGTTTTTTGGCCTCCCGGCTCGGAGTATCTCCTCATTTGATGATCTGAGGAGAAGCTTGACCTCCAATTTTAATCCCCTGAGGAAGTGCACTAAAGATGCTGCCATACTGTATAAGATACAATAGGGGGAACACGAGGATCTTCGTAGCTTCATCGAAAGATATAAAAGGGAAGGCCTACAATATAGTGGTGCCACGGAAAAGATTCGAGTGTCGTGATTCATAGGGGCCATTCGTCCCAAAAAGTTGTTGAGAAGATTTCATGAAGATGTTCCCCAAACCATGGAGGAGGCCTTCGAAAGAGCAGAAGCCTTCCTTTGGGGAGAGGAAGCTCTCACTCGGTAGGATACCCGGAAACGGGATCGGGGAAGCTGGAGGGATAGCTCAACAAGCTCCCGAAGACCTAGTTTCCAACCCTACTATGAGAGACGATCTGGTAGACCATTCGAGGCCAGAAGGAATGAGGAAAGAAGACGGTCTCCCAGCTCAGGGAGGTACCATGATAGGGAAAAGCAAGTATTCACAGTTCTCACCAAGACCCCTCAGGAGATACTTTCCACTGAGGAGGTTAAGTACACCTTTCGACCTCTCAGACCCTTGTCCAAGCCAGCCAACAAGAGGGATGCCAGCAAGCACGGTGCCTTCCACAACGATACCGAACACCACACGAACGATTGTTATCAATTGAAAAAGAGAATAGAGGAAGTCGTTAAGTCCGGTGAGCTGGCTCACCTGATCAAAGATATCAAAGGAAGGAAGGATGATGGGAAGAAAGACAAAGAGGTCAACATGATCAGGTACGAAGGGACCCAACAGATAAAGAGGGCTCATACTGAGCCTTGGAACAAACAATACATCTGTCTTCCCCCTGCTCCAGATGAACTGATCATTACCCCCGTGATAGTGGAAGTTTAACTGGATGGCTTCCCAATAGACAGGGTGTACATGGACTGTGGTGCCTCGTCAGAAGTAATGTATGAATGATGTTTCGAATCACTGAGCCCAGAAATCAGATCCAACTCAAACCATCAGACGCCTCTCTTGTGGGTTTCTCAGGGGAACGTGTACATCCCCTAGGGAAGCTCACCCTAAGCGTCTGTTTCAGAGATGGGGACTTATCAAGAACGGAGGAGCTGACTTTCTCCGTAATCAGATACCCGTCGAGCTACAATGTCCTTATTGGAAGAATGGGCATTGCCACCTTTGGTGCTGTAGTATCAACGACGCATGGCCTCATGAAGCTTCCAACTCCCAACGGAATTGCAACCCTGAAGCCGTCAGCTGAAGCCCTTCTAATAGCCTCCGTGGAGGAAGCCAAAGACCCTCAAGAGATAGAGGCACCAGTCAGTAACCCCATTCGAGAAGTCAGCATAAACCCTGCCTATCCGGAGCAGACCATCAAAGTAAACAACCTGCTCCCTGATAAGGTTATGTTTGAACTAATCAACCTTCTGCAGGAAAGCCAAGATGTATTTGCCTGGTGTCCCAGAGACATGACTGGGGTCCCAAGAGATTTGGCTGAGCACTCCATCAACATAGCTCTCTCCTACAAGCCTGTCGTCCAAAAGAAAAGAAGCTTGGCCCCTGCCAGGAGCCAGAATGCTTGTCAAGAGGTTGAAAAATTGGTTGAAGCTGGCATCCTAAGGGAAGTCCAATACCACTCATGGGTGTCGAATCCAGTCATGGTAGCCAAACAAGATGGAACTTGTAGGATGTGCATAGATTTCAAGGATCTTAATAAAGCTTGCCCTAAAGACTGCTATCCCCTACCCAAAATTGATTGGAAGGTCGACTCCCTCACTGGCTTCCAATACAAGTGCTTCCTGGATGCCTATAATGGGTATCACCAAATTCAAATGAAGCAAGAAGATGAGGAAAAAACAGCCTTCCACACCGATAAGGGGATCTTTTGTTACCGAAAGATACCATTTGGCTTGAAAAATGCAGGAGCCACTTACCAACGGTTAGTGGATCAGGCCTTCTCGAAACAGATTGGGAGGAACATGGAAGCCTACATAGATGACTTGGTCATCAAAAGCGAGTCTGCGAAGGCAATGATCAAAGACATCCGAGAAACTTTTGATAACCTCGGAGGGATAAATATGAGGCTCAATCCAGTAAAGTGCTCCTTTGGGTTCGAGGAAGGGAAGTTCCTTGGCCATATAGTCGAAATAAGAAGCATCAAGGCAAATCCAAGCAAGATCCAAGCTGTCCTAGACATGAAGCCACCTACCACAAAGAAGGAAGTGCAAAGTCTCAACGGTAAAATTGCTGCCTTGAAACGTTTCTTGCCTAAATCCGCGGAAAAATCCTTGCCCTTCTTTAAAACACTCAAGAATTGTATCGATAAGAAGGATTTCCGTTGGACAAAAGAGGTAGAAGCTGCCTTCCTCGAGCTTAAAAAACACATAGCTTCCTTGCCAGAAATGGCAGCACCTGAAAAGGGGGAAGTAATAACAGTTTACTTGTCTGTAGGATCAGAAGCAGTCAGCTCAGTCCTCTTGGTTGACCGAGGAAAGGAGCAAATATCTGTTTACTTCGTCAGCAGCGCCCTCAAAGATGCTGAAATCAATTATGCTCCCATAGAGAAGCTTGTGTTGGCACTTGTGCACACTGCCAAGAGGCTAAGGCGATATTTTCAGGCTCACCCAATGAGGGTGATTACCGACCAACCCATACGCTCCATCTTAGAAAAACCAGAAGACTCGGGGAGGTTGGCAAAATGGGTTGTTGGCCTAGGGGAGCACAAGATAGAGTACGTGCCTAGAAGGGCTTACAAAGGGCAAGTGTTCGCTGACTTTCTAGCCGAATTACCCATCTTGCAGACAGAAGAAGAGATGAATGAGGTCGAAGACGAACAACCTGACCTCAAAGGGAAGTGGTGTCTTTTCACTAATGGAGCCTCAAGTGTAGAAGGTTCCGGGGCTGGTCTTGTCATCAGGGACCCCCACGGAACTGAGTACACTTATGCACTTCATCTAGACTTCCCCTACACCAACAACGTTGCTGAATATGAAGCGCTACTGGCCGGTTTAAGGTTGGCAAGAAGCATTAAAGTGCAAGAATTGAAAGTATTTGTTGATTTAAACCTGGTAGTCAAGCAAGTGAACGGAGGGTACACAGCTAAGGAGCCCTCGATAATCAAGTACAAAGATAAGGTCAAGGAATACATCAAGGAATTCAAAACCTTCACACTAGAACAAGTATTGAGGACCAAAAACAGCAGGCAAATGCCTTGAGCAAGCTGGCTTCCCTAACGTTTGCTCACTTAACTAAAAAGGTCATGGTTGAGGTGCTTCAGGAACCATCCATTGATGACAAAGAAGTCCAAGATGTTGTCACCGAAACGTTATCCACATGGATGACTCCCATTGTGTCCTACCTTAAAGAAGGGAAGCTACCAGACGACGAACGAGAAGCAAAGCGGTTGGTCATCAAGGCGAGGCAATATGTGATTGAAAATGACAAGCTCTACAAAAAGGGCTACTTGGCACCCCTACTCAGGTGTGTGGGCCCCAATCAAAGCAACTATCTCATCAGGGAGATACACGAAGGGATATGTGGCATGCATGCCGGACCTCGTGTTGTGGTATCGAAGCTTATGAACCTTGGTTATTATTGGCCAACCATGCACAAAGATGCCTTCGAGACAATCCGAAAGTGTGAAGCATGTCAGCTGCAAACGCAAGTGAAGACCAACCCAAAACACGATCTTGTACCCATCATCTCTGCATGGCCCTTCTATAAGTGGGGCATGGACATTGTGGGTCCTTTCCCGTAGGCTCCAGGAAAGCTGAAGTTTCTTCTGGTGGCTGTTGATTATTTCACCAGGTGGCCGGAGGTCAGGCCGTTAGCCACCATATCAGGGAAGCATGTGATAAATTTTGTATAGGAACAGATAATTTGCAGATATGGGCTACCAGGGGAGATCGTAACAGACAACGAAAAACAATTTGCCAACAAGCCATTCAGTAGCTGGTGCTCCGAGTTGGGCATCAAGCAAGTCTTCAGCTCAGTAGCTTACCCCCAATCCAATGGACAAGTTGAGCGCATGAATAGAAGCATCGTTGAAGGTATTAAAGCAAGGCTGGGAAGATATGGCAAGAAATGGGTCGATGAGCTCCCAAGTGTTCTATGGGCTATCAGAACCATGGAGAAGACAAGTCATCAAAAGAGACCCTACAGCCTCATCTTCAGAAGCGAAGCTGCTATACCAGCAGAGATAGGGGTAAGCTCAAGAAGAAATGCTCGACAAGACGCACGGCACAACGACAAGGAGGTGCTACTCAACCTAGACCTCCTCTAAGAATCAAGGGACCAATCCTTCATCAGGGAGGCTAGGTACAAGAAGAAGCTCGAAGCCTACTACAACACAAGGGTACGAAAGGAGGTCTTCAGACCAGGGGACCTTGTGTTGAGATGCAATGAGGCCAGCAGGCAGCAGAGTGTAGGGAAGCTAGGTCCTCAATGGGAAGGTCCCTATGTTATCAAGGAAGCCCACAAAGGGGGATCCTACAAGCTAGCCGACCCTAATGGCAAAATGGTCCCAAGGCACTAGAGTGACAAACACTTGAAACGATTTTATGTTTAATGGTTGTAATGCTACTATGTATTCCCAATGATATGACTAATGAAAGAACTTTGTTTTAAGAAAAATTCACTTGTCACTTATCTTATTAAAGGGTGAGCCCCTCCTAACAAGGCTCCATGGGATCCGGCGCTATACCTACCCATGAAACGGGGATGAGCTCCCAGGCCACAACTGCTCAACAGGCAACAAGGCTAATAACCTTCCTGTATATAGGGTGAGTTCCTAATACAATCCACAACTCCATGGTACAAGTCCTTAGAAGGAATACCTAAACCCATGAAAGAGGGTGAGCTCCTCACACCAAGACAGCTCGCACATGTTCATGATACTCAAAGACGAACATACAACTTAACAAGCCACTAAATCAGGCTCCAACATAAACAAACAAGCTGATAGGATAAGTATTGCATCGGATCCTTGGCTAAGTATCCTGGGTTGGGTGACTGCAGCATCCACCTCAAGGTGAAAGGTTAAAGACATTGCAAGCACTACAAACGACAAGTAAAATATCTAAGACAACCAAGCATTAAACATAAATAAAGCATCACCCCTAGAGGGGGAGCATTCCCATTAATAAACATAAAGCCCTAAGGCTGAGTACAAAAGAGTTTCACTACATAAGACAACTTAAACATAAAGGAAGCTTAAAACATAGCTAGATCATGGAGTGGCAGAATCTTCGGCTTCATCGGTGGTATCACCCTCACCAGTGGAAGCCAGAGTTTGGTTGCCAACATCTTCATAGAGGCCATCAGTGTCAAGGCCAGCAAACGGATCATCTTCGCTAGAGGGAGGGGTGGAATCGACCTCCAAAGCCTGAAGGGGGAAGGGCATTCAAATACCTGCTCCAAGTTGGGAACTCTTGACGAATCAGTAGGCTTAGGATGGTTCGAACTACCTTCCCCGCCATCACCTCCTTCCAACATGATCCTGAGGGGCCTCTTTGACACATACGAGTTGAAAACCTCATTGGCCACCTCCTTCTTCAAACCTACCAGCTCCAAATCTTGCAGGAAGGAGATAGGCTGCTGGGAAGCCTTGGCAATGGCAGCAATATAAGGGTAAGTGGAAAGTTCCATCGCCTTCACAGCATTCACAAACTCTTCCCTAGAAGAAGGCTTAAAAGATGCTAGCTCCTCGAACTTCTGACCCTCCTCAGCTGCCTTGAAACCAGCCTGGATTCCCCCGTGACGACCGAAGGCTATGGCCTTTGCATAAATGTCAGCCAAAGGAGCGTTGAACTCCTGGGAATGCAGCAGGTTGGTGATAAAACGGGCAACCCCCTTAGAAACCAGCCACTCTTTCTCCTCAGTCAAACAATCAACTTGAGCCCGGAGCTCCATACCAACCTTTTTCACAGCAGCCTGTTCTTGTTTAACCGCCTCCCTAGCCCGAGCCAGACCTTCCCTCTCCTCGGCGACCTTAGCCTTCTCACCGTTTAGCCCCTTGAACATCTTGTCAAATTTCTCTTTCTCCAAATCAAGTTGGGTCCTGGATACGGCCAACTCATGAACCAGATCCTTCTCCCGTGCAACATACCTAGCCAATTCCTCTTTCACCTTCACCAGCTCAGTCTCGTGCTTCTCATAGGCACCTTCAACTTGCTCACTTCGAAGTAACAACTCACCCCACCTGGCCATCCCATCTAGGAACAAAGATAAAAACTGACTAAAATGGTAATACATCTTTTTCATCAAATCCGCGTCCATCCACTCTTTGTGTGTGGCCCTTTCGACACCAAGGATCCAATGGTCAATCAAATTCCGACAGACGGATGCCTTCTTCCGAACATCGGTACTCTTAACGTCCCAATTCGGTACAAAAACTCCTTCACCATGACCCTGCTGAACAGGGGAACCAACACCAACATCGGCAATCGCCTTAGAGCTCTCACCATCTTCAGTTTTCGATGACAACAACTTCTGATTTCCACCCTTGATTACCACATCCTTAGGCTTCTTGAACAAAGCATCATCCTTCTTAGGGGAAGACAATGTCAGCTTGCCTTTCCCTGAGGGAGGTGCACACCCCAGGGCAGAAGCTATTAAGGAAGAATCTACATCCTCATCTTCAAGAACCAAGGGGATAGCAGGAGCATTCCCTGGGCCAGAAGAAGCACTCTAAAGTCGCTTACTGGAGCGACGGACAATAACAGACTTCTTCCCCGAAGGCTCTGCAGCAGTTGAGGATGACGAGATGACACTAGTATACTCCCCCTGAAAACGGACATGCTCAGTCCTTACAACCACATTCTTCCCTTCCCCTGACGTACGGACCTTGAACTTAACATCAGCAATATCGTCCAAAGCAAGGAAATCAAGGGTACTCATTTCTGCAAAAAAGGAAAAGAAGTCAGATAGGGCAACCAGTAAGCAAAAGTTGGGTAGAGAAAGTAAGGGGCTGTTTGGTAAGTGCTGAACCAATAAGTGCTGAATCAATAAGAGGCATGAATGATTAAGAGGTTCTGAATGATTAAGTGTTGAATCATTAAGTGGTGTTTGGTTGAACACCCAAATATAAAAAAAAAATATCACACACTCACCCCACCCCACCCCACCCTAGCATCAAAACCCCCCACCTGCCCTTCTCCTTCCAACCCACACCTCACCTTCACAACTCACCTTGTCTTCTTAATTCTTATCCTCCCTGTACACCTACACTTGCCACGTATCACACACAAACCACCTATCTTTATAAAAATCCTTCCCACAAACATAAACACACAGAACCCAACCACTGCTATCTTAGAGAGAGAGACGCGTAGAGAGAGAGACGCAAAGACGGAGAGAGAGAGCCGAGGAGAGAGAGAGACGGAGGAAAAGGAGCTCACCGGCCGTGACACCGTCCGGCCAGTTCTATTAAAGGAAGGAAGACGACGGTGACAATTTGAAACAGTGAGATGTGGCAGATGTTGTTGGTATTGTCACGGTGGTGCAAGGTAGTTGTACAGAGGAGGCGCGTTGTGATGGTTTATTGTTGAGATGGTGAATAGTGGTGGTGCCTGGTGCCTCGTCTACTGATGGTTACGGTGGTGTTGAATGACGGTACCGGTGGTTGTGACCAGTGACGATGGTGGGCTATCGATGGTCTGTGATGGTGACCGAGTATTAACACACAAGGATCATCTCTGAATGGTTCAGACTTTGTACCATATCTGAATCGTTCAGATCTCCATTCAGATCCCGTTTAGTTCAGAGGCTCGAACTAAACGGTCTGAATCATTCTACCTCTTATTCGGTCAGACCTTAATCCCATTAAAAGGTCATTCAGAGGGTATCCAAACAGGGCCTAAGCCTTAATGACACCTACCCTCCCCACCATGATAAATCATAGGTTCAGTTTCAGGATCATCCCAGTTGACACTCAAACCCATCATAACCAGGAAATCTTCAGGAAAGGTGCGAAGACGTGTAGGAAAAACATGAAGCTTTTTCAACAGTTTCTGATCAAGAGTATCAGGGTCAGGCTCCTTCTCATTCAGAGGAGCATCAGAAGACCTCCTTGGAGCCTTGAAAGGCAGGAAGTCAGAGTTCAAAAAGAAAAACTTGTCTTTTCAGGAAGACACAAGACCAATAACACTCGAGATTAAACTAGTTCCCATTCTTAGCCAACCTAAGGAATCCACGGTACATGGCCAGAGAAGGCTCATAACCGAGACAACGACACATGATTTCAAAGTGAAGGATTCGAGCAACACCAGAGGGACATAAATAATCAAGACCAAGTTGATGATACTCGAGAACACTAAGAAAAATCTTAGAAAAGGGGTACCGAAGGTTACCCTGGTCGAACTGACGTGTGTAAACGGCTATCTTGCCTGGGGAAACAGAGGTTACCGGAGTCTTCCCTTTAGGAACAGACGGTTCAAAAGACACAGGGATGCCAATCTCCGTACAAAACCGTTCGGCATCAGATTTAGATAACCGAGTAAACTAGGAAGCAAGATCGTTTTAGACATAATGGAAAACAAGTATGAAAGAGAAGGAGGTTACTTACTAGAATTTATAGAGGAAAAATAGGAACGCCGGCAAAGAGACGATCATGGGAGAAAGAGAGAAAATTACTAAAAGAGGGAATGAAATGAGAAATTAGGAGAAGTTATCTCCTTTTATAAAATTCAAATTTCGAATTAATGATCAAGAACGGTTACCAAGGGAGTAACCGCCGCCCAGCTGTCCACTTGGATGACATCAGCCTAGGCACCCATCAAATCAATAGTCGCATGCAGCAGTTGATGGGACGTAAGTCTGCTCCCAAGAAAGCAATAATGGCCATCGATATTAATTAAAAATAGGGTCATAATGAGGAGTGAAAGGATAGAAACTTACATAAAAAATTGGCAAAGGCATGATACAAATATAAGGCTCCCATGAGGGAGCTTGGAATCTAATAACTCCTCGGTACCAGGGTAAGATTGGCTAACATTGCCACCGAGGCAGGAGATAATTTACAAGTCACAAGCACTTCTAACTTCTTTACAAATGCTTATGACTAGGGGGCTGATGACGTGGGTCCTAAAACGACCACGTTTAATCCCTTGTCCAAAAGTAAAGCAAAGTAAAGTACTAAGGTTTGCCTGACTTATTGGAGCTGAGCAGCTAATATAAGGCAGCCTGGCTGCCATATGGTAGCTATGTAGCTGAAAGCAAACAGTAAAATCATTGGAAATGTAAAAAGGTACTTTGGCTTCTTACTATAGGCAAAAGACAAAACATCACACAGCTCCAAGCCATGCCTAGGAAATAGTAAAAGCTGAAAGTGTACCAAATGGGCAAAGTCTCACTACAGGGAACATAAAGAGAGGCAATCCTTACTAGGTATAGTAAGGAAGCTACCATAGGGGAGCTCCTAGGCAGAATTCCACTGCCTATATAAGGAGACCCTTGGGTTATCATTCCACACACTCACTTCTCACTTCTTCTCTTCACTCTTACACTCTCTACTTCATTATTTCCCAACTCCAATCGAATATATAATTATTCTCACGCCGGAGTCCAAACGCAGGAGGGCCCCTCCTGCGTAAAGGCTAACGGTGTCTGTTACCTTGTGCAGGTCCTTCCAGGAGCTAGAGGATCCCCTATACCCTAACCTAAACCTAACATACCCTTAACTTATAATCCCATACACCTCTTAACCTAATCCCAGTCATTTTCCTTGTTGTAGCAACAAAAGCTGTTAACATCTAAGATCATTTGAATAAACCTCGGATATATCATGAATAAGTTCTTTTTCACACCTTTCAAATTTCCCAGCATCTCTTCGAACACATATTTGGAGTGATTGTAATTCCAGTTCATAACTAGAGTTGTAACACCTGATGCTTGCTTCTTATTCAAGGAGTCCCCACTACCTTTGTTCCCAGAAATACACATAAGGTATATATGAACCAAAAATCTCCAGTACGGATGCATGAGCTTCTTTTGTACTGTTGGGTAACCACCTTCATAACTCATTCTTCGCAAAACGCCTTTAACTTCTTCATCAGGATAGGAAACTAGATATTCTGGTGTGTCCCTAAATAACAACACTTCTCTTATAATCTGCTCTGACACGATCACTTCCTTATTCTGGATTGTTGAAGCAGTCACTTGAACACCATCCTTCTTGATGAATTTTGCATTTCCCCGGAAATCTTCAATCCACGATTTACACACTGGTGGATTTTCTCTAACTTCATGCGCAATTCTACACAAGTTCAAACCAACGATCATGGAATAAAACAGCTTTTTGTGCTTCTCGGGAGGATCCAGCAAATATCCAGCAACATTATGTTCATTCACAAAGCCTGTCTTTGGTTCTTTCTTTGCTTTTCCGGTTTCGACAGCTACTTCACCTGCATCAACTACGTTATCCATATCTACACAAAATCAAGCAAGTAAGAAACTTGTTTGAATTTTGACTAACTGAGTGTTTGACCGTAAACTTGGTCAAACAATTTTCTCTTAAGTTCAACAAACAAAGTAACATTCACTATTAAGATTTAAATTTCTCAAAAATAACATTGGTTTTCGGAAATCAATTGTTTTAAAAAATTGAATCCGAGAACACAATTTAAAGTTTCAATTTTATCGAAACCCCCATTTTATAATATCCAAGAACTCGTTCCAAATCTGGGTTTCCGGAATCCCGACTTCTTTTCGAAAAATTTTGCCCTCATTTATCATCATCACCATTACTGGGTATCTCCTTCATCGTCATTCCAGATTCTCACTTATCAATCAACATCATCATCATCATCATCATCTTACCACAACCCAAACACCACTATCCGCAGTCATCATCCGTCGCCGCCATCAAAACAACCTGTCCATCTTTGGCCACAACCACTCGCCGCCACCGATTCCATTCCAACCTAGTCTACCCCTGCTCATCATCGTCAACCAATATTAACCATCAGCACCATCATCTACACAACAACCGAGCACCTCTGTTCACCAACCTCCGACCAACAATTCAGTCGAGAATCATGACTATCACCAGCCACCCTTTAAACCACCATCTCCTTCTTTCTTAGGAAACTCCATACACCACCGTCTGTTGCCGTCACACCCAATTTTCAAACCTGCAACTTAATCAAATTTATCACAATAAACACAACGACTTGTTTACCTTGTTTAAGGCCCGATTGAAGAAGAAAGTAACACAGAGGGTTCGTATGAAGAACAAGATGGCAGAATATGATGGAAGAGAACCAAAAATTTGAGATGAAGTAGTAGTACTGTACTAGATTGCCACAAATTATAAAGAATATGAGTTCTCGGTTTAGATCCCCCTTTTTTTTTAAATTGAAACCTAACATATGAGATAATATGTTTTGACTAGTGGGCCGAGAAACTCTTTTCAAAGATCATGGGCCTATAATTTTATCAAAATCTGATTTTATCCCTTTTTTCACAATGCAGGCCCATTGAAACTTATTTAGAAAACAAAAATCCAATTAGATGTTTCTCTTAAAATGGTTATATGTAATTTTGTTAGATAAAACAAACAAATTAAAAAAAATAAAAAAAAAACTTAATCATGGGATTGCTTACGGGATCAAATCAGTGTGACTCATGCCGACTACATTAACACTGACTTAATTTAGTTGGTCTGAGTGATTGCCAATATTTGATCCACTTAAAACCTTATGCCTCCGACCTTATTGTATAACCACCCATGATATTTAAATTATCATGTTTTAGTATATTATTTATGAGCACTCAACAAGTCACAATCAAGTCCTAGTGTTGTATGTAGTACCAGCTATCAAGCAAGTAGTTTCCCTACCACATATTTCACAATGTCTGCTCTAATATCTGAAATCTGAACTGGGATTTGATTGAGAAAAGAATAGATCTTTTATCAGAGGTGGATATAATATACAAATCTAATGATTTCTTGACGATTTCAAAAGATATAGGTTTACAGGGTTTTAGACACTAGAGGGTCTCTTTTAATGTGCACATTTGTCTCTTTTTGGATACATATGATCTCTTTTGGTTTTTATTTCATTAAAAGCCTTTGGCCTTTTGCATGGACACATTTGGTCTCTTTTGATCTACAGCACGGTATGTACAGGTCTTTGCTTACACAAAGCAGAGTAAATACCGGAGTTGTTCAGAACAGATCTCAGACCTAGAGCACAGTGTGTATCGGGACATCACACCAGCAGTCAAATAGCTAAGCACTAACTCTAAGTGATGTTCCTTACTGAGGTCATACGTTATCTTCAAGTGCATCGCACGTAAACTTACTTTTACAGTCACGAGCACTGGGCCTATTGACATATCACTTTCAGAGCCTAACCGTTTTAGTTCTGGCCTTACATGAGTCAGCTTTACTCACTAGTGAAAATTCTTATCACTTCCCGTATGATGCAGCAATTCACAAGATAATAAACAAAAAACATAAAATAATTCTCCCCCTAAATTTGTGCATTGGGAGAATCAATGTGCAAAATTATGTACAACTAGAAAAGAGTTTTTTTTAATCCATTTTAGTCATCGAAACAAATGACTTTCAGAAGAGCCACAAGATCATTGAATCGGGCTCGGCCCACTGGCTTTGTGAACAAATCCGCCACATTGTTATCTGTGTGGATTTGCTCCATGGTGATTAGCTGTTGATTGTAGGAATCCCTGATGAAATGAATTTTAATAGGGATATGTTTGGTTTTTGAAAAATAGACAGGATTTTTAACAATTTGAATTACGGCATCATTGTCACAATAAGTAGGAGTTTCAAGAAATTCCAAACCATAATCCAGCAATTGATGTTGCATCCAGATGACCTGAGAGCAGCATCCAGAAGCATCAACATATTCCGCCTCAGTAGTGGACATAGAAACCGTCTGTTGCTTTTTGCATTGCCAAGAAATGAGCCTGTCCCCAAGATACTGACATCCAGCAGTAGTAGATTTCGTGTCAATATCACAACCTCCAAAATTGCTGTCAGAAAAAAGCATATAATTCAAATGGATAATCTCTAGGATACCAAAGGCCAAGCCTAGGTTTCCCTTTAAGATACCTAAAGATTCTTTTAACAGCAATAAGATGAGAAAGATTAGGATTAGCCTGATATCGAGCGCATTGACACACATCAAACATGATGTCAGGTCTACCGACAGTCAAGTACATCAGAGATCCGATCATGGACAGATAAAAAGTCTGGTCAACAGCTTCCCCTTCAGAATCAGAGGACAATACCGGACGTTCAGCCATACGCATATCAGCACTTCGACATTCTGTAAACTAAAACTTGGTTAACACATCATCCACGTATTTCCCTTGATGAATGAGAATTCCCGTGGAGTCCTGTTTAACTTGCAACCCTAAAATGAACGTCATTTCCCCCAAAGAACTCATTTCAAACTTCTTTAGCATCACTTCTTCAAGCTCCTTACACAGCTCCTCACTTGTGGATCCGAAAATAATATCATCCACATAAATTTGAACCAGAATCTGATGCTCCCCCACTTTCTTCAGAAATAGTGTTTGATCAATGACACCACGAACATAATCATGAGCCAAAAGATGTTCAGTCAAAGTGGCATACCAGGCTCGAGGTGCCTGATGTAGTCCATACAAAGCCTTGTCCAGCTTATAAACATGATCCGTGTTCTTGTAGTCCACAAACACCTCGGAGGCTGACTAACATATATCTCCTATTTAATCTCCCCATATAGAAAAGAAGTCTTCACGTCCATTGGATAGACGGTGAAACCCTTGAAGGAAACGTATGCCAAGAAAAGTCTAATTGCTTCTAGTCTCGCAACTGGAGCATACACCTCATCATAATCTAGCCCCTCTATCTGTCTAAATCCTTGTATTACCAACCGAGCTTTGTTTCGAACAATAACCCCACTATAATCCTTTTTGTTTCTAAATACCCATCTTGTACCTAGTACTTCCTTTCCTGGAGGAAGTTCTACCAGCTCCCAGACTTTTAATTTTGTGAACTGGTTTAACTCCTCTTGCATTGCATCCACCCAACTTGATTCTCTTAAAGCCATCATAATGTGCTTTGGCTCAATTTGAGAAATAAAGCATGAATACAAGCATCTGTTAATATCACCTGTTCGACTTCTTGTCATAATTC
The DNA here is from genome assembly GCA_028751855.1 of Ambrosia trifida. Taxonomy (NCBI): domain Eukaryota; kingdom Viridiplantae; phylum Streptophyta; class Magnoliopsida; order Asterales; family Asteraceae; genus Ambrosia; species Ambrosia trifida. The sequence goes on along the minus strand of CM054128.1, from coordinate 136,454,716 downwards.
CTAAATTGATTGGTCCAATTACTTGGTCAACATGATGGTTTCTTTGAACAGGTGCTGGTACAGGAGTATCGGGAACGATCGCTGCAGGGGATAAATTCCTCAGATTTTCCTGGTTTTCATCAGCAGTAATCTTGTGATCTACAGCTTCATTCACAATCTCTTGTGCTGTGTCATCGGGAAAAGTAGTTGGAGTGACAATACTTTCTTCAGGAATCGGATCTTGAAGAGATGAACCAAGCAGATCTGGAGTAGATACTCCTGCATCGGATGGTTGAGTATGATTATCAGCAATGTAATTTGACGACACATGTGTGGTATCATCTGAAGCTGTGACTGGGGTGATCGGGTTGGAACTCTAAGATGGTAGTTTTTCTTCATCAACAATCATTGGAGATACTGCCACCTGTGTAAAGATTGAAGATGAACTGGATACTAGGGTATCTTGTGACAATTGATCTGCACAATCAGAAAACATATTAAAAGATTTGAACAAAGTAGCATAATCATAGACCCAGTTTGGTCCTTGGCCTGCATCAGTTGGATTTTCTTCGAGCCACTCCACATCATATGATTCGATGACTTCTTTGGTACTCTTTCTGTAAACTCTGTAAGCTATCTTCTTGGCATACCCAACAAAATAGCATTCATCTCCCTTGGCATCAAATTTGGAAGTAGACTCTTGATGTAAAAGAGTGCAAGGACAACCAAAGGTTCTGAAATGTTTTACTATAGGCCGTTCTCCATATAGAATCTCGTATGGAGTTTTCATCTGAGCTTGGTTGAGCAACACCCGATTTTGGACGTAACATGTCGTACTCACGGCTTCAGCCCAGAAAAATGTTGGTAACTGGGAATCAACTAGCATTGTACGTGCAGCCTTAATCAGTGTTCGATTTCTTCTTTCAGCAACTCCATTTTGTTGTGGAGTTCAAGAGGCACTGTACTGTCTATCAATCCCTTTTTCATCACAGAAAAGATCCATGACTGAATTCTTAAATTCAGTTCCATTGTCACTTTGAATCCCTTTCACTTTCTTGTTCGTTTGATTTTCGATAAGAACAATAAACCTTTTAAGCAATTCTGCAGTCTCACTTTTGTTAGATAAGAAAAATACCCAAGTGAAGCGTGAAAAGTCATCAGTAATAACCAAGCAATATGATTTTCTGGAAATACTGAGAACATTCACAGGACCAAAGAGATCCATGTCTAACAGTTGCAAAATTGTGTCAATGGAGTTTATTGTTTTTGAGAAATGAGGCTTTCTGTGTTGTTTTCCTCGTGCACAAGAAACACATTTTTCAATGGTGATGAAATCTTTCATATGTAAATCACGGACTAAACCACCCTTAGCAATACGATTTAAAATTTTCATGTTACAATGACCAAGACGGCAATGCCATAACATAGCATCATGTTCAGTGGTTTAAAAAGACACAGTAACACTTCAGATGGTTTCTTATTCATATCAATGACATAAGCATTACCCCTTCTTTCAGATTTTAACAAAATCCAGTCTTCAGGTATAACAATACCTAGCTTTAGAACAAAACAACCTTTATTTGTAAAGTGTGTTGAAAAACCATTGTCACAAATTTGAGATACGCTGAGTAAACTATGTTGTAATTCAGAAACATAGTTAACGTCTTTAAAACTTAAAGCACCATTTGTAACAGTACATTTCTGGGTAATCTTACCTGACTCTCCACCCGCAAAGGAGACAGATCCACCATCGAAATTCTCTATGTTGGTCAATTGAGATAAGTCTCCTGTCATGTGTCTGGAACAGCCACTATTAACATACCAAAGTCTGATGATATTCCTCCATAGCCGTTCCTACACATGTTGCAGGATCAGTTAGATTTAAAAACCCAGGCCTTAGAAGAACTGGGTTTCTTATTGTTAGCAAAAGTGAATACAGTTTCAACATTAATGGTTGAGCATGATGAAGGATGTGACTTGGATTCAGTCTTTTGTTTTGGTTTCCAAATTAAACATTTTCTTTTTGTAGACTGAGAATCATGTCGAGTTTGTGATTTTGATTGAAACTTGTGTTGATTTATTTGAAATGCATTTCGAAGTTTCTTATCTCGAATCCAGTCTCCATCAGAAGGCTTTGCCTTGGATTTTACATTTTGAGCATTATTAAAATTTTTTGAGAATGAATTATCATTAGTGAAACTCCTAGGCATAGCTCTCTGATGTTTCTGATGATTTTGTCCCTTGTTTGTATGGACACAGTTTTTTGCTATATGACCAGGTATCCCACAAGTGTAACATGTTTGTCTTTTGAAGTAGTGGGTATCCTAGAATCTGTCAACACGGGCTGATCTGTGTGAGCTTGACATCCCTTGTGCTACTGGTTGGTAGGTTTTCTTCCCTGTTTTAACACTTACCTGTTTACAACAATTGGCACATTTTGCATATTTTGAAGTTTCAGATTTTGAATTTTTGTTTGAGTTAGGTAAAACATCTTGATATGCATATTTTGGTGGCATGTTTTTGTGACCTGTAGTTTTTGCAGCTAAATTCTTTTTCTCATAAGGACAAGCATTAGGAGATAAAGCAGTTTTCTTAACAGGAAATAAAGAAGTTTTCATGCAATCAGAAACACAAGGTTCAATGCTCTTAACAACAGAGCTCACAGAAAAGTTTGACTTAGCAAAAACATTTAAATTGTCTTTTAAAGAAGTATTATTCAAATCATCAGAAAAACGATCTTCATCAGCTTCAGTCCAATCTTCAACTAAAATTTCTTCTGCACAGGAAGACAAGCATTAGAATTATTCACACAGTTAAAATCAGCATTAACTTCTGTTACTGAGCCTATTTCAACGATTAATGATTCAACTGTGTTCTCTGAGTCAGATTCATGTGAAGTTTCTGACCCACCAGATGAGTTGGAACAGCTGCTTGAGTTAATAGATCTTGCAATACATTTAAACAACATCGATTCAATTGATCCTATTGAACAATTAGATTTAATTGAAGATGTATCCTCACTCACATTTTAAGTGTTGTTAATTTTAGATTTTTCACAACTTCTCATTTCATTGCTTTCAGATTCAACAAACTTAGTAGTGGAAACATTCTAAGTGAGACATCATACTTAGGTTGTTTCATGTGTCCTTCTGGTGCAAAGAGTTTAATTGGCACGGACTTAACTGGTTCTACCTCAATTCTTTTTCCATACACCATATTTCCCTCATTTTCTATTTCCTCATCTATGAGAGGAAGTCCTGTATAATTGTGGTTGTAAGGAGGTGCAATTTCCACAAAAACCTATACCAGCTCCGTTGATATCTCTGTACTTAAGTTTTGAACTTATCATTTTCTCAACCCGCTCACTAGAACAGTCACATTTTCTAAAGTGAGAATTAGCATTTTTGAATTTTGATTTTAAAGACTCTAGTTTAGCACTAAGTTCATCTATAACTTTCTTCTGGTGTAGGACAAGACAAGACTTATTTCTTAGGTCATTATCATATTGAATTGCATCCTTTTCTAAGGCTTCTAACCTAAGTTTATAAGCCGTGGTTCGACTATTCAAACATGATATCTTTCCTTTAAGCTCATCATTTTCTCTAACCAACTGATAATTATAATCTATGTAATACCTAGCCTTTTCTGCACAAGCATTTGAACATAAATTAGAAAATACCTCAGGTGAAGCTGGAATTGGATTTTGATTGATGTACGCCATGAACGCGTGAAGATCATCAGTTGTTACATTGCATGCTTCCATAGCTTCCTTAGTTGTCATCTTTGAGTCTTCTATAGATTGAGCCAACATAGCAACATTATTCACCACTTTAGAGATATTCAAAGCACTTATCTGATCACTCTAATCAAAATCTCCTCCCTACTGAGCTACCAATGCTTTGCTTGAGTTAACACTGGCAGCTGATGAACTCTGTCCCCCGGTAACAGTCACACTTCTTTCACTACTTTCATTTTCCACTTTAGGCTCATTGCATTCTTGAGCAAAATGTCCAGGCTTGTGACAATTGTAGCATCTCATCTGTTCTTTATTGAACCCTACACTTTTGTCCTCCATGTTGTCCCACCTGTTTCTTTCAGTCCTTTTAATGAAGTTTTTAGCTCTGAACACTGCCATTGCCATTTGCCAAGTAATATCCAGCTCTTCTATGTCTTCAGGATGAATATGCTCAAATTCAGATGTCATAACACTAGGTGGCACTAATGTTCCATGCTGATATGCTTTGTAACAGTTCATGAATCCAGCAATCAAAGCTATGTTCTCCTGAGTTTCTTTTGAAATTTGAGCAACTTGTACAACAACCTTCTGATCTTAAGGTTTGGGAGCAATAGAACTTGAAGCAGCTTGAGTGTTTGAACCGGTTGAACCTGCATTAAGATAAGCTGATGATGGAGGATAAGCCAAAACCTGAGATCTTGATTGAGATATCAAAGTAGTATTGGAGCTACTTGATCCAGCCACACTGTAGCTACTTGAGTGATTTAAAGCTCTCTGCTGATCATCCATTTCACATGACCTAATTGTTGCAATTAACTCTTGTAGTGGCATTCTACTCAAGTCTTTGGTCCTTTTGATTAAGGCCACATTCATGTCCCAGTTTCTTAGGAGAGCATTCAGTAGTTTCTTGTTGACTTCAGAATTTCCTAGAAAAATGTCATTTGTCCTCATCTGAGCGTTTAATGCTATGAATCTAGCAATTTGATTCTCAAGTGTTTCATTCAAAACATAGTTGAACAAGTTGAATTTTTGACGCAACATGTCCTTTCTGCTTTCCTTGATGTCAATATTTCCTTCATAGGCCTGAACCAATGCCTCCCATAGTTCTTTAGCATTGGTGTAGTCACGATAACCAATAGCAATTTCAGGAGACAACCCTTGAGTTAAGATTGAAAGTGCTCGTGTATCCACATCAGCCTTAGCATAGTCTTCTTCATTCCATGCGGATTCTGGTTTCACTTCAGTTCTCCCATTTTCTTCATCAGTAACATACGTAATCTGGATTGGGCCTCTCAATATAGCTCTCCACAGTTTTGGCTCCTTCCCCTTAACGTGTTGAATGAACCTGAATTTCCATTCTGAGAATGAATCCCCTTCCATGAGTCTGGGAACAAGAGTGCTAGTTCCAATCACGTTGTCCAGTTCCATTTGTTTGGCATTGGCAGCGAGTTGACTTTGTTGATCCATTTCACGAACTCCTGTAAACCTGTTCATACCAAAATAACCAGCAAGTGATGCTGTGTTTTGAAATTAAATTCGAGAAGAACAATAATTTTCAAAAACGATTTTGATTTTCTGAGAACCCAATAAATAGTTCAAGAACACAATGTAGAACACACACACTAACACCAATTTTCGAGAACAATAGTTTTCCAGAAAATTGCGAGAACTAATCAAGAGTTTTCAAGAACTACAATTCGAGAACACCAAATCTATGAATAATAGTATGAGAACAGAACCGAGAACTTGAATCCGAAGATAAATGTCGAAAACACAACAAACCGAGAACCTATAATGATTTCGAACACAATCTGAGAACAATTAATATTCGAAAACCCCATGTCTAATTCGGGAACAACGTTGTTGTAGATCAAAATCCGAGAAACTTTGGAAACCCAAAACCCGAAAATTAGACTGAATTATCGAGAACAAAAAAACGAGAACACGACACTTCGAGAACATAAGACTTTAACCAACGCCAAGGAATCCGAGATCACCCAATTCGAGAACTTGTACTTGTAACAATAATCGAGAACACAAACTTTCGAGAACCATAAATCAAAATTTTAAAATTTTATAGATAATTAGTTACTAAAATCTTGGACTTATAATCCTTTTCAAAATTTAATTTATCTTATCAAATTCTATTGAAAATAAAAACTTTCCAAAAATTAGGCAAACACTTTTCTTGATTCACAAAAAATCAAACATACATTTTCAACAATTCTAAAATTTCTTGACCATTTCTTCACGAAAAAAAATTCGGCCAATCAAGAACATAAAATGAAATCAAAATTTAATCCCGAAATTAAAAATTATAACCTTCAAGATCTGAATGAAAATATTTTATCTATGTTGTCTTATTAAGGAGGAGAGATGGACAAAAATGTAATTTCCTCTCAATTTGAAGATGGGATGTGAAGGGGCACAACTATCATCTCCATATTTTACACCATTTGTTCTTTTTATGCCCCTACTAGGTTATTTGCCCGTGTAACACACGGGTATTGTTGGATCAGTATTGCTCTTTTAATGAACTTGCTAGTGAACACTTAGGTGTTTAGCAACTTCTTAATCAGTGATAGCACAGCGGAATGATATGAGTTTAAAGCCTCACTTATCAACAGGAGTTATTACTCCCCCTTGATGTTTGAGAAACTAATAAATGATAAGTATTTATTGAGAATCTAAGTATTAAATGAGAATGAAACACTTAGACAGATTTTCAATAAATATGAAATGGAAATAACAATAATATGCTTTGAAGGATTTCTGTATTAAAATCAATGTCTAAAACAGAGGGATGAACCCTTCTATTTATAGACTTTACAAATGCATGAACCTTGCAAAAAAACAAGTTCAGAAACAAGTTGCAACAAGTTGCAGTCTTGGAACTTGTACATAAAGTAAAAGTAATACTAAACTAATAAACTACTGATACAAAAGGCGGTGGAAAAGATCTTCTCGTAAGTACTGATGAATGACAAACTACTGATGAGTAGTTTGTCTTCAGTAGTTCTTCAGTAGAAATGTCTGGTTTGAACTTCAGAACTTCTAATGACTTTTCTTCTTCAGTACTTGTGTAATCTCTTCTTCAGCAGTTTGATCTTCCTTCTTCAGCAGTTCTATACTTAGAATATTTTGACAGAAGTGAATTAGACTAAGGTTTGCAAAAGTGGTTTCACCAATCCTCTTTGTCCTAACAATCTCCCCCTGGATTGATGAAGCCAAAACCTTCCTAATTCCTTATTGTTTTCTTCTGTCCTTCACAATCTTCCATATTCCTTTGAACAAGGAATTCTTCAGCTGGTTCAGCTGTTCATCAGTGAGAGATCTTTTTTGTGGTTCTAGATGCTGGATTGTAAGCAGGTCTTGAGTTGATAGCTTCTTCAGATCATTCATCGACTTATAGGCTCTGCTTGTCTGATATCTTCTTGTCACTTGTACTGAGTTGTTATCAGTAAAGGACCATCTGATGATAGGTACTTTAGACTTGTCAAAGTCTAAAGTGTAGGGAACCATAGTGGTACCCTGGGATGCTCCTGAGTGTTGGATGTTTTCAACTTCAGTGACTCTCAGGTGGGATTCACCTCCTTGTTCTTGTTGCATCACATTAGGTATTTGAAAAGTTGGTAAATGATGCTTAGTAACTACCTTAGTGTGTAGTTTGTCTTTGATGGTTTTCTAGATTTGATAGGCAAAGGTGGAAGGATCCCTGAATTGTGTGATCAGAGGTTTTTCTTCAATGTCAAAGTCAGAATGGACTACTGTACTTCCTTCTAGTAGTACCATTCTGAAATCAGTCTTCACATTCTCCTCTGATTTCTTCTTTTGAGCAGCTGGTCTTCTTTGAACACCAGAAGTTCTAACTATTGAAGTTGATACTTCAGCAGTTTCAAACTTCTCTGGATTTGCAGCCCTTGCAGCCTTGTATTTTCTGTAAGTGTCCATTAATCTTTCTTCTTTCCATTTGGACACAGAGGCTTTTGAACCATAACCATTAGCTACCAATTCTTCTATCATTTGAGCTCTCTTGGCTTTTGCATCTTTACTTGTTGCAAGTTTGTCTGCAATAAGTTGAGCTCTTCTTGTCAGCTCTTCCATGGAGAGTCTCTTTAGTGTATGGGCTTTGATCTTGCTGTTCTTGGTAATATAAGACATCAGTTGATGTCTTTTGTCTTCCTCAGCAATTCTGTCTAGGCTAGCCTGCCTTTGAAGTTCAGCTTCATAAGCCTGTAGCTTTTCATCCAGGCTTAAGTCCAAGTCATCCCTTTCTTCCAGAGTTTTCCAAATCTGATCTTCCTTGGATTTCTTCTGAACTGCCACTAAACTCTTCTCAAGAAGTTCTGCTGATTGAGAGATTGGAGAAGGGTTTAGTACAGTCATAGTGGTAATTGTTGTAATAGGCCTAGGAGGAACAGGAGTTGGTTGAGTAGGTTCAGTTGATCTGGAAGGCTCTTGTTCAGCAGTTTGAGTGTTGGAAGTGTTAACATCTGATGGGTTGACAACTACTGAAGGTTTGTCAACTACTGAAGGATTGTCTTTAGTACTTTCTGAGTCTTCATCAGAACTTTGTCTATCAGATGTTTCTTCATTATACCCTTGGGATTCATCAGACTTTTCAGCATCTTCTATTTCTTGAATAGAGACACCAAATTGTTGGGCCAGTTTTTCTTTTCTGGCTTGGTTTCTTTGTTCTCTTTCTTGGATAGCCACTCTTGCCTTTTTCCTGGCTTCAAGTGACTCCATAGGTTCCTTAGTTTTCTCCCCCTTTTTGGCTTCATCAGGTTTTGATGTTGAAGGTTGGGAGAACTGACCTGTAAGAGTAGCAATCTATTTGCTGTTGAATTCAATCTTGTTGGACAGATCGTTCATCTTTGTCTGTATCACTCCAAATTGGTTCTTGATTGATAGCTCCAAGTTAGCTGTGTAGGTTTGGAAGTAATTTTTGATGAGGGTGTTCATCATATGATATAAGGGACCATCTGGGCTGCATAGCTGGTTCATGTCTATGCTGGATTGCCCAGGGAATTGGGTAGGCATTTGTAGTGAGGGGTGTGTTTTTGGTTGATCTTCTTGTTGTACAGAAGATGCCACTATAGGGGAATCAGGGATTAAGTGGACTTTAACCTGATCTGGTGTGACTAGCTTCTTGAGCATAGATACACCAGGTGCAGGACCTTCACTTGTAGCCGTCAATTCAGTAGTTTTGTGTTTTGAAACATCATCCAAGTCAATGGAATCATCTGAATCCCTGATTACATCCTCAATGAGGACTGTATCAGTTACATCATGAGCTGAGCCCAACTTAGTTGTCTCATGTACCTCTTTTTCTTGGTTCAGAGGATTTCCTACCTCAGGCATTAAGCCTTCATCAGTAGTTGCCACAGTTGAGGTCTTAGCTATGTTGCTTCTTTCCTCAGATCCGCCACTGGGTGGTAAATGAGTAGTAGCAGCCTCAAAAGTACCAAGAGTTTCTAAGTTTGGGCTTAGAGACCCTGGTTCATCCTCATCTCTTTGGTTAGGGCTTTGAGTGTCCACATCCATGTCAAATTCTGAGGTTATGTCCCCTGTTTGATGTGGTTGTTGGGGACTGACATGTTTAGATGGGACTTTCTCTTTTAGCCCAGAGAGAAGTTTGGCTATTTCAAAATCAGGTTCAGAAAGTTGGGGTGCTGGTTCAGTAGTTTGGGCAGTGAGTTCAGCAGTTTCAAAAGAAGCATCAATAGGAATGGTTTTCTTAAGTCTTTTTCTTTTGAAAAGAATTGTGATTGGTGCTCTTGGTGGGGTTTGAGATGGATGAGACTGAGAGGATGTTTTAGTCACATCTTTAGGAAGTGCAGATTGCACAATAGTTTGTTCAGGCATCTCAACCTCCTGAACAGCTTTTCTTTTTGGTTTGGTGGGTTTTTGTTTTTGTTCCTTGGGTTTCTTGGCCTTTGGGGGTGTAGGTTTGGAAGATGAGGGTTCCATGGGGACTGGTTCTAGTTCCCCTTGGTCATCTTCTGGCCAGGCAGCCTGTTTGTTGTGCCTAGAGTATGCTTGTGAGGTTAAGGGTTTCAAAATTGCAGTTTTACCCACAAGCACCTCATCCCCAGTTCTTTGATTATGCATTGCATAATGAACCTTGGGTATAACAAAAACTTCTTTTTAGTGTTATTATGATGTAACACCAACTCATTAAAGAAAATTTTTGATGCCCTGTATTTTGTTTCATTCACAATGGAATGAAAAATTGGTTGAAAGGTTGAGGGCATCTGGTCATAAGACCCTGTTTTAGGACTCAAACACATAATTATATAATGAAACAAAAGTTTGTATTTTGGTTCAAAATACTTTTTAAAGATTGTAGCTTGTGAGAGAGTACCTTGATAACCACATTCTGTCATGGTTAGGTGGATTTCAAAGTTTACAACATGTTCAGGGGCATTCACATCATTCAACCCCAGTCTAATTGCAAGTGTGGCCGGTGTGATGGCCATTCTTCTCCCTTTGATTGTTGAGTTGAGAGAGATAACCTCATTATCCACCATCACTGTCTCAGCTTAGCCCAGAACTCATTGAGAGTTTCAGGATGTATTGGTGGGTCTATTGTGAGAGCGGTGATATATTGGGATTTGACGACAAGATCAATGATCTCATCGTATTGGGACCAGCCTTCTTGTTTCTCTAAGTAGGCTCTAAGATTGTGTCCCTGTTTTAGAACTAAAGCCATGTGGTTTGTGTGTGTTTGGATCGAACAGTGTTTTTGTAGGTTCAGGGTTTGAGAGCTTTTTGAGAGAGAAGGAGGGAATTTTTGCTTTTTGAATGGATAAGTGTTGGAAAAAGGTATTTATCAGAAGTTTTAAACCGCCTAGGTCAAACTTCTTTATCAGAAGTTTTAAACCGACTAGGTCAAACTTCTTTATTAGAAGTTTTAAACCGCCTAGGTCAAACTTCTGATGTGGGAAAAGTCTGATTTGCCCTTTTTGACTAAACTGCTGATGAAGAATTATTTTCATCAGTAGTTCCCACTTTCTCTTCAATAGTTTTGAACAACTAATGAGAATACTTTATAAATACTTTTATTCATAACTTCTGAAGGTTGTTTTATCAGAAGTTAATCACTTTAAAAAAAAATATTCCCATACTGATGTTTTGTTTATCAGTAGTTTCTCTCTTGTTTGTTTTTCAGAAATTTTCAATTTTGAAAACAGATGTAAGTGAAAAATGAAAAATATGTGCAGAAAAGTAAAGAGAAACACTTACAAATTTAGCATCCCAAGCATGGATACTAACTTCTGAAATGTTGATGTGTCAATGGGTTTAGTGAATATGTCAGCTATTTGATTAGCTGTTGCTACATGTTTCACTTCAATCATTCCTTTTTCATAGCAATCTCTTATGAAATGATACCTGATTTCAATATGTTTGGTTTTTGAAAACTGAACAGGATTTTGAATGATGCTAATGGCAGATTTGCTGTCTACAAGCAATGGTGTCTTGGTTTCTTTGATTCCATAATCAAGAAGTTGATACTGGAGCCATTGTAACTGTGATGTACAACTTGCAGCTGCAATGTATTTAGCTTCAGCAGTTGAAGTTGCAACAAATGTTTGTTTCTTTGATTGCCAGGACACTAGACAGTTTCCTAAGAATTGACAACCACCAGATGTTGATTTTCTTGACATTTTACACCCTGCATAGTCACTATCTGAAAAAGCTGATAACTTGGTATTGCTTGAAGCAGGATACCAAATTCCAAGTGTTGGAGTTCCTTTCAAATATCTGAAAATTCTTTTGACTGCAATGAGGTGTGATTCCCTAGGAGCTGATTGATATCTAGCACAGACACATGTTGAAAACATAATATCTGGTCTAGAAGCAGTTAGATATAAAAGGGAACCTATCATACATCTATACATGGTTTGATCAACCTGTTTTCCTTGATCATCTGGTTCAACTTGTGTGGTTGGTGTCATGGGAGTGGAACATGATTTACAGTCTTGTAAAGAAAATTTGTTTAATAATTCTTTAACATATTTTTATTGATGTATAAAAGTTCCATTTGTTTGTTGTTTGATCTGCAGTCCCAGAAAGTACTGCAGTTCTCCCATTGTACTCATCTCAAATTTTGATTGCATGAGTTTCTTAAATTCATCACACAGTTTTGTGTTTGTTGAACCAAATATGATATCATCAACATATATTTGAACAAGTAAGATATGATTTCCAACATGTTTTATAAAAAGAGTTTTATCAATGGCACCTCTTGTGAAGTTATTTTTGAGTAGAAAGTTGGAAAGTGTTTCATACCAGGCCCTTGGAGCCTGTTTGAGCCCCTAAAGAGCTTTGTCTAGTTTGTACACCCACTCAGGATAAGAAGGATCCTCAAACCCAGGTGGCTGACAAACATACACTTCCTCTTTTATTTTTCCATACAAAAATGCACTCTTAACATGTAACACCCCAACCGATGGCGGAAACATCGGGATGTCACGTAATGATGATTGTTCAGTAGCTCATGGTGAATAATAGATTCCATTAAATGATTTATATGAATTACATACAATAGTTCTAGAATTTGTACATCAAGTTGAATAAGACTATGCACATATCTTCAAGCAAATCTTCAAGCAAGTAGAACCTGAAACATGTTAAGTTGAAAATATTTCGGGTCAACAATTGTTGGTGAGAATTACATAGGTTTTTGAGAAATAGTTGATAACAATAGTTTGTACAACACTCAGGGTTGTATGATGATAGAGTATGATACCGACATGCAACAATGCGTCTATGTACAACCAAACCTTGTGTCGACTGATGACTAACTCGCAAGTTAGTTAAATGTTATTACTGTTATCGATCATCCCTGAATTTATGCGGGGGATGGGTTTGTCAGACCTATAGCGCTATAATCTAAACAGGCGGCTTGATCATTGTTAATGATTGTACTGTGTCTTTTTGTTACAGTCAAATGATAGAATGATAGTGTAATTGAATCACAAGTAAGCATGAGTAAATGATAGTATAAAATATTTGAACATGTTTCACCCCAAAAATGTAAAAGAGAAAAGGGGCTATGTAAACTCACCTTGGTAAAATGTTATATCTGTTGAAAATTGGATAATGGTATTGCCCAATGTATCAAGTGTCACCCTATCATGAGGTAATAAATATGTCTAAGTCTATCCAGTCTACAATTGTACAGGTTTCTAGGGCTTCGAATTGGGGATAAATGCTTGTTTGATTAATATTAAAAATATTCGCCAATTGAGAGAAATTTAGTAAATAAATGACCAAAACTCTTTAATGAAATTTAAATTTAAGATGTTCACAAGAATGTTGTTTAAAGTATAAAAATAGTTTTTATAAAATTATTTTCTTTAAAATAGATTATTAAATCTATTTATCACATATTGCTAAACTTTAACTTTAATATTTAAAAATATAAAAAAATTAAGAAATATTAGTTTAAAAATTATATTTCTGTTCCAAATAATCAGAAATAATTTCTATAAAATTTTGGTGCAAAAATATTAAAAATTGGATTTATTATGATTTAATTACGATTAAAACTAACAAAAATTGATTAAAAATATAAAATAAATGATTTTTCTGAATTAAAAATTATTTCAGTAAAGTTTAACATTGTATAAACATGGAATAATTTTTGTAGAATTTAATAAAGTTGTTTTGGTATTTTAATAGATTTTTATAAATATAATAGTATAAAATTGATTTAATTATTATAAACATTAAATCAATTATTTTTAGAAAACTAAAAATTGTAAATAAATCCTATAACTCAGATTTGAAAAATATAATTTTTTTAGAATTTATAAAAAGGTTTTGATATTTAAAAAGGAATTTATAAGATTTAAATGTAATATGTGTATTTTATTTGTTTTGTTTAAAAAAAAAACATGAAATGAATGGAAAAAAAGGGCGTCCCAAGCAGGATTCGAACCCGGGTAGTCATTGTTACAAGCAACAGACACAACCACTTGGCCTAGGCCTGTGGTTGTGTTTAGTCTTGTTTGTTTTAAAATAAATACAGTATGATAAATTGTGATTATCCCCAATATTCAAACCACGAGCCCTAGCTTTTTCAATCAGACGATTCACACATCAATAACCTGATTAAACTTAGGGTTTTTGATGTGTGGATGCCGATGATCAAAACCCATAAACATAATTATACTTACAAGATTGATTCATGCTCGATTGGTCGGTCAACGTATAAGTCAAAAGTACGCGATCTAAACCAAGAACTGAGTATTTTAAGTGAAATTGAGGGTTGAGAAAAGTTGTTCGGCGAGGTGAGGGTGTGGTGTAAGGTCCAATTTATAGTGCCATCGACTGGAACATCAAATTGGTAACCATTGACCATTCAATGAATGATACACGCGTTTAATGTTAATTTAGGTATCAATTGACCAGAATTAATCATATTGCAGTATCATAGATGACCGAAAATCGTGTAGTGTTACCATCTATAGCCTAATTACGAGTTAGAATTGATGTTGATTGCCAATCGCGTAGCACAGTTGACTTTCCAGTCAACTGTGAGGGTTAAATGCTAAGGATATAAGAAAAATGCGTTGGGTTTAAACCAAATACGAGGGCTAGAGCAGATGGTAATTGTTTGTGGGTGTGGTGGCTGAGGACTCGGGTTCGAACCCCGGCCTCAGCTCTCTTTTTTTTTTTTTACAAAACAATAGGGTGTTGGGCTTGGTTGGGTGGGCCGGACATCAAAGTTTGGGTTTGTTATCAGTTGGGCCGATCTGGGTTGGGTTAAACAATTTAATAAATTTTGCATTTAGCTTAATGTTATCATTTATTATTATTATTATTATTATTATTATTATTATTATAAATCTATATATATGTATGTATACGTATGAGTAATTATCATTGTATTAGAGTCCAAAAATAATAAGACTTGTTTTAAATCCGTAATGTATAATTAATAAGTGCGAAATGCTACATAACATCCATTTGATAAACTTTTATTTTGTTGGAAATGGCATAGGCCAGAAATAACCTGATGGCTTCAAGCCTTGCAACTGGAGCAAAGGTTTCATCATAGTCAATTCCTTCTTCTTGAGAGTAACCTTGTACTACCAGTCTTGCCTTGTTCTTTATTATCATACCAGCTTCATCTTGTTTGTTCCTGAAGACCCATCTTGTGCCAATTGGTTGCTTGTTTGGTGGTAAGGGACAGATTTCCCAAACCTGTTGCTTGTTGAATTGAAGCAATTCATCTTGCATTGCTTGCACCCAATTGTTGTCTTTGAGGGCTTCCTGGTACTTCTTTGGTTCCAACTGTGAAATAAATGCTGAGAAGAGACAAAAGTTGGAAAGCTGGTTTCTTGTAAGAACACCTAATGCAATATCACCCATGATTTGATCAAGTGGATGATCTTTGTGTTCGATCAGTTGTTGTAAACCACTGACAGGTGTTGGTGGCTCATGTTCTTCAAACAAACTACTGAGGTCTATTATATCTGGTTCAGCAGTTTCAATGTCTTCAGTAGTTACAGGTGTTGAAGCAGATGTTTGAGTTTGTTCCTCAGCATTTGTTGAATCAGAAGTTTGTGAAACTTCTTATGGTTTTGAAGTTGACTTAATGACTGTTTGAGGAGTCCATAGTGCTGGATCCTCATCATCAAACCTTTGATCACCATAATAAGTAGGTTTGGATGAAGTGACAGTCTTTTCAGGTCCAAAATGGAAACTGTCAAGGTCAAAAAGTTCAGCAGGATGTGCTGGAATGAGAGTGTGTTTTGACTCATTGAACTTGACATTCAGTGTTTCTTCTACTATCCTGGTTCTTGAGTTAAAAACCTTGTAGGCTTTTCTAGTTGAAGAATAACCAAGAAAGTAACCTGAATCAACTTTGGCAGCAAACTTTGAAATAGATTCCTTAATGTTCAAGATGAAACATTGACACCCAAAAGCCCTGAAAAAGGAGATAAGGGGCTTCATGCCATGAAGAACTTCATACGCAGTCTTGGAATGTCTCTTGACAATAAGGACTCTATTTTGAACATAACATGATGTGTTAACTGCTTCTGCCCAAAAGTATAATGGTAGGCCAGAATCAGCTAACATTGTTCTTGCACCTTCAATTAAAGTTCTGTTCTTCCTTTCTACTACACCATTTTGTTCAGGAGTTCTGGGAACACAAAATTGTCTAATAATCCCTTTAGACAAACAGAATTCATCCAGAGTTTTGTTCCTGAACTCTGTCCCATTATCACTTCTAATGGTTTTGACAGGTAAAGAATATTGTTTCTCTACTTATAGAATGAAGAACTTGATGATTTCAGCAGCCTCATCCTTGGAAAATAAGAAGAATACCCATGTAAATCTTGAGTAGTCATCAATGATGACCAAGCAGTACTTCTTCTAACCAAGGCTCATGATTTTTACAGGCCCAAATAAGTCCATATGGAGTAGTTGAAGACATGCAGTTGTTTTTTATTCTTCAATAGACTTATAGGAGGACTTATGCTGTTTTCCCTTTAAACAGGATACACAGTGTTCTTGACACTGGTATACTTTTAAGGGTAGACCTCTGACCAAGCCCATTTTTGTGACTTTATTTATGGTTTTAAAGTTCACATGGCCAAGTCTCTTGTGCCAGAGATCAGTCTCTGAAGTTGATGCCTTTGAGAAGAAACAGGCAGTGTTGTTCAGTACTTTGTCTTTTTCAATGTCCACTGCATAGACATTGCCACATCTTTTGGCTATCAACAAAGTGTGATCTTCAATGATCTTCTCTATCAACTTCTGGCCTTCTGGTGATATGATCTTGCATGCTGTCTTTGTGAAAAAGGAAGAATATCCTTTATCACACATTTGTGACACACTCAGCAAGTTGTACTCAAGGTTTTCTACCAGATTGACCTTGTCAAACTGTATTTTGCCAGAGGAGACATTGCCATGTCTTAGCACATATCCCTTAGCATTGTTCTCAAAGGATACAGATCCATCTCTTTGACTGATAAAATTATTTATCAGGTATCTGCATCCTGTCATGTGCATTGAGCCTCCAATGTCTACATACCAAATGCTATTTAAGCCTCTGGAAACTCTCTGCACAAGATAGCAAATTAGTTAGATTTAGGAACCCAAGCCAGTTTGGCTTTGGGTTTGCTCTTGAGAACATTTACAGTTTGTTCTTGACCAAGTTGAGAAATCCATGTCTTTTTGGCAATGGATTTTTCATTAAGAGCAATGGTGGTATCCTTTTGAGGACCACCATCAACTTTGGTCATCAGTAGTTGTACCAAGTTTATGAGATCTTTAATCTCAGCAGTTTGTGAAACTGCTGATGATTTAGGTCTAACTACTGAAAGAGAATTTTGAGAAAAAGATCTTTGTTGAGATTTTGTCTTTTTCTAAGAGAAGGTGTTTACTGGTTGTTGTTTCCTGGGAGAAAAAGTTTTTACAAAATCATTTTTGATTTGCTTTCCCACAACTAGTTGTTGATTTTTCTTGTTGTACTGAATACCTTTTCTGTATCTGATGTAGTTGAAACTACTGATGTAGTTGAAACTACTGATGGCTTAACGTCAGAATTAATCAGTACTTCTGAAGAACTTTCTTTGTGAGCTTTTAGAAAGTTCTCATGGAAAGATGTGCATTCTTTCTCTTCAGAAGTTTCACCTGAAACAATTTTTCTCCCATCTTCAGTAGTTTTGGGGGGAAAATCTGTTGGTGTTTCAGTGTGATTGTACCTTATGCCAAACCTAACATTTGAAGCACTTTGTTTGTTTAGCAATAGTTGGTACCCCTTACAAGATTCAACCCATTTTTCACATGTGACCTTGGTGTCAGCAAGCTCTTGTCTGACATTTCCTAGGTCATTTATCATGATTTTAATTTGTGCTTGGGTTTCAATAGCAGTGTTAGTTAATTTAGAAACTTCTTTTGTTTTTGCAGAAAGTTTTCTTTCTAAATCACATTTCATCTGAGTGAATTTTCTCTCAGAGTCATTTGCTTTCCCTTGTAAGTGCACATTAGTCTCTCTTATGAGAGCAAAAGATTCTTTGAAAGAATTTGAACAAAGTTTTGTCAAAGATTCTTTTGATACCTCTGACAAGGCAGATTTTGAGGTGCATCCCTCAAATGCCATTAAGGCAAAGTTCTTTCTGCCATTGTCAGGCTCTCCCCAGTTGATGTCAAACATCTTGTTGTCTGCATCAGGATTACACTCTGTGGTGTCAAAAGGAAGGCTGCTCCAGTCAACATACCTTGAAGTAAATAAACTTTGTTGAGAGGGTTGCTGAGGCTGTGGAGGTTGTTGAGCAGCTGGAAAGGGAGGGATTGATTGTTGGCTCTGCATCTGTTGAGCAGGCAGCTGTACATATTGTACTTGTGGCACATATTGGTGTTGTGGAGCTTGTGCCTGTACAAAATGTGCACTCCCTTGTGTTCCATTATTCCTGTTATAATTGGGGTTAAAATTATTTCCAGACTGAGATTGGTTAAAGCCAGAGCTTCTACATTCTCTAGCAAAGTGTCCCAACTTTTGACACTTGTGACATCTAAGTTTAGATTTGTCAAAACCAATTTTTGTTGAACTGTTGAGTCCTGGAAACTTCCTTCCTGACCTTTTGTAAAATTTATTTGTTTTTAAACTTAACATGGCCAGTTGGTGTAAAATATCCATTTCTTCTAAGTCATCACTGCTGAAATTTTTTAAATCATCCATGATAAAACACATGTTATCAGCAGTTTGACTAAAATCATTATTGTCATAACCTGGGAATGATCTTTCAGATGAGATCCCAGCAGTTATGTCAATATGGTCAAAAGATCCAAAACTATTTGAACAAGTTGGTGAGTCTTGTCCTAATAGTGCTGTACTACCTGGTAGATAGTAATCAGCAGTTTTGCCAGAACTTTGTAACTTTTTCTTTTGATCAATTTCTCTTTCAAAAGTAAGTAATCTCCCATGAAGTTTTGTAAGAGTGAGGGAGCTAAAGTCTGGTGAAGATCTTAAGACTATAGAGTATGTTTCCCATTTTTCAGGTAAAGACCTTAAAAATCTATGAAGCATAGATACAGTTGTGTAGGTCTGACCATTTAATTTTAGCTCAGATATTAATGAGGAGAATCTTTCAAATTGTTGTGTTAAAGTTTCCCCATTAATGTGAGCAAAAGTTTCATATTGTTGAGCCAGGATTTCTCTGGTGTTGGCAATCACCTCTTTAGTTCCTCCAAACTGTTCTTTGAGGCAGTCCCAAAGCTCTTTGGCACTATCACAATGTAATAGGCCAGAGTAGATTTCATTTGGGAGTGCCATTGCCAACATAGAGAAAGCTTTAGCATCAAGCTCAAGTTTTAGGAAATCATCATCTGTATAGTCTTTTGGGTCTTTTGGAATTTCTTCTTTAGTTTCAAGATTAATGTTTACTGGTTTATGAGGACCATATATCACAGATTTCCAGCAACCTGTGTTGGTCTGTGATAAGGTATGTGCCATTCTCCTTTGCCAGATGTTATATTCATTTCTTACTAGCATAGCAGGTTTATTGGTAGAACCAGTATTATGAGGATCCATTTTAAAGAGTATTGATTTGTCAAATATCTCTTAAAGTGATGGATGTTGATAAAAGTGAGCTTATAATCCTTTATTGAATATCAATAAGAGCCTGTGTCTGATTCTCAATGTGTTAGATTGATATGTGATTAGATAAACCAGTGCTCTGATACCAATTGTTGGATCAGTATTGCTCTTTTAATGAACTTGCTAGTGAACACTTAGGTGTTTAGCAACTTCTTAATCAGTGATAGCACAGCGGAATGATATGAGTTTAAAGCTACACTTATCAACAGGAGTTATTACTCCCCCTTGATGTTTGAGAAACTAATAAATGATAAGTATTTATTGAGAATCTAAGTATTGAATGAGAATGAAACACTTAGACAGATTCTCAATAAATATGAAATGGAAATAACAATAATATGCTTTGAAGGATTTCTGTATTAAAATCAATGTCTAAAACAGAGGGATGAACCCTTCTATTTATAGACTTTACAAATACATGAACCTTGCAAAAAAGCAAGTTCAGAAACAAGTTGCAACAAGTTGCAGTCTTGGAACTTGTACATAAAGTAAAAGTAATACTAAACTAATAAACTACTGATACAAAAGGCGGTGGAAAAGATCTTCTCATAAGTACTGATGAATGACAAACTACTGATGAGTAGTTTGTCTTCAGTAGTTCTTCAGTAGAAATGTCTGGTTTGAACTTCAGAACTTCTGATGACTTTTCTTCTTCAGTACTTGTGTAATCTCTTCTTCAGCAGTTTGATCTTCCTTCTTCAGCAGTTCTATACTTAGAATATTTTGACAGAAGTGAATTAGACTAAGGTTTGCAAAAGTGGTTTCACCAATCCTCTTTGTCCTAACAGGTATAATAAAAAAATTTATATAAAATTTAAATATATAGTAACTAAGATTACATATTAATGTAAATTATTGAAAATTTTAATATATAATATAATTCCTAAAAAACGGGAAAAAAAAATCACAAATCTCTAAATATCTCTTTGTATACAACATTGGTTGTTTTATTTGTTAACATTGCTATATCTATCTAATATTAATAATTTAACACTGACTTTGCTTTTTACACTTTATAACGTGATGCACAATTGACCATAAGGGAAAACAGGGTATTTCAAATACAAAACGATTCTTGATAACGATTGTGTTTGTCTTTGTCTTTTGCTTATCGTCATCGTGACTCATACAGATAAAGGTTTTTTTTTTTTTTTTTTTTTTTGAAATTGGAACATAATTTTCTTATTAAAGTTAAACAAAAAATAAGACATTCACTTAAAAAATTATAGTTTTCGAAAGTGATAATAAAATGCGGTAAATAACCTAAACATAAATAATTGTTTGAAAATTATAACATAACTAAAAAATAAGTCAAATCTGAAAATATTTTATTATTGTGTTAGTGATAAAAAAGAAGTAAAGTGTTACAAACTAACCCTCTGTAACACATATAACAACATAAAAATATCATAACTTAAAGTTAAGAGAGATGTAAAAAATCTAAAGTTAATTGGAAATATCTTAAACTTTTAGCAATTATTAAATCATAAATGTAAAGAGTTTAGTATTCTGAAATTTAAAAACAATAACTTTTAATTCACAACAATATCAAAAATGAATCAAGCTAATTAAGAGCATGTTTGGCACTCCATTTTCTTTTCTCCTTTCTCCTTCTTCTACCTCCTTTTCTCCTTAATCCCAAAAGTAACAATTTCTATCTTATGACTTTTCTCCTCTTTTATCCTTTTCAAAGCACAAATTTTTCCAAAAGCTCATTTTCAAACAATTACCCAAACACTTTTTTTTAACTTTTGACTTCTTGAAGAAGTTATAAGTCAAAAGAAGGTGAGGAAACGGAGAGCCAAACATTCTCTAAGTATTCAACTATGTACAAATTAAATTTATATTTTTAAATTATTATCCCAAAGTTTCTGATTTATTTCGCAGCTAAAAATATTATTTAATTTTAACAGTCATATTTTGATTAGATGAATTGATGGAGGTATTTTAAACTATTTAAATTTGGTTTGACTTTAAAGTTTGAAAATTTAATTTTGTAATTTTAAAGTACGATAAATATTTGTTGGTTTATAATTATAAATAGTTTTTAAAAATGATTAACTATCTTTGATGAGATTGAATACGTAAAAAATGTTTGTCTTCTAATATTTTTATATTGATTAATAAAAACAATTATGAAAATAATTTAAATACTAATTGAATGACATTTATTATTTTAAATAATTAATGTAAGACTTCATGGTGGAGTGACATGTGTCCCTCATATGTTTTCTTTTATTATATAGTGTAGATGTAGATGTAGATGTAGATGTAGATGTAGATGTAGATGTAGATGATACAACCTTTTATGATAATTTTATAATTACCTAATGCAAAGTCATTAATGTGTAACTCTTCAGCATTAACAAACCATTCATTGTAGATGTTCATCTAAAACTCTCAAATTGAATGCTTCATCACCTTCCAACGATTAATACAGAAACCAATTCCTTTTCCCTTGGTCAAAATCCTGAAAGTCAAAACCCACTATGACCGACATAGAATATTCAAATTGACGCGTCTATTTTCATATTATGGAAATGATTTTGATGAAATGATGCACGAAATCATCATACACGTCGATGCCAGCTTTCAATTCGTTCAATCATTCCTTTTTTTGAATCAATTATGCGTGTATGCAATTATAACTTGGTCAAAATTCCAATTCGACAATCTGATGGGTTATACAATAAATTGAACCTTCTATTACAACCTAAGTGTGCTGAAAACTCTTCCCTTACTCCCAATTCTTTCTGTTTTCACTACAATTCGTGCACTCGAGCTCTCTTAGACTATTCGTTTGACTCATCTTTTGGATAGCATCGAGCCTTGTAAGTATCAATTAATCTCATGCTTTTGTTCCTTTTTATTGTCCGATTAATAGCCCCATTGTAACCGCCCGAAATATATATATATATATATATATATATATATTCACAATCAATGCTCTTTGTTTTTTCTATTTTCTTTAAAAAAAACCCACAATTAATGTTTCCCGTTTTTCCTATGTCAACAAACCAAGATTTTGATTTTAGAATTAGCACCCAATTTGCATTTTAATTTCAACCAACTACTTTCCATAACCAATATGATATTACACATTAAGTCAGTACTGAATTCACGCATTATAACCAAAGTTACGATTCTAATTTTGGATGTCCTTAACTCAGAGTTGACCGTATAACAATCTTCAAAACTTAGCTGGTTATGCTATCAATAAATAGGTAAACCCCAACACAGAGCGCACCGTATGTTTCTCTAGTGACTCCGAAACCGAACCTTAAACCTACCGAACGATCTAACCGAACCAACCAATCATGTTTGCCACCCCCCCTTTTTGAATCTTGAGTCGACTTTTGAAAACATAACAATCGATACCGTGCCGTTCGATGCTCTGTTCAACTGGCTCCTTTCGATCTCCAACTTGAAATCGAAACAACAGGTAAAAATTCAACTTAGCCCATTTTGATCTAAGAAAGTGAAGCGTCAAAACCAATTTGTCGATCACTATATATTTTGATTGGATTTCAGTTCTACGCATAATTTTTTTAAAAATATATGATTGGAGCTTATAAGATATATTACAGTGGAATACTAATGATTAAAGTCTATACTAGTTTTCTTAAGAACCAAATGTTATTGTTATGATCATGTTATTGTTATATAGTATGTATGTATCAAGTTTTAAAATGGTAGATAAGCTTTGTCGTAGCAATTCATAACAGAATTGACAATTGGTTCTTGAAATTTAAGAATAAGTTTCGATCAGGCGGCGGTCATAGAGAGAGAGAGAAAGAGAGAGAGAGAGAGAGACATTAGACCGTGGTCTGGAGAACGGGTAAAAGGAAAAAGAAATTGAAGGGTTTTATTTTTCTTTTTATTTTTACTCATCATGGATGACATCACAGAAGTGTTGGGAATCTCTCTTGAATTCCTGAATTCCACTTTTGCACTTACCAACTATTTCAAACCCATCCATTGCCATTATTTATTTTTAGAGTTAATAGCCAAAATCGTCCCTGAGGTTTGGTGGTTTTTGCCACTTCTGCCCAAAAATGAAACGTGCTACAACTGGGTCCGTAGGCTTTTGTTTTTTTGCCAATTTCGTCCCTGACAGCAAACTCAGTTAATTTTAGACGTTAAGTCTAGGGGTAATTTTGTCTTTTTGGGTTCCACACTTTCAAAACCCCTTTAAATCAGACGAGTCATCTTCTTTATAACCCCATGAACCCTAATCGAACTCCAGCCATAAAACCCTAACAATCAGCCCTAAATCGACCTCCAATCCACAACCCGTTTCAAACATGCTTTGCCCATGTGGATCAACAACCCGGATTTGTTGCTTGGGCTGTGCTCGTTTGACGATATCATACCTAATTCCTTAGCTCTGGCTCCAAACAGCTTACCTGTTTTAGGAATTTTGTCACTGAAGGGTGCAGCCCGTTTATCTAACAAGTCTCTAAAACGTCTTTTTATTTCAGCACCATATCTTCAATCTATTAATTTAAGCCAGTGCACTCTCCTGACGCATACTGCCATTAATATCATGGTCCATTATTTGAAAGATAATTTGAAGGAGCTATATATAGACGAGTGCCCGAGAATAGATGCTCAGCGTTCCTCATACTTAATCGTTAAATTCAAGCAGTTGGAAGTTCTGTCAGTAGCTGGAATTGAAACCATGCTTGATGAATATGTTGTATTCATTGCTGCATTGCTTGGAGAAGGATTAAAAGAGCTTAATCTGGCCGATTGCGTGTAAGAAGTTTTTGTAAAATTTTGATTGGAGGTCGATTTAGGGCTGATTGTTAGGGTTTTATGGCTGGAGTTCGATTAGGGTTCATGGGGTTATAAAGAAGATGACTCGTTTGATTTAAAGGGGTTTTGAAAGTGTGGAACCCAAAAAGACAAAATTACCCCTAGACTTAACGTCTAAAATTAACTGAGTTTGCTGTCAGGGACGAAATTGGCAAAAAAACAAAAGCCTACGGACCCAGTTGTAGCACGTTTCATTTTTGGGCAGAAGTGGCAAAAACCACCAAACCTCAGGGACGATTTTGGCTATTAACTCTAAAAATAAATAATGGCAATGGATGGGTTTGAAATAGTTGGTAAGTGCAAAAGTGGAATTCAGGAATTCAAGAGAGATTCCCAACACTTCTGTGATGTCATCCATGATGAGTAAAAATAAAAAGAAAAATAAAACCCTTCAATTTCTTTTTCCTTTTACCCGTTCTCCAGACCACGGTCTATTGTCTCTCTCTCTCTCTCTCTTTCTCTCTCTCTCTATGACCGCCGCCTGATCGAAACTTATTCTTAAATTTCAAGAACCAATTGTCAATTCTGTTATGAATTGCTACGACAAAGCTTATCTACCATTTTAAAACTTGATACATACATACTATATAACAATAACATGATCATAACAATAACATTTGGTTCTTAAGAAAACTAGTATAGACTTTAATCATTAGTATTCCACTGTAATATATCTTATAAGCTCCAATCATATATTTTTAAAAAAATTATGCGTAGAACTGAAATCCAATCAAAATATATAGTGATCGACAAATTGGTTTTGACGCTTCACTTTCTTAGATCAAAATGGGCTAAGTTGAATTTTTACCTGTTGTTTCGATTTCAAGTTGGAGATCGAAAGGAGCCAGTTGAACAGAGCATCGAACGGCACGGTATCGATTGTTATGTTTTCAAAAGTCGACTCAAGATTCAAAAAGGGGGGGTGGCAAACATGATTGGTTGGTTCGGTTAGATCGTTCGGTAGGTTTAAGGTTCGGTTTCGGAGTCACTAGAGAAACATACGGTGCGCTCTGTGTTGGGGTTTACCTATTTATTGATAGCATAACCAGCTAAGTTTTGAAGATTGTTATACGGTCAACTCTGAGTTAAGGACATCCAAAATTAGAATCGTAACTTTGGTTATAATGCGTGAATTCAGTACTGACTTAATGTGTAATATCATATTGGTTATGGAAAGTAGTTGGTTGAAATTAAAATGCAAATTGGGTGCTAATTCTAAAATCAAAATCTTGGTTTGTTGACATAGGAAAAACGGGAAACATTAATTGTGGGTTTTTTTTAAAGAAAATAAAAAAAACAAAGAGCATTGATTGTGAATATATATATATATATATATATATATATTTCGGGCGGTTACAATGGGGCTATTAATCGGACAATAAAAAGGAACAAAAGCATGAGATTAATTGATACTTACAAGGCTCGATGCTATCCAAAAGATGAGTCAAACGAATAGTCTAAGAGAGCTCGAGTGCACGAATTGTAGTGAAAACAGAAAGAATTGGGAGTAAGGGAAGAGTTTTCAGCACACTTAGGTTGTAATAGAAGGTTCAATTTATTGTATAACCCATCAGATTGTCGAATTGGAATTTTGACCAAGTTATAATTGCATACACGCATAATTGATTCAAAAAAAGGAATGATTGAACGAATTGAAAGCTGGCATCGACGTGTATGATGATTTCGTGCATCATTTCATCAAAATCATTTCCATAATATGAAAATAGACGCGTCAATTTGAATATTCTATGTCGGTCATAGTGGGTTTTGACTTTCAGGATTTTGACCAAGGGAAAAGGAATTGGTTTCTGTATTAATCGTTTCTAAGATAACCAGAAAACACCAAAGTGGTGTAGTGGTTGTGTTGGTTGTGCTTTTGTCTGACCCGGCTGGGAGGCGGGTTCAAACCCGGCCAAAGCCAAACTTTTTAAAAGTTATTTTTCAATGTTTTTGATAATATTTGTTTGCTTATACATATATAACCAATATATTTGATTGCAAAATAATTTGACATAGGAAAATGTCAAAATGAACGAACGAACGGGGATTTTATTAATTATCGACGGTTACAAAATCAAAAAAAAATTACGAAATGTTACGTGATGGGTCAGGAGCTGGCCTAGTATTAATCAACCCGGGAGGGTTAGAATTTACATATGCTCTTCGACTTGAATTTCAGACCATGAATAACGAAGCTGAATATGAAGCCTTGATAGTTGGACTATAGCTAGCAAGAAAAATAGGTGACCAAAGGCTTCAAGTCTTTGCAGAATCACTATTGGTCTCAAGTCAAGTGAACGTTAGCTACATTGCAAAAGAGCCCAACAAGAAGAAATATCGAGAAAAGGAAAAAGAGCTCATGAATACCTTCCAATCTTGTGTAGTCAAGCAGGTCCCCCGTTCTCAAAATAAGAAGGCCGATGCATTAAGCAAACTTGCCTCTCTCACCTTTGCCCATCTTACTAAGAAGGTGTTGGTAGAGGTACTCAAATCACCTTAAATTCAAGAGCTTGCAGTGCAAGATGTGATCACTAAAGAAGGACCAAAATGAATGACTCCCATCATAAAGTTCCTAAAAATTGGTGAGTTACCAAATGATCAGAGAGAGGCTGAAAGGATTCGAATTAAGTCAAGACAATATGTGTTGCAAGGGGATATTCTTTACAAAAGAGGCTATCTAGCTCCACCTCTTAGATGTGTAGGCCCGAACAAAGCCAGTATCTGATCAAGGAAATTCATGAAAGGATATGTAGGGCTCATCGTGGTCCAAGGTTGGTGGTGGCAAAGCTTATGAATCTTGGATACTTTTGGCCCTCTATGCACCAAGACACATCCGAGCAACAGCAAAAATGCGAAGCTTGTCAAATACATGCACCCGTTCCCAAAAGCCCGAAGCATGATCTTGTTCCCATCACTTCAGCCTGGCCTTTCCATAAATGGGGAATGGACATTGTTCGTCCATTCCTACCGGCCAAAGGAGGAGCTAAGTTCCTACTTATGGTCGTGGACTATTTTACAAATGGCCCGAAGTTAAACCATTGGGAAGAATTTCAGAAATCGAATCATTTAATTTGTATGGGAGAGCATCATCTGTCGTTTCGATCTTCCCCAATTACCAATTAAGAACCCTAGTTTACCAATTGAACCAATTAACAAACAATAACCCCAGAATTCATGGGGCTATTAATCGGACAATAAAAAGGAACAAAAGCATGAGATTAATTGATACTTACAAGGCTTGATGCTATCCAAAAGATGAGTCAAACGAATAGTCTAAAAGAGCTCGATTGCACGAATTGTAGTGAAAACAGAAAGAATTGGGAGTAAGGGAAGAGTTTTCAGCACACTTAGGTTGTAATAGAAGGTTCAATTTATTGTATAACCCATCAGATTGTCGAATTGGAAGTTTGACCAAGTTATAATTGCATACACGCATAATTGATTCAAAAAAAGGAATGATTGAACGAATTGAAAGCTGGCATCGACGCGTATCATGATTTTGTGCATCAATTCATCAAAATCATTTCCATAATCAGAAATTAGGCGCGTCAATTTGAATGTTCTATGTCGGTCATAGTGGGTTTTGACTTTCAGGATTTTGACCAAGGGAAAAGGAATTGGTTTCTGTATTAATCGTTTCTAAGACAACCACAAAACACCAAAGTGGTGTAGTGGTTGTGTTGGTTGTGCTTTTGTCTGACCCGGCTGGGAGGCGGGTTCAAACCCGGCCAAAGCCAAACTTTTTAAAAGTCATTTTTTCAATGTTTTTGATAATATTTGTTTGCTTATACATATATAACCAATATAATTGATTGCAAAATAATTTGACATAGGAAAATGCCAAAATAAACGAACGAACGGGGATTTTATTAATTATCAACGGTTACATAATCAAAAAAAATTATGAAATGTTACGTAAGGGGTCAGGAGCTGGCCTAGTATTAATCAACCCCGAAAGGTTAGAATTTACATATGCTCTTCGACTTGAATTTCAGAACACGAATAACGAAGCTGAAAATGAAGCCTTGATAGTTGGACTATAGCTAGCAAGAAAAATAGGTGACCAAAGGCTTCAAGTCTTTACAGAATCACTATTGGTCTCATGTCAAGTGAACGTTAGCTACATTGCAAAAGAGCCCAACATGAAGAAATATCGAGAAAAGGCAAAAGAGCTCATGAATACCTTCCAATCTTGTGTAGCCAAGCAGGTCCCCCGTTCTCAAAATAAGAAGGCCGATGCATTAAGCAAACTTGCCTCTCTCACCTTCGCCGATCTCACTAAGAAGGTGTTGGTACAGGTACTCAAATCACCTTCAATTCAAGAGCTTGTAGTGCAAGATGTGATCACTAAAGAAGGACCAAATTGAATGACTCCCATCATAAAGTTCCTAAAAAATGGTGAGTTACCAAATGATCAGAGAGAGGCTGAAAGGATTCGAATTAAGTCAAGACAATATGTCTTGCAAAGGGATATTCTTTACAAAACAGGATATCTAGATCCACTTCTTAGATGTGTAGGTCCGAACAAAGCCAGTATCTGATCAAGGAAATTCATGAAAGGATATGTAGGGCTCATTGTGGTCCAAGGTTGGTAGTGGCAAAGCTTATGAATCTTGGATACTTTTGGCCCTCTATGCACCAAGACACGTCCGAGCAACTGCAAAAATGCGAAGCTTGTCAAATACATGCACCTGTTCCCAAAAGCCCGAAACATGATCTTGTTCCCCTCACTTCAGCCTGGCCATTGCATAAATGGGGAATGGACATTGTTCGTCCATTCCCACCGGCCAAAGGAGGAGTTAAGTTCCTACTTATGGCCGTGGAATATTTTACAAATGCCCCGAAGTTAAACCATTGGGAAGAATTTCAGGAAATCAAATCATTTAATTTGTATGGGAGAGCATCATGTGTCCTTTCGATCTTCCCCAATTACCAATTAAGAACCCTAGTTTACCAATTGAACCAATTAACAAACAATAACCCCATAAATCATGGGGCTATTAATCGGACAATAAAAAGGAACAAAAGCATGAGATTAATTGATACTTACAAGGCTCGATGCTATCCAAAAGATGAGTCAAACGAATAGTCTAAGAGAGCTCGAGTGCACGAATTGTAGTGAAAACAGAAAGAATTGGGAGTAAGGGAAGAGTTTTCAGCACACTTAGGTTGTAATAGAAGGTTCAATTTATTGTATAACCCATCAGATTGTCGAATTGGAATTTTGACCAAGTTATAATTGCATACACGCATAATTGATTCAAAAAAAGGAATGATTGAACGAATTGAAAGCTGGCATCGACGTGTATGATGATTTCGTGCATCATTTCATCAAAATCATTTCCATAATATGAAAATAGACGCGTCAATTTGAATATTCTATGTCGGTCATAGTGGGTTTTGACTTTCAGGATTTTGACCAAGGGAAAAGGAATTGGTTTCTGTATTAATCGTTTCTAAGATAACCAGAAAACACCAAAGTGGTGTAGTGGTTGTGTTGGTTGTGCTTTTGTCTGACCCGGCTGGGAGGCGGGTTCAAACCCGGCCAAAGCCAAACTTTTTAAAAGTTATTTTTCAATGTTTTTGATAATATTTGTTTGCTTATACATATATAACCAATATATTTGATTGCAAAAAAATTTGACATAAGAAAATGCCAAAATGAACGAACGAACGGGGATTTTATTAATTATCAACGGTTACAAAATCAAAAAAAATTACGAAATGTTACGTGATTGGTCAGGAGCTGGCCTAGTATTAATCAACTCGGAAGGGTTAGAATTTACATATGCTCTTCGACTTGAATTTCTGACCACGAATAACGAAGCTGAATATGAAGCCTTGATAGTTGGCCTAAAGCTAGCAAGAAAAATAGGTAACCAAAGGCTTCAAGTCTTTACAGAATCACTATTGGTCTCAAGTCAAGTGAACGTTAGCTACATTGCAAAAGTGCCCAACATGAAGAAATATCGAGAAAAGGCAAAAGAGCTCATGAATACCTTCCAATCTTGTGTAATCAAGCAGGTCCCCCGTTCTCAAAATAAAAGGCCGATGCATTAAGCAAACTTGCCTCTCTCACCTTTGCCCATCTCACTAAGAAGGTGTTGGTAGAGGTACTCAAATCACCTTCAATTCAAGAGCTTGCAGTGCAAGATGTGATCACTAAAGAAGGACCAAATTGAATGACTCCCATCATAAAGTTCCTAAAAATTGGTGAGTTACCAAATGATCAGAGAGAGGCTGAAAGGATTCGAATTAAGTCAAGACAATATGTGTTGCAAGGGGATATTCTTTACAAAAGAGGCTATCTAGCTCCACTTCTTAGATGTGTAGGCCCGAACAAATCCAGTATCTGATCAAGGAAATTCATGAAAGGATATGTAGGGCTCATTGTGGTCCAAGGTTGGTGGTGGCAAAGCTTATGAATCTTGGATACTTTTGGCCCTCTATGCATGAAAACACATCCGAGCAGCTGCAAAAATGCGAAGCTTGTCAAATACATGCACCGGTTCCCAAAAGCCCGAAACATGATCTTGTTCCCATCACTTCAGCCTGGCCATTTCATAAATGGGGAATGGACATTGTTCGTCCATTCCTACCGGCCAAAGGAGGAGTTAAGTTCCGACTTATGGTCGTGGACTATTTTACAAATGGCCCGAAGTTAAACCATTGGGAAGAATTTCAGGAAATCAAATCATTTAATTTGTATGGGAGAGCATCATCTGTCGTTTCGATCTTCCCCAATTACCAATTAAGAACCCTAGTTTACCAATTGAACCAATTAAAAAACAATGACCCCAGAATTCATGGGGCTATTAATCGGACAATAAAAAGGAACAAAAGCATGAGATTAATTGATACTTACAAGGCTCGATGCTATCCAGAAGATGAGTCAAACAAATAGTCTAAAAGAGCTCGATTG
This sequence comes from Ambrosia trifida, assembly GCA_028751855.1. Taxonomy (NCBI): domain Eukaryota; kingdom Viridiplantae; phylum Streptophyta; class Magnoliopsida; order Asterales; family Asteraceae; genus Ambrosia; species Ambrosia trifida. Next base: position 136,423,639 of record CM054128.1, on the reverse strand, counting down.
CACGAATTGTAGTGAAAACAGAAAGAATTGGGAGTAAGGGAAGATTTTTCAGCACACTTAGGTTGTAATAGAAGGTTCAATTTATTGTATAACCCATCAGATTGCCGAATTGGAAGTTTGACCAAGTTATAATTGCATACGCGCATAATTGATTCAAAAAAAGGAATGATTGAACAAATTGAAAGCCTGCATCGACGCGTATGATGATTTTGTGCATCAATTCATCAAAATCATTTCCATAATCAGAAATTAGGCGCGTCAATTTGAATGTTCTATGCCGGTCATAGTGGGTTTTGATTTCAGGATTTTGACCAAGGGAAAAGGAATTGGTTTCTGTATTAATCGTTTCTAAGATAACCACAAAACACCAAAGTGGTGTAGTGGTTGTGTTGGTTGTGCTTTTGTCTGACCCGGCTGGGAGGCGGGTTCAAACCCGGCTAAAGCCTAACTTTTTAAAAGTCATTTTTTCAATTTTTTTTATAATATTTGTTTGCTTATACATATATAACCAATATATTTGATTGCAAAATAATTTGACATAGGAAAAGGCCAAAATGAACGAACGAACGGGGATTTTATTAATTATCAACGGTTACAAAATCAAAAAAAAATACGAAAGGTTACGTGAGGGGTCAGGAGCTGGCCTAGTATTAATCAACCCCGAAGGGTTAGAATTTACTTATGCTCTTCGACTTGAATTTCAGACCACGAATAACGAAGCTGGATTTGAAGCCTTGATAGTTGGACTAAAGCTAGCAAGAAAAATAGGTGACCAAAGGCTTCAAGTCTTTACAGAATCACTATTGGTCTCAAGTCAAGTGAACGTTAGCTACATTGCAAAAGAGCCCAACATTAAGAAATATGGAGAAAAGGCAAAAGAGCTCATGAATACCTTCCAATCTTGTGTAATCAAGCAGGTCCCCCGTTTTTAAAATAAGAAGGCCGATGCATTTAGCAAACTTGCCTCTCTCACCTTCGCCCATCTCACTAAGAAGGTGTTGGTAGAGGTACTCAAATCACCTTCAATTCAAGAGCTTGTAGTGCAAGATGTGATCACTAAAGAAAAACAAATTGAATGACTCCCATCATAAAGTTCCTAAAAATGGTGAGTTACCAAATGATTAGAGAGAGGCTGAAAGGATTCGAATTAAGTCAAGACAATATGTGTTGCAAGAGGATATTCTTTACAAAAGAGGCTATCTAGCTCCACTTCTTAGATACGTAGGCCCGAACAAAGCCAGTATCTGATCAAGGAAATTCATGAAAGGATATGTAGGGCTCATTGTAGTCCAAGGTTGGTGGTGGCAAAGCTTATGAATCTTGGATACTTTTGGCCCTCTATGCACCAAGACACATCCGAGCAACTGCAAAAATGCGAAGCTTGCCAAATACATGAACCGGTTCCCAAAAGCCCGAAACATGATCTTGTTCCCATCACTTCAGCCTGGCCATTCCATAAATGGGGAATGGACATTGTTCGTCCATTCCCACCGGCCAAAGGAGGAGTTAAGTTCCTACTTATGGCCGTGGACTATTTTACAAATGGCCCGAAGTTAAACCATTGGGAAGAATTTCAGGAAATCAAGTCATTTAATTTGTATGGGAGAGCATCATCCGTCGTTTCGATCTTCCAGGAGTTCTAGTCACGGACAACAAAAAAACATTTTGCTAAGAAGCCTTTTAGCTCATGGTGTAAAGAGTACAGGATCACATAAGTGTTTAGTTCAGTTGCCTATCTCCAATCCAATGGCCAGGTTGAAAGAATGAATCGCAACATTGTCAATTGGAGAAGCTAGGTTGGGACGACATGGCAACAAATGGCTTGAAGAGCTTCCCAATGTTCTATGGGCTATCCAAACAACAGTAAAAACAAGTCACAAGAAAACTCCTTACAACCTAGTTTTCGGATAAGAGGCTGTAATCCCAGCCGAAATAGGGGTCACCATAGTTCAAACTCTCAACATGAATGCCAAAGCCAATGAAAATGAAACCATGTTAAACTCGGACCTCTTAAAAGAAGCTCAAAACCTAGCGGCTATAAGGGAAGCAAAATACAAGCAGAAGATGGAATCTTATTACAACACTCGGGTAAGCACGAACGCTTCAAGCTTGGAGCTTTAGTTCTCTGAAACAATGAAGCGAGCAAGAAAGAAAGCCAAGGAAAGCTCGGCCCCAAGTTAGAAGGTCCTTACACCATTCTTGAACCACACAAAGGAGGATCATATAAGTTGGCCGATGCAGATGGCAAAAAGCTTCCTCGCCACTAGAATGGTAAAAACCTTTAAAGGTTATATGTGTAACTTGAATGCCCTAGGAAGATGTTCAAATTCCTAGAACATGTTCTATCTTTCATATGTAACCTTAGTATGTTTAATGAATGAATCAAGGCATTCCCTTTTAGTGCTTGTCTTTCTATCCTATAATCAGGTTGAGAACCTTGTAAGAAACAACATGACAGGAGCCATGTAAGGGGATAAGCTCCCAGGTCACATCGCTCAATAAGTTCAAGGTTTGAATTGACATATATATGGGTGAATTCCTATATCAATACAACTCCATGAGACTTAACTTAATAGTTAAACATGTTTCATAGATGGGTTTGAGCAGCCTACACCAAATGCTCCTTAAGTCATTTCAACGGCTTACGAACTCTCAAATACACTAAGTAGTGCTCATAGGATAGGTAGTGTATTTTTTACCTAGACAACCTTAAGGTTAGGTGACTGCAGCACTAAACCTTCCAAGGTGCTACAGGTCACACAATAAATTTCACACAGAAAGATAGAACAAACCTACGATAGCATATCATTCATACATAAAAAACCTTAAGGGCTGACCTAATAATTGTTCAAATAGACTTAAAGGCTAACCACCGACCACAAGGAACCTTAACATGATTCAAAAGAGTAAATTGTTCACAAACCCCATAATATTGTCTAATGTATGCTAAGAAAGCTATGAATGATAGGAAAAAATACTTTAAATTGCAACATCTGAGGAAGAGAACTTCGATCCTTCATCTTCCTTCGAGCCTGCCTCCCCAAGATTAGTCTTCTTAACCTTTTTCTCTTTCTTAGTTTTCTTCTTAGCATCACCTGCAACCTTCGAAGCCTCAAAGCTTGCATCTTTTGAACCTTCATCATATTCGTCAAGCATCTCTTCACTATCACCAGAATATGATCTTTTCTTGAACAGAGACTTGAAAACTTCAGCCACACGACCTCATTAAGGCTAGAAGGTTTGAGCTCCTGCAAGACTGACAAAGGCTTACCAAAACAGTTAGACACCTCATCCACATAGGGGTAGGTTAACCGTTCCATCTTGAGGATAGCATCCTTAAAAACATCAATGGCTTTGGGCTGATAAAAGGAAGATTGCTCCAAAGATTGTCCAGACTCATGTGCTTTATAGCCAGCAAGGTATCCCAGGTGTATCCCATGATTCAACAATTTTGTGTAAACCTCACCTAAAGTAGAGTTAAACTCGACTGAATGCAACAAATAGGTGACAACTTGCTGGAAACCTTGCTCTATAAACAATTTATTATCACTAGTAGCCTGAGCTAGGGAAGCCTTTAACCCTTATTTCTCCTCCACAAAGGCTCCGCTCTAGACTTCAAGGGCTGACCTACCAGCCTCAACCTTCTCCCTATCTTCTTCCATGCATGCCAGCAATTTTTTTTCCTATCAATCTCATTTTGCAGCTTCAATTATTCAATCTTAGCCTGCAAAGCCTTCTCCTTTTCCACAAACCCTTCTAACTTCCTTTTCATAGAAGACATGGAAGCCTTCATCTTATCCTTCTTCAAAGAAAACTCTTCATACTCCTGCATCCGCTTCCTAGACCTTGATACCCCTTCAGGAAGCATAGACATGAAGTTGCAACCGTTCACCATCATTCTTGACAACAGAGCATCATCATCCATCGTTGACAAAGAATCTCTAGCACATGGTGGAGCAAAATGTGTTAGAACATCCTCACAAATAGGGGATGATTTGAAATTATCTCTAACCTTCACAGCCCACCCGGGCACATACACATCACTTACTTCCAAACTGGTAGAACCTTCCTTGTCAGTAGAAACCTTCACAGTGCTCTCTTTCTTACCCTTACCCTTGCCCTTCTTAGCAACCAATGACAACTCTTCCTTCTTCTCTTGATTTCCCTCAGCATAAAAAACTTGATCTTCTGACCCTTCAATATCATCACTCAAGTCAACCTGCTCAGTAGAAACTGGCTGACTTGGTCCTTTCAACAAACGCCAACTTGAACGACGAGTTGAAGGCTTCAAAGAATCAGGCTTGGTGAACCCCTTCATATTGGGCACATTCACATACTCGGTCCCAACATACCTACATTTCTCATGCTTAGTAACAACATCCTCTCCCTCCACAACCGGGGCATCACCAAAAATAACATCAGAAGCGTCATCTAACTTGATGAAGTCTAGGGCCGACATATTTTGCATTTAATAAAAGATTAAATATAAGAAAACTACATAATAATATTTACAGCTATTATGGTATGTTTAGGCTTGTAATTCAATGAACAGTTCATCAATCGTTCGACAGGACGTTTGTTTATGTTCGTTAATTTGATAAATTAACAAACATGAACAAAACTTTTCTTCATATAGTTAAACGAACAAAGATGAACACATGTCCTGTTCGTTTCGTTTATGTTTATGAACGTTCGTTCAAGTTTGTTCATTATGTTTATGAACGTTTGTTTGTTTATGTTTTTTTAATTTATGTTGTTTGTTATCATTTAACATTGGTATGCACATTACAATTTAGTCTAGTTTTATTTTTTTTTAGGACCATGACACTTTATTTACATTTACGTGTAATTAGTGTTAGCTTGGTTTTGTTCGTCCATCTATGTTCAGTTAAATTTTTTTTGTTTACGTTCGTGAACCGTTTGTTTATACTAATCGTGAACAAACATAAACGAACATGAACACATGCATTTTCTTAACAAACGAACATGAACAAGAAAACCCCATTCGTTTATTGTTCGTCTTCGATCATTTGTTTGGTAAAACTTAAATGAACAAACATGAACATGACTCGTTCAAGTTTGTTCGGTTTATTAACAAGCCTAGGTGTAACACCCTAACCGATGGCGGAAACATCGAGTTGTCACGTAGTGACGATTGTTCAATAGCTCATGGTACTAAAGTGCAAATATTGATACATTGTTTAAATAGATTATTACATTAAAAAGAGAAACAAAGATACAATGATTCAAACTAACTATTTAAATTGAAATACAATAAATCCCAAAATCTAAGTATAGGTCAATACAAAAATGTATTGGTGAGCATACCCTGTTTGAATACATATAGTAAAAAAGAGTTTCGCAATTCACGTGTTATAATGTCTACAATTTAGTGTTCAAGCTATGTATAGATGCCACCTAAAATCAAACCTTAAAGAATCAAGAATCATATATATATATTATTCGCTCATACGTATCATTATATATAGTAGGCGACAAGACAATGTAGTTTACACATAACAATAACCAAGGACTTATCTCGAACACGTAAGTCAACAAGGGGTATATTCCATAGTACTATTTATTGCTATGCTAGGCCCACACCGGGTTAATGATTAAGGTCATAAGTACACACTATCAGCGATCAACAAGTAAAACACATACAAGAATTGCGATTATGATTATAAAATAAAACATGATTAAGTGAGTGAAGTAATAAGCGTACATGAGTCACCCAAAAAGTGTAAAACATGAAAAGGGGGAAAGATATACTCACATTCGCTAAATAGCTATGTCACTAAAGCGTCGTGAGTGTGAATTGGTGAATCCCGAAGTCTCAACCTAAAAGTATGGTATATGTATAAGTGTTTGGACTTAAAATAAGTCTAGGGTTTCTAGTCTAAGGCACTTAGGATGTCTAGTCTAATTTGGGGTTTAACTTGTAAATAACGATATATGTTGAAAATGCGACGTAAGTAAATATATATACTTGATTGAAATAATATGACATATGAACTAAGGAGTAAATATGAATAATAATATTATAAGTTCATAGTTGAAAGTTATGAACTAAAGTAAATGGTGGAAGTCACATAAATGTTAAATTATGTAACAACTTTGATACATTAATTATTTGTATTTATTAATTAAATACAACCAATAAATTAGGTTAGTGAAAGAAATTTTAAATAAGATAATTAGTTTAAGTTTATACAATAATAGATTTATGAGGTCATAAAATGATCTAAATAATTTAGAAAATATTTTATAAATATTTTTAAATGACTTAATGAATATATAAACACATAATTATCATAAATTTCACATAAAAATTTAAAGTTAATCAAAATATCAAGAATTTTAATGAAAATAATGTATTATGACCAAAATGGTTAAAAATAATTTTTGGATAATTTTACTAACCAAAAATGATTTTATATTATATTTATTGTCTAAAACTTAAATAAAGAATTAAATTCGATAAAAGTACAAAACTAATACAAATCAGGTAGCAAAAATCATAATCAATATTCTAATATAATAAATAGGTTTTCCACAAATATTTACATTAAAATACATTATATATTATTTTTAATGAATTAATCATGATTTAATCAAAATAAAATTATTAAAACTATTGTAACGGCAACAAAATAATAATAGAAACTATTTCCAGGTCATAAATATCATCTAGAAGCTAAGGTTAGAATTTCATGATTTTTAGATAACATATGAATTAGTTATGAATTTTACAAGTTAATTATATTTTTAATTCAAAAATCCCAAATTGTTCATAAACACCCTAGAGCCCTAACTAGAAATTGAAACCCTAAAGTGTATGAATCATCAAATAAGTAAAATGCTATTGAAGAAATATATATATGAAGGAAAAATAGTGAAAGCTGATTGAAAATACTTATGGTTTTTGCTTGTTCAATTAAGAAAAATAAGAATATATGAAAACCTAAAGCAAAAATATCCAAAATACTTGAGGATGATAATGATATGAACTCAAAAGATGATGCAAAGATGAGAGAAATAAGAGTGTTTGTGTGTGAAACTTATGTTGGGATATTGAGGAAAAGAAAGAGTAATTGAAAATGCAATGGTCTTTAATATAATAATCAATTTAGTGATTATACTAGTAATTTGGTTGACTAGAAACTCATGAAACTTGTTTTTGAGGTAAAATAATTAGTCATAAAGTTTAAAAGAAATTGGTATTTTTTTTAATTGTGGTTAAAATATATGATAAAAAAATTTGATTTTTGGCATAACTAACCTCCAGCCTTGGTTTCTTATAAAAGTCAAATTATAATAAGTTTAAAAAAACTTCCAATATACGTATTTGATTAAAACGTAAACCCACCAGTAAATATGTAATGACAAGAAGAAACTCAAGCTTTTATTAATTTGAGAATAAACAAAAGTACATGGACTGGATTTGTAAATGTGATAATATAAGCACTAAAATTGTAATCTTGACAAAAAAAAAATATAAGGGCCGGATGTTACACTAGGTATGCTTATAGTTTTCAAATTATAGAAGGTATCACAACAATACTCTTCTTTACAAAAATTCATCATTGAAATTTGACTTCCAATTTACTATGGATGCTCAATGTCGCATTGACACACCCAAATAAGTCACATGATGAGAAGAACTTGTGGAATTCATAAAGACTCTAAACAAAACCTCAGTAACATTAAGATTTAATTAAAAGATAACGGATATAAATCTATCTGTAAAAATATACTTACCAAATTTAACGTGTGTCTTGTGTGATCTGGATGATGAGAATGTTGAGCATACCTTTACTGGGTGCGGGTTTTCTTTCGACATTTGGGCGATCATTGGGAACGTACTGGTGCAAATTACAGCCGATTGTTGCATTTCATACTGCAGATTTGTTGTTGCTAGCGAATTACATGAGTGGGAACAAGTGGGCTAAAAAGATCGTTACCGGCATTTTAATGATTTCTATGTGGATAATATGGAAGGTTAGGAACGAGAAGATATTTCGTGGTAAAATTTCAAAAGTGGTAGAAGTCGTGGCTAACATAGAATCTATGTCGTATTTGTGGTTAAAGAATAGGTCTCGTTATAAAAATATTACATGGAAGGATTGGGTTGTATACCCTTGTATATGATGTAATGGTTTTGGTTGGTCCTCGCTTTGAGGACGCACCCTTTTGTTAATGAAGTTCACCTCTCAAAAAAAAATACCAAAACTAGCGAAATTAATTTCCTGGATTCGTCGTTGGTAATCTTAATTCAATACCCAACTATAAGACCTTATATCATACTTGGTCCTTTACTCGTGGGGTTGATAGATTTCAACAAGTATCTAGGGCATACATGTTTATAATCATATGCTATTCAAAATTACCCATTAAGATTCATGAAACCTAATCTTAAACCCGCCACAATATAAAATACCAACTACACATTCCATAGTTTTAATATTTTTAAGTTTATATTAACATCAAAATACTATTAGTTATATTTATAAAATCTACCTCCCTATAAAAGAGTAGCTAGGGTGACACATGGCTCTTTGCTAGGGTCTCCAACTATGCTCCATGTAGGCTCCAAATAAGCTTCCAGATTTCATTCTCACAAATCTTCTCGCATAAACCCACGCCCGACCCGGGAAAAACAATGACCCGTAAACAAACCCTAATCTTCTTTTTACTACACACAAAATCAATCTGCCTCTTCTCCACACCCTCTCATTCTCTAGATCTCCAACTACGCGACTGTTTTTGTTCCTCATTTAAGGTAAATTCACAGCCTAATATATTCCAGTAGATCGTGATTATTTCTTTGTGACATTTCTTATAATTTTTTACACTCCTTGTCCATCTATCTCCATCAAGTTTCATTCCTTGTATCTCCTACCTATCAAGAAATCTGAGCAACTCCTTCTGCAAGGTATTCTATTTAGATTCTCGCGTTTCTGTTTCGGTTATACGTTCAATTATAAAAGTTTATGTATTTGGTTTCAAATAAGAAATATTGGGGCCGGCGATTTCTTTGTTTGTTTTATATTACATGGGGTTTAGTGATTTCTCTTCAATACAAATTCTTTTTCTTGCTTGGTTTCTTTTTGGATTTACTTTGGGTGGATTAGAAATGGAAGGTTTAAAAATTCATATCATAGTTGGTTGGTTTATGATGTTTCCTATTTGTGGATCTATATAATTAACAATTAACAAATAACATTGTTGGTTGCTTTATCATGTTTCCGGTTCTCGACGGATTTACTTTTGTTAGATTTCAAAAAGAAGGTTTAATAATTGATATCATACTTGGTTGCTTTATTACTTCTATTCTAAACAATATATTATGGATTTGCTAAAGATTACAGACCAAATAATACTTGGAGGTTGTGCAAAGACTTATGTGTTGTTTCTTGTAAACAAATTAATATATTCTGAATTCTAAATATGTATTCTTTTTTTTTTTTTTTTGGTTTCCAGTATTAAATGATAATCTTATTGAAAATTAGGAGTACATCTAACATAGAAAAAACCTGAATCAAAAGATGAAACGGATATTTACAAAAATATCATGATAGATGTTAGTATTTGTTGAACTGATTCTCGTTTATCTAGATTTGATGTTTATGGTTTAATTTGACTTTGATATGTGAAAATTTGAAATATGAGGTTACCAATCTGTCGATTTGCTATTCTAATTACTTCGATATTTGGTTTAGATGATTTTGTGAATTGTAATCTGCTTGAATCATGTACATAAATTTCTGTTATGATCTGATTGTGGCTAGTGTGACGTCGTTAACTCATGTGCGGGTTTTTTTGTGTGAATAGTTTTGCTCTTGTGGTGGTCGTAGTGATGTTAACCCGAATAGAGCTCCAATTGACAAGTTTACTATTGTGATTAGGCAAGTCACATACATCTAACCTGTTGGTAAGGCTTCTTATTCGTTAATTTGCTGCAATATTTAGGTGCATAGCTGTTTAATCAATTACTATAAGTGTGATACGTGCAAGTAAAGCTTCATTTCCAACGGTAACATTCATTGTTATACTCTTCTTTTATCACTTATGAATTATGATTACATTGTGTTGTGTTTAGGTGTTGGATCAGTTTGCTCTTTTTGCTAAGTAAGAACTTGCTATCTTGACACTTAAGTGTTTAGCAAGTCCTTGTAAATCAGATTATAAGCACAGCGGAATGTTATAAGTTAAAGCAACACTTTTTACACTAAGGCAGAGTTATTACTCCCCCTTGATGTTTGAAACTAATAAATGACAAAGTATTTATTATGAATCTAAGCTGTAAATGAGAATTAGATACTTAGACAGATTCACAATAAATACAGAAATGGAATAGAACAATGAGAGTGTTTGAAGGATTTTTCTATTAAAATCAATGTCTAAAATAGAAGGTTGAAGCCTCCTATTTATAGACGTTTACATGCATGTATCTTGCTCAAAAAGCAAGTACAGAAACAACAGAAACAAGTTGCACAAGTTGCAACATTGAAAGAAACAAATACAGCTAAAAAGTAATAATAAACAATAAACTACTGATGCAAAAGGCGGTGGGAAATATCTGATGCTAAGTGCTGATGAAGGACAAACTACTGAAGAGTAGTTTTGTCTTCAGTACTTCTGAAGTGAACTTGTCTGGTTTGGACTTCAGAACTTCTGCTTCTTCAGCACTTCTCATATCTTCTAATCAGCAGTTTCTTGTCTTCTCTTCAGTACTTCAATACTTAGCCAAAATGACAGAAGTGAATTAGACTAAGGCTTACAAAAGTGGTTTCACCAATCCTCTTTGTTCTAACATTAGGGCTGGAGTAGCACAGTACACAAAACACCAAATGAGATGTGTTTGCTAGAGGCATCAATATCACCATCTGTAATGTGATTTTCATGAACTCTCCCATTTGGAACCTTCATCCTATCTACCGGATGTACTATTTCCACATATTGTTTATAACAAAAGTTCATTTATTACATGTCTTTGTTTGAGGTATTGGTTATAAACTTATAATAATTATATTACAAATGGCTGCTTTCCAAATTTTTTGTGTTTATTTTAAATTTAAAATTTTGGATTTGATTTTGTTTTTTTTTTTCTGCATGTTAGGTTGAATTATCGAAGCGGTATGAAAGCTCAATATCTATTAATGTATGCAGCTTGTGCGAAGTTGACTTTTAAAAGTCAAACAATCTTTGACAGGGAAACCAAAGAAGAAACATTAAAAACAAGAAGGTAATTAGCGTCGTCAAGACCAAGCTTATTCCAAGTCTCACCAGGTTTCAATAATGGTCACATCTCATTTGATTTATGCTATCACCTCTTTTTATGTATTTTTATGTTATTGCCTATTTGTTAGGTAAATAATATATAGTATTGTTTAAATCCAAACACCGCTTTCAGGTTATTTCTTTCTTGTATGATTATCTAAAACCTATTAATACAGTGCATGGTGTATGCTGTTGTATTTGGGAAGAGCTTGTGTTGGTTGTCTTATTTTTTTTTTTAGTTTTGAAAATGTTGCATTCTTTCTGTTCTAGATTAAAACAAATAGTTGGTTGTCTTATTTTTTTTAGTTTTGAAAATGTTTCATTCGTTAAGAGTACTGAAACATGCTTCATTATTTAATGCAGCTTTAAACGATGCACTAAAAGAGGAACACCTCCACCAAATTCAGCAGCAACAACTCCAGCAGCAGAAGCAACAAGAACGACATTTGCCACAAAGTGGTAATCTAAAACTGAGAAGCTCCATGAGAGTTAAAGAACATGGTTCGGATGGGCGCAAGGATCGAATAGATGAGTTCGGTTATGCAAAATCTTAGTTAAATTTGTAGCTTTTGTTTATATGCATCATTTAAGACCTCTATTATAGGCTATGTTAGGCTGCAACATGGATGTTTCAGTAATTTATTTATTTATTCATTTAATTTTTTTAGTTTTTCCTTTTAGTTGGCTCTAAAATAGTTTTGCTTAAACTTACAACGATATTCTTATTTTGCTTTAACTTAGTGTGTATCATACATGGTCGGCTAAAGTACTGGCCTGCTTGCATGAGTCTTGTAACATAAATGGAGTGCTTGTGAAACTTTGAAGTATCAATGGTACTAAGAGACGGATTTCGTTAGACACCATGGTTAAAAAAAGGTATGGTGTCCAAACGCCCTTAATATGCAATTTAGATCGATCCATTCTAAGCGACCTTAGCAAGCATAATGTTTTAAGATGACACCCCTTCTTTATAATTAGTGTTTACTTTGTTGACAAACAACAATTTGATATTACATCACGTTTGTTGCACGTTTGCTTTTGAATATTAATTAAGTCACATATACCTCTATCATATTATGTACATCTTTCACTTGACATTTTATCTTTTTTTAACCCGTGAAGTTTACGGGTCTCTAACCTAGTTATATAATATATGATGTTCCATCTTGTTACAGGTAAGCAAACATAACAGTTTTTAGGTAATCATAAAAGGTATCACCTAATACGATATTCATCCTAAACTTATAAAATCCTTTACAAAATCCAAAACCCTATAGTTTTAGGATACAAGTTTTCCCTTGGATTGGTATTTTTTTTCCATCCTGCCATGAAACGTGAACATAAAATGAAATAGAAACACATATTTATAAGTTTTATCGACCCATAATGTGAGACAATGTGATTCTATCTTTCCACAGTAGCCGACTAAATCCATGCCTGTCTCATAAGCCCCATACAAGGTAAGCCGAAGACAACCTAAGCCCAAATGGCTTTACTTTCAATAATTCAACCTAAAAGGTCAGTTGTAGCCCATTATTAAATTCTTGTGTAGATGTGTATACCCATATTAAAATTACTACCTGCGTGATCCACAGAATGGTGACGACGACATTAGTTTCCGATGTAAATAGCAGTTCTTGACTAAAATTGTAAAAGACTGAATTACAAATTTTGTCCTTTAGGTTTATACCCAATTGCAAAGAATGTCCTTTAACTTCAAAATTGATTAGGTTTGTAGTTTATCTTTTAAAATCTTGCACGTTATCCCTTTATGCCTAACTCGGTTAGTTTTCTTCGTTAAGTTTGGTCACATGACTTGCACACGAGGGTATATTAATAAATTGACCCACAAGCATTGCAGGTCCTCTTTCCACCACCATTGCAGGTCCTCCTTCCACCACCTACACCACCACATTCTAGTCTTCCTCTATCTACTGGTTTCTATCTCGATTTTTGCGTGTCATCTTTCTCAATCTACCTTTATATCTTTTATTCTCTCTCTCTCTCTCTCTCTCTCTCTCTCTATATATATATATATATATATATATATATATATATATTAGGTCTGAGATTTGGGGGTTTATTCTAGATCTGGTTAATCGACGAGGATGTTCGGGTGTGGGTGGTGGCAGGTGGAGCGATGGTGGTGATGGTAGACCAAATTAGCCTGTTGTCGCCCCTACTTTGAACCACACCTGAAACCTCTTGTAAAATCCCAGATCTACTTAATTAACCACGGATGATGAAGCGGTTTTCAACAAAATTTTGATCAAAATTGTACTCGAAAAGTGGGGAAAAGGTCTAAACTTTGTAGATTGTATTTGAACAACGACGAAAGTTATAACTATTTTAAAAGACGATATTAAATTCAAAGGTTGCAGGTTTCATTTTGGGGTGACACGAGTTCAGTCATCTTCTACTCCATGGCCTTTTCCTTTTAAATTTATTTAATCTCTCTTTTTTATTGTAGCCCTATTTTGGTAGTAGGTTTTGAAAAATTATTGTCATGGTTTGCTGTTTAAGCAAATAATTCAGTTGCTCTTTATATTTGGTGGTGGTAGTTGGTGGAAAGAAGTGGTGGTGATGGTGTTTGGTGATGGGTGGTGGTAATGGAGAGGGTTGCAGTGGTTATTTAAAGGTTGTTGGGGTGGTGGAGGATGATAGCAGGCGGTGGCAAGTGGTGGTGGAGGGTGGTAACAGGTGGTGGAGGGTTATTTTTTATGTAAATTTATAATAAAAAGGCATGAAAGGATTAAAATGCCCTCATGTGTCTTGCACATGACCCAACTTAACCATAAAAATTAACAGAGTTAGGTCAAAAGGACAAAACGTGCAAGATTTTAAAAGATAAAGTACAAAACCAATCAATTTTGAAGTTAAAGGACATTCTTTGCAATTGGGTATAAACCTAAAAGACAAAACTTGTAATTCAGTCATTGTAAAATTTAAATAAGATTTAAAAATGAAAGAAATGATAAGATAAAACTAAATAGTTTGATTTATGTTATAATATAATAAGACACATCAAATAATATTTATGTTATTAAGTAGAGATTGAATGCAGTGGCTTGTCAAAAGACGCAGAACAACAATGTACTGTACACGCTACTATGCATAAACTATTTGTACTAAATGCATATTACCTTTTCTATAGCGTCCTAAATTGATTAAAGATTAGCATACTCTCTTAAAAAATGTATTTTATAGTAGTATAGATATAGATTAATTTGGTTCAAACCATCGTAGTGGATACTCTTTACCGTATAAAGAAATAATAGCATTGCAAAAACAAAAAAAAAAAGTAAATAGACTCGCTTGAAGTTCTACTTGACATATTTAAATATTCATCAAATTCGTCAGGAATGTTACTGGTAGCAAGTTGACGAATCGCGGACGTGCATTTTTGTATCGTCAAAAAAATCCTCTTTCCCCTATCATCGTACCCTTCTTGAAACCATTTGAGTTTTAAACATTGTGTCATTGTACTTTGGGTTTTCTACAAAGTAATCGTTCATCAACACTTCACTTGCCCCCCACCGATCACGTTCAATCATTTTTTTCTTTGCGCGTCGTGTATCTTGATGCTCCGTGGCTTGGCAAACCTTTGCAAGAAATTCCAGTATTTCACCCGACGAGTCGGAAGAACTAGATGACTCGAGTGGATACGAAGAGCCTTGCATTTTTTTGTGTTGTTTGATTATTGGAGATATTGTTTGATTGTTTGTGGTATTAATTTTGGTTGAAAAAATGAGGTTATATAGAGGTTTTTATTATTAATTTTTTTTAAACGACTAGCTAACGGTTATCAAATCGTTGCCAACGTTCTAAGTTAGGAGCATCATCACCCTTTTTTATATTGTTTTTTGTTTTTTTAATTAATTAAAATTCTAGTATTAATATTAAAAAGTTAAAATTACATTAATAAACCTAAAATTACAAATAAAAAAACACTTAAATAAAACTAAAAAAAAGCGAACACTTAAATATAACTAAAAAAACGAACACTTAAATTAAATAAAACTACGAATTATATTTTTTGGCGATATTCTCCTTGATTTTGAGCAAGACGGGACGGTTTCTTCGGAATAGTCGTTGATGTTGGTTGTCATTATTCTGCATTATTCTAGTTGCGCAGCTTCATTCTTTTAGCGAATTCTTTCCTCCACTTGCTTTTGCTTCAATCGAAGTTTTTCTTCAATTTTGCGTTCCTTTAATTTTACCTTCTCTGCTTGCGTTTGACTAAAGGCATTTTTGAAGGATTCCAATTCGAACACCAAACTGTCCATTTTTTACCAAAGGCTTGTTTTTTTTTTTTTTTCACTCGTGGCTTGCTTTAATTTGGAAAGATATTAACTTTTTGAAAACATTTAATTTGGATCACGCCATCGAACCACATTAAAGCTACATAAATAAGGTACCAATGTTCAAACTAGGGTGTCTAGCTACACCTCAAAAGTATAAGAGTGCTTGGAGTGGGGGGAGGGGGGACACCACCGCCAGGGTGGCGTGGAGGGGGCAGGAAGGGTGAGGGCGTGGAGGGTGACACTGGCGTGAGGGTGAGGTGAGGTGGCATCTTTTGATTGGAGGGGGGTATAATTATTAGTTTATATAAAAAAAATAAATCATATACTTATTATACTTTGGCCGGTTGGTTAAAAAAAAACAAATTAAAGAAAAAACATTACATAATTAAATTAGTTAAATAACCATTACATAATTACTTAAACAACTATGGCCCAGACCCATTCCTCATCTGTGAAGTCATCATCGGCTTCAGGAGGAGGAGGAAAGGTTGGTTTTGCAGCAGCAGAAGGAGGGGGAGGATAGAACCAATGTTGTTGAGGAAGAGGAGGAGGGGGGGGGAGGAGGAGGAGAAGAAGGAGGAGGAGAATGGTAGTCACCGGGGCCGGCCCCGGCCCCGGCTCCGACGAGAATACTGTTGGAGATTAGACGGTCCGGCAACTCTTGGTGCAAAACCGTCACCCATATTATTCATTGCTTTGAGGAGGAGGAATAGGTGTGACTGAGAATTGGGCTAGGTGTTGTATTTATAGGGTTAGAAATATTACCGTTTTGGGGGGGGGGGGGAGCTTTGAAATTCAAACTTTGAAATTTAAACTTTGAAATTTAAACGTTTGGGGGGGAAATTGAAATTCAAACTGTTTGGAACAGTAACCGTTTGAATTTCAAATTTTGAATATAATTTTTTTAATTATTTTTTAATATTAATTAATTTTATTATTATATTATTAATTTAATAAATTTTCAGTTTAAATTATTATTATTATTATTATTATGTTTATTAATATATTAAAGTTTTTTATAAAAAAAAATGTCACATGTCACTCCCCCCCCTCCACTCCCCACAATTTTTCCCCCCACAGGGGTCCTACAAGTGTCACATGACGCTTCATCCCCCTCTTTCCCCACCACTCCGGGTAGTGTAAGACAAGTGAAAGTTGTCCCCCACACACAAACAAATGATCTTGAAATGAATTTACAAGGGGCGGCAATAACCTTCTTAGACCATTCCCATTGAAAAGCATCCAAAGATGTTTAGGCTAGTATTACTATTATAATTAATAACTACTAATCAAATACAAATACAGCATATTACAAGTGATACGTAGGTAAACGGGTCACAAGTTGCGCCGCTACCCCTTTTTGTATTGCAAACCCTACTATATTGAAAATAAAACATTGGCCCTTAGCAGCTGGAGAATTACTTTGCACAACTTTCTCCACGCGTTCGATGAGCTTGATTGCTTGTGGGGCCAGCGCTCCAAATGTATCAAAAGCGAAAGGCACAAACGCATGCTGGTTCTCTAGACAGGCCGCTTCATGTTTATCCACTTTTT
Source organism: Ambrosia trifida (assembly GCA_028751855.1). NCBI lineage: Eukaryota > Viridiplantae > Streptophyta > Magnoliopsida > Asterales > Asteraceae > Ambrosia > Ambrosia trifida. Next base: position 136,406,498 of record CM054128.1, on the reverse strand, counting down.
TGCTCTCGGCTTTCAAAACTGCCTGCCCAGCCACAAACCCCGAATCCCGGAGTCCCACCAATTGTTTGCAAACAAACCCCCAAACGGTTTGTGGTGGCAACCATGTTTGCAATCAAATAAATCACCCCACTAACTTAATTACTTAAATAACTTATAATATTTAAGTTTAAAAATAAAACTAAATGCACTGTATTTCTTAACTTTTTTTTGTGAACATCCCGATATAAATTTTATTAAAAACCGAGTTCTTTTAAAAAAAATATTTTTATGTTGAGTTGGGTTGTGTAGATTGAAGAGAGAGAAAGTACTTTTTATTAAAATGTTTGTTTGTGAATGTGGATGGTCTTAGACCATAAGTAATGGTTCATGTTCCCTTAGGGGGCATTTTCCACCACATCATTATTATAATGCCTTTCAAAAAAAATGTGTAATGGTTAAAGCCACTTAATGCCCTTTTTAGTTATTACTTTCCATATTTTTTATCCTATTTGGGTATTATACTAGAAATGTCCCACCCTCATAATGCCCATATAATGCCTAAGGGGATGGTGTTGAGGGCATTATCATGCTTATTCATGCCCCTATAATGCCAATTACACATGCTCGTTTTACTCCCACACCTACTATGATCACAAATTTCAGTGTGACTGGGTTGGAAAACCGAATTCATATATTCCTACAACTTGTTTGAATGACCGCCAGATTGAATTACTCAACTTGCGCAAGCCAGGTTTTGCTTCAACAAGTATAACTTTTATATATTTATTTTTAAATTGATAAGGTAGTATACCCAAACACCTCGAATGAAACTTGAAAGGAGGATACAAGTAAAAGTTGTCCCACATGTGTATATGTAGAAGCCTAAAAGAATTTACAAGAAGATAGCAACAAGAACACTCCTCTAGATTTAGTGATCTGATCTCACACCTACAAGGACCACAAATATTAGTGTGAACGGATAGGAGAACCGTACTCATGCATGCCTGAGACTTGCAAGCATGACAACCAAAATGAATTACCCGACCTTCCTAAATCCGGGTTTTTCTCCAAATGTATTGTTTTTCTTAAAACAATCTATGAAGTAAATCCAACCACCCCTGAATGAAAGTTTGAAAGAACGAGAGACACATAAAAGTTGTCCAACACGCTTATATGAATAAACCTAATAGGATATACAAGGAATGAGCGATAAACACCTTCCTCCAATTTTACTCTCACACCTACAAATTTTCAGTATGAATGGATCATAAAGCCAAACATGTGCATGACCACTCGAGTTAATTCCTCGACCTTGAGCAACCTGAAAATTACTCCAATATGCAAAATGTCCAAAAACTGATAACACACTAACCCCAACTGAAACTTCAATGTACAATACAAGTAAATTCATCCCCCACACACATGGTCGACTATGGCCCAAGTCGGGGTGGCCATCCGGCTTGGGCCTATTTTTATCAGGGCATAATTTATTTTTAATAAAATTCCTATATATGTGTATATTTTTAATAGAAAGCTCATTTAACACTTAAAAGTTTGACCCAATAATCAACTTAAAACTTATAATTATTAACCCAAGGCCAATAACATTTATAAGTCAAATACCTATTTAACCAACTTTTTTTTTGAACGGCAAATTTCTACTCCTTATGAGACTTGAACCCATGACCTCCTCTTAGGTGTTCCTAGAAGCAACGCTCTTCTTTCTATTCGGTGGCACTGGCACCTGCAGAAGAATATTGAGGTTCCAAATTCCAATTTACAATTATGAGTTGAATGTTTATCATCTTCTATGGCTACCATGTGTCCATATCCCATCCATCTAAATTGTAATTTTAAGTTTAATCTTTAAGATTTTAATTGTAAAACATATTTTTATGGTTTTTTTTGTAACTTCCAATTGAGCGTGATTACTTTGTCGAATACTTGGGTTTTGTGTATTTTTTATGTTTGTCAGTTGATTGATGAACTATTATTGCAATTAGGTGTCTTGTTGTGCAATAAAATTGAGTGTAGTTACTTAAGTAAGTAATTTTTACATATTTAAAATCGGGAGTCTTGTTAAAGCCTGAGGGACATATTTTTTAACGATTCGAATAGGGTACGTAAATACTCGGACGTCTCTCCCCACACACATATATGATTAACACCAAACAAAATTTACAAAGAGTAAGCAACAACCATCTTCCTCAAGTTTTACTCTCACACCTACCAGGAGCACAACCTTCGAAAAACCGAATTGCTCGAACTTACACAAGCTGGGCTTTGCTCCAACATATAAAATTTTTACCTTTTTTTACTTTTTATAAATAAAAAATAAAAACCTAATAAGGTAAGAAACCCAACATGTAATGCTTGTACTAAACCCAACCACCCCAAATGGAACTTGAAAGTATGAGACGAGTAAAAGTCATCCCTCACGCGTATATGAATCAACCTAAACAGGATTTATAACAAATGAACAACCACCTTTCTAGAGTTTTAGGGGCTGTTTGGTAGAGGCTGCCTTTTAATAGTCCATAACCTCCGAATGGTTAAGAGACGATTTTAAATCTGAATGGTTAAGAGACAAATATTTAAATAGTTTACGTTCACACTAATACACTTAATAATTTATGGTTTACGTTCTTGTAGATCTTTTCAAAAAATTAATATCTATCCAAATTAAAGCCAACATAAATGAAGATCCAAAAGCTGGACGCACCTCAGAGGAGGGGTAATTGACGACTAGCTTGATAAGATCTTGGATGAATTAACCTGCAAAACTAGACAAACCGTTAGGCTCGTCACAAAGGAGGGCTTGAAGGGCCTCTCTGTGACCACCCTCCGGCGTGAGGATAAGTATTTGTTTTGGAGAAGAAAAGTGAATAGAGAGAGAGAGAGAGAGAGGTTCGGAGTGTGTCAGAACGTGTCTTGCTTGTACTTGTGTGGGGGTATTTATACTAGTCAGAATTTGTTGTACTATCCTTCTCCCAGGTGTACTAACCTTCGTCCTAGTGACCTCCGGTCGTTAGTGGTGAACACGTGTCTTCATGAGTCGCGTCATGTTGCTATTGTGCCGCGTCCTAGGAGGTGGAGGTTCGGACAGGAGGTTTTATACCTCTTCATGTCCCCTCAAGTCCATAAGTTAATTTATAACTTAGTGGAGTTGTTCGTTCTATGTGAAATGCTTTCCAGCTGTTTTGGTGGACGCGGCACGTGGCAGTTCCCCAGCCCACATATCGTGGCGGTTATTCCCAGGCGATCTCAGCCATTGATGTTTGATGATTTTGGTGAGCGATTACGACACGTGGCACCGTTTTGAATTCCACTTTTTCTCGGGTATTTAAACCTACCTTTTCCATTTCTTTCATACTTTTTTCCTCATAATCTTTTGCTTGCTCTCCTGCTACCCTTCTGTGATCTGCAACTATCCCTTTCAGGTTCGTCCCTTCATTTCGTCTCTTTTTCAGAATATTTTCCTTTTTTCTTCTTTATTGGTTCGTCATGGGGAAGGATAACATGAACGTCAGTTTCTCCACTCTTACCAAGAAGAAATTAGATAAATTTTTAGCAGATTATAGGATTCCTCTAGACCTTCATCCTGAACTCCCTGCCCCTGACCGAGCCATATATCCTCATCTCTCAGGTAAATTTGGGTTTTACACGAGAGTGTGCGATTTTGCCAACTGTAGGGTCCCCTTGACAAAGTTTTTGTTTAAAGTTCTTTTGTTCCATGGGGTTCACTTTTCCCAAGTGAACCCCTTTGGTTTGGGACGAATTTGTCATTTCGAGTTGAAATGTCGAGCTTTAAAGTCCAGGGCCGACCTAGAGGTGTTTAGGGCTTTTTACAAACTGAGCCAGGCCGGCGATTGGTATACCTTCGAGAAGAGGAGGAAGAAGCCTGAATGCCATTTAAAGGACACCTCCAGCCTGAAGAACTGGAAGACGCAGTTCTTTTGGTTGGACGATCGGTGTCTTCCTAAGGAGATGTTGGGTATATGGAGGAAGGAGTATGTGTCATCTGAGTGGGAGCTTCCGGGTAATTTTAAGTGCGACTCAACTTTATACAATAAACTTGTGACACACAAGTCGAACATTAAGAAATACCCGGAGCATATTCTGGTGTTAGCTGGGGTTAGTAGAATTTGGGATGAACCTGACCGATGGCCTGTTATCCGGTATAGGAAGAAAGGTGAGCAGCGTTCATTACCCCTAAATCTTTGTCTTGTGAATTTTGTTTTTAAACTTTTATCTTTTTTGCAGAGATGTCGCTGCTCGCAGCTCTAAAGTTCGACGACTTTGACGATGACAATCTCTCTTTTACTAGCGAGCCCCTTGGGTCCAGCAAACCAATCCTGGAACAAGTGACTAAGATTCAGGCACCTATCCGACCGGTGGGAGAGGAAACGGAGCATACTGAGAAGCCTTCGGGGGAAGGAGAAACTGCTGGTGAAGGTAGTGGGAAGGATGAAGGTGGTGACGATGGTGAGAAGGGGCGAACCCTTATTTTGGAGAGGGATGTCGATAACGTTACTGTGGGTAAGATTTTTCCCAACCCCGATCCTCTTCAATCCGTAAGTTCTTCGAGTGTTCATGTTTCGGAGGATGACCTTACTGAAGACGCTTCCTTAGACCTGAATGTGGAAGCCCGGAAGAGGAAGGCCGAAACATCTAAGGTCAAAAGGAGTCCGAAGAAGGTAAAGTTTGCAGGGTCGGCCATTACTATTTCCGAACGTACTCAAGGTAACATTTTAGATGTATTTGATTTGCACATTTCTGGTGGGAAATCTCCTCGCGACGGTGAACTGATTTACATGCATGTTCCGGGGGATAAACTAGGTGGCGAAGGTGATAAGGAGGAGGACGATGTATTTAAGGATATTGCCAACAGCCCTCCCCGGACTTCGGTAGCTCAAGCATCCGGTGAATTTTCTGTGGCTTCTCCGGGTAAGTCAACTGGTCGTATATCTAACTTTCGGGCTAGTGAGGAGAATGAGTTTGGTGCGTCCTATTCTCCTTATTGGTTCGAGACTGAGACGCTGATCCTGTTTAATCTTGTAGACCCCCTGGATGACGCGATGGAGGTGGATCCGTCTACGGCCGAGGATGTGTTCGTCCCAGATTGGGATTTGAAGAACGGATCTCGTGTGATAGATGCTTTGTCATCGAAGATGATGCTCTTTAACTTACATACCCTGGCTGATCACGCCCACTATCGGAGGCTGAAGGATACTGACTTGGGTGATGCCTTGATGATTAATCAAGCCCAGTCTAATTTCTTGGTGTCGGAGGCGTATAGACGATGGGTTGATTCTGAGTTTCAGCGAAGTAAGTTGGAGAAGAGGGGGGTGTGTAGCCATGGAAATGTGCTGGAGTCTCTGAAGACGAGCCAGGAGCAGGTTAGGTCTGTGCAGGCTTCTTTAGCCGCGGCTGGGGAAGAAAGGGACGTTCTTCAGGGAGAGTTGGAGGTCTTGAAAAAGAAGTTACAGGATTCTGAGCTCGCTCACGAAGCTTCAAAAAAGAAGTACATACATTCCATCGAAGAGCTGGAGCGGGTTATGGAGAAGACCAAGGCTGCTGCGGACCAACTTGTGAAAGGTTTGTGCTCCTTCCACTTTTCGTTTTTTCTTCGTTCTCTTTTTGTACTTAGTAAATTTTTTTTTAATTTTTCTCCTTTTTTTCAGATAAGGACGAGGCTGTGGCTCGGGAGAAGGAAGCGTTGAAGCTTATTTCGGATCTGAAGGCGAGTATTGAGAAGAAGGACATGGAGCGACTTGACCTTCTTAAAGAATTTGAAAAGTTGTTGAGCTTCAAGCAGTTCATCCTGACCGAGGGAGTGGAGCTCATTTCACTGTACGTCCGGAAGTGTCCGTTGATGAAGGAAGCCGTGGCTGGGGTTAATAACGCAATGAACGGCATAGGTTACAATGCCGGGGTACGCGCCGGTCATGCTGCGGCCTTGAAGGGAATGGCCATGAACGCAGTCCCCAAGCTTGTTCCTAATGCCAAACAGATTTTGCTGGATGCCGTTCAAGCCTATGATGACATCGTCCTTCCACCTATCTCCAAAATGCAAGATCTCGTTGGTGAACCCCCGGAGTCGATTGTCAAGGCTTTCAAGGACTTACTCATTCTTGAGGATGCTTCTCAGCACCCACCGAAGTAGTTCTTGATTTGGAATGTTCAAGTACCACCCCCGTTCCTCCACATAGGTTCGGGGTTTTCTTAGTTTTGTCTTAGTGAAGCTTTTTACTCCTTGTTCTATCCGTACCTTTGTTGTTGGTACGACCTTGTAATCGGTATGAAGTCCCTCTTTAGGGATGTAGCCATGGTTGGCTTTTGTAATTTTTTGTTAAGTTCGTTCTAGGAACGGATGTAAATAATAACAGTACTTATGGGTATGCTTTTACTTTGGATGTTCCGTTCCTTTTTTTTTTTTTTATATATATTTTTAGAAGTCAAACATATATCTTACTGAAGCTTTGAAAGCTTCGGCTTGTATTTATAGAGAGGCCATATCATGCGTCCATGATTTTTTAAGCCTCGGTAATAAGTTATGTCTTAAGTGTTTCAGAATTTTCTATTCTTAGCAACTTATAACATTCGAAGTAGAACGTTCGTTTTTCGCGAATTAATTTATTATGTAAAGATGCTACGTAGTCTTTGTGGGGCGTCTTCTAGGCTCGGTATTTTTGGGTCCTCGGGCCTGTTTGACCAAGAAGTCCGGACGAAAGGGCCTTCGACACCCCCATGTCCTAATTCTTATTCCCCTTTGGCCGAAGTACTTTTACCTCGGTTAATGAAGTTTACATGTTAGTTGATTGTACATGTTAGACAAATATAATGAATTTACAAAGATCATAAGATTCGGTGCGTCGTATCTCATTCTTTATATATTATGGGTGCGGAGCATGTCTCATTCCGCAGTACATAATAGAAGTTGGAAAATTTGTGGGGCATTCTCATCCCACCTTTACATAGAAAGACAAATAAAACAAAGTATTTTATTATTCTAAGTATTTCTTCTTAAATGTAGCATTTTTTGAGATGCACTCCATTCCAAGTCCGGGGAATCTCCTCCCCGTCGAGGGTAGCGAGCCTGTAAGCTCCTTTCTCTCCAACGGAAGTGACGACGTACGGCCCTTCCCATGTGGGGCTCATTTTGCCTGGTTTTTCTGAACCACTCGCTTCATTGCTCCGCATCACATATTCTCCGACCTTAAACCTTTGCCATCGAACCCTGGAATTATAGTACTTTTCCAAGGTTCTTTTGTACTTTGCCTCTTTGATGGCCGCGGTTTCTCGTCGTTCTTCTAAAAGGTCGAGATTGTTCCGCAGCTCCTTTTCATTTTCCTGCGGGTTAGCCACCCTATAGGTTGGCATGCCTATTTCAACTGGGATCATAGCCTCAGTCCCATACGTCAAGCTAAAGGGTGTTTCGCCGGTGCTTGTTTTGTTCATCGTGCGGTATGCCCAAAGAACATTTGGCAACTCATCCACCCAACCACTTCTTTTCTTTCCTAGTCGCTTCTTAATCCCTTCCACTAGGCTGCGGTTCACACGTTCGACTTGCCCGTTTGCTTGGGGGTGGGCAACCGAAGAAAAGGCTTGTTCTATTCCAAGACTGGAGCACCATTTTTTAAAAGGGTTGTGAGCGAATTGCTTGCCATTATCGCTGATGATGACCATGGGAAGGCCGAATCTACACACAATGTTTTCCCAGACGAACTTTTTTACTTCGGCCCCAGTGATTTTTGCGAGGGGCTTGGCCTCCACCCATTTGGTAAAATAATCCACCGCGACAAGTAAGAACTTTGCTTGGCCGGATGATGTTGGGAAGGGACCCACTATGTCGATGCCCCACTTTTGGAAGGGCCAAGCTGTGGTGACCGGAACTAGTTTGTTTTTTGCTCTGAGACTGATCGGCGCATGTCTCTGGCAGCTTTCACATTTTTGCAACTCATGTACTGCATCTTGATGCATTCCTGGCCAGAAATATCCTGCGTTCATGGCCTTTGTAACCACCATTCGTGGTCCGGCATGAATGCCACAAATTCCCCAATGGATTTCTTTTATGACATACTTTGCTTGTGCTGCTTCTAGGCATCGGAGCAAGGGACCCAGGAAGGTCTTTCGGTATAACGTGCCGTCCACCACTTGGTACTGCAGAGATTTAACTTTAATCTTTCGGGCTTGTGCTTTGTCCGGTGGCAACGCATCATTCAAAATGTAGTTCATGATGGGAGTCATCCACGATTCTGTACTCGTGTTTATTGCACATACTTCTGTTTCGGCCGTAGATGGGGTATTTAGTATCTCGAGCTTTACTTCTTGCGACATATGTTCCGGTGTGTTAGCTGCGAGCTTGCTCAAAGCATCGGCCTGCTTGTTTTTTGATCCTGGCACGTGTTTTACCTCACATTTCTCGAATTCTGTGATCAAACTTTTTGCCTGTATCAAATGAAAACAGAAGTTAAGAGCTATGCCTTTGTTGTGGGAGATGAAGTATTTTTGAGAGGTAAGGCTCGTACCTTGTGAAGGTATTGAACCATGTTTGCCTCTTTTGCTTCGTACTCCCCACTGATTTGGCGTGCAACCAACATTGAATCTACATGTGCTATAACTTGTTTTGCAAAAACATGGTGTTCTAAGCATTAGATTATTTCATTCTTTCTCAAGTGTTTCTCTAAGAAAGGGTCATCTTTGTTTTGTTCGAGGGGTATACCTTTCGAGCTCCGATCTTTTTTGCTAGTCGGAGCCCAGCCAAAAAGGCTTCATACTCGGCTTCGTTATTGGAGCTTCGGAAGTTCAAACGGATTGAATATACAAGTTCTTGCCCATTAGGATCCTTCAGGACTACCCCGGCTCCGGAACCTTCGGAGCTAGAGGCCCCATCAGTGAAGATGTTCCACTCTCGTTCATTCGTCTCTGTTGGTGCAAGTGCTTCATCTGGACTCATGGCTAACTCAGTGAGGAAGTCTGCAACCACTTGTCCTTTAACTGGGCCTCTTCTCTTGTAAGTTATGTCGAATGCTCCGAGCTCTATTGCCCACTTGGCGAGTCTTCCGGAGACTTCTGGCTTTCGTAATATACCTAAGATCGGCTGGTCAGTTTGTACTTCAATCTCAAAAGCTTGAAAATATCGGCGTAGCCGTCGTGAAGCATGGACAAGAGAGAGGGCGAGCTTCTCCATGGCAGGGTATCGTGTCTCGTAATCTCGGAGGGCGCGGCTTACATAAAAGATCGGTACTTGTGCTTTACCCCGGGTGACCATCAGCACGGAGCTGATAGATGCATCTGAGGCTGACAGATAGATGGTGAGCACTTCCCCAGGTTCGGGTGCTGTTAATGTGGGTAGTTCTGCCAAGCATTTTTTGAGATCGCTGAAAGCCGTGTCTGCTTCTTTGGTCCATCGAAATTCTTTTGTGCCTGAGTATTTTTTTCAGGACTGCCATGAAAGGAAGTGTTTTTTCTGCAGCTTTTGACAGGAACCTATGTAGGGCGACTAGTCGTCCATTGAGTGTTTGAACTTCTTTTAAGTTGGACGGAGGTTTCATGGTTGTTACGGCTTCGACTTTCTCAGGATTAGCCCGAATGCCCTGTTTTGACATTAGGAAACCCAAGAATTTTCCCTCTTCCAATCCGAACGAACATTTCTTTGGATTGAGCTTCATGTTTATCTCCCGAAGCTTGTCGAATGTTTCTTTGATGTCTTTTAGTAGAGCTTCTTCATCGGAACTTTTGATTACTAAGTCGTCCACGTACACTTCTAAATTTCGACCTATTTGTTTCTTGAAAGCTCGGTCCATGACCCGCTGATATGTAGCTCCGGCATTTTTTAACCCAAATGGCATTTTCTTGTAACAGTACAACCCCTGATTGGTGACGAAGGTTGTTTTGTCTTCATCAGCTTCGGCCATCTGGATCTGATGATATCCCTTGTAGGCATCTAGAAAACATTTTAATTTGAAGTTGGCCACGGCATCGACTTTTAAATCTATCTCCGGCAAGGGATAGCAATCTTTAGGACAGGCATCATTTAGATCCTTGAAGTCGATGCACATTCTCCACGATCCATCATGCTTCCGAACCATGACCGGATTTGAGACCCAGGTATGGTACTTTACTTCTCTAATAATGTCTGCTTCGAGCAAGACGTTCACATCATGTGATATTGCTTTAATGCGATCCGGAGCCATACTTCGCCTCTTTTGGGCCACTGGTTTTTTATCCGGATAACTGTTGAGCCTATGTTCAGCTAAAGCTCTTGGTACTCCGGTCATGTCTGATTGTTGCCAAGCAAATACATCAAGAGATGTAGATAACAACCTCCACAAGGACTTTTTTACCGTGTCTGGTAATTGAATACCTATGGTTATCTTTTGTTCTGGGAATGCCGGATTGATGGACCAATCTTCTGTCGTCTTGACTTCGGAATCTTTATTTTCTGGGGGAGAAGAGCCTAAAGCCTGTCGTACTTCGGCTATATATACCTCTGATTCGGTGTGCATTGTTGCTACTCCTGTTTCGGTAGGATATTTGATAGCTCCGTGAATTGTAGAAGTTACCATGCTGAAAGCTTTCATACCTGGTCTCCCCAGTATGATATTATGAACTGAGGGTGCTCCTACCACCAAGAAAGTAAGCACAATCGTTCTTTGGTGTTCTTCGGTGCCAAGAGTGATCGGAAGTGTTAATTGCCCCAAGGGGTGTATGACTTCTCCGGAGAAACTGATCAGCGGCATTTGAACCGCGACTAACTTGTCTTTGGTGGCTGGAGCTAGCTGTTGGTAGCACTGATAGTACATAATGTCGGATGCGCTACCGTTGTCTATGTAAATTCGTCGGACCTTGTGTCCTGCTACGACTCCGGAGACAATGATCGGAGCTTCTTTCGCATCTCTTGGGTCGATTGGTGGGAAGAACAACAATTTCTCCATCCATGGAGCCATATGTTCGTTATTTCGCTTGGTCCCCTGTTCATGGATGGACCGCACCATGTGGATTCCTGCCTGATTGTTCGGATTGGCAATTTGTGGTGCGGCTGGTTTTCCTTCCTTCAATTCTCGGATTAAATGGGACAATTTCCCTGCTTTGCATGCCTTGTCTATTTCTTGCTTTAGGGACCAACAATCATCCGTGTTGTGACCTTTTGCTTGGTGGTACTCACAATATTTTTTGGTATTTCGGTCGGAGGTGGGTTTCTGTTTTGGTGGGGTTGGAAAACGGATTTGTTCAGTGCTTAAAATTTCACTCGGGGTTTTGTTTAGGTCGCGGTAACTGGTGTTTCGCGCGGAATGTCCGGAGCTGAGCCTTTCACTTCTATCGTTTCTTCCATACGGTTGTGATCTGTGCTTCGACCATGAATTGTTTCTCTCGACCGGGGCCGAAGCTCCTTTCTTCCAAGAATTTCCTCTGGAGTTGCTTTTATGGTCACTCTCTGTTGATTGACCACAGGCACTTTTTCCTCTTGCAAAAGCTCGTGCTCGTTCCATTAATATCTCCATGGTCTTTGGTAAATCTTCATGCAGTTTTTCGACCAGTTGGTTGTTTCGGACCCCATGACAGAAACCAGAGATCCGCAGCTGATCAACAGCTCCGGGTATTTGCATGCTTTCTTTGTTAAACCTGTCGATGAACCTTTCAAGTGACTCTCCGTCTTTTCTACGGATGTTGTGTATTTCGGTAATGTCTTTGGAACATCGCCGTTGTTGGGAGAAGTTTTGCAGAAAAGCACGACGAAGTTCGGTCCAGTTTGCTATCTCCCCTGCTGGTAACCCATCAAACCATACTCTGGCTGCACCTGTAAGGGTTTGGGCGAACATGTGACACCAAGCGGGCATGGGCCACATCTCAATTTCCGCGGCTCCCCCGAAGTCATGAAGGTGATCATCTGGATCCGAAGTACCCTCGTATCTTTTTATTGTTGTAGGCATTTTAAGCTTTGCTGGCAACGGGGCACTAGCAATTCGGGGTGCAAATTTAGAGTATTGTGTCATATATGCTGGTCTATACGGGGCTGTGAGTTCTTCGTCGATGGTATCGGAACTTGTTTGCTGCTTGGCTGGCTTCACTGATACGGAGGTCATTGGCCCCGTGGATGTGAGTCCAGTTGGCAGTGGTCCGGTATATCCGTAGGGCATCAGGAAGCCGTACGGTGTTTGCAACGGGACGGACGTTACCACAGTGGAGTATGTTTGGAGGCTGACAGGGGTGGACATTACTGCGGCCGTTGTTCCTTCCGAGGGGAACAAATTAACCTGCAGACTACGGAGTTTTTCATCTTTATCTTGTTGTTCTTTCAATTTTAACAGGAAATCACGATTTCTTTGTAAAAAGGTTTCATCGAATTCTGATGGTATAGTTTGCGTCCCAGTGGGTGCAGTGACTGTTTCAGTAGTTGTGGCTGATACGAGATCTGATAAAACCCTGGAATAACCAGAAGCGTGCTGTTCAGAGGCAGTGGTGTCATCGCTTTCTTTGTTGGTGATGTCAATGATGTTTAAATTTTCCATAGCCATTCCAGATCTGAGTGGAGAGAGTAGATCTGCAATAGGATGGCGCCAATGAAGATCCAAAAGCTGGACGCACCTCAGAGGAGGGGTAATTGACGACTAGCTTGATAAGATCTTGGATGAATTAACCTGCAAAACTAGACAAACCGTTAGGCTCGTCACAAAGGAGGGCTTGGAGGGCCTCTCTGTGACCACCCTCCGGCGTGAGGATAAGTATTTGTTTTAGAGAAGAAAAGTGAATAGAGAGAGAGAGAGAGAGAGAGAGAGAGAGAGAGGTTCGGAGTGTGTCAGAACGTGTCTTGCTTGTACTTGTGTGGGGGTATTTATACTAGTCAGAATTTGTTGTACTATCCTTCTCCCAGGTGTACTAACCTTCGTCCTAGTGACCTCCGGTCGTTAGTGGTGAACACGTGTCTTCATGAGTCGCGTCATGTTGCTATTGTGCCGCGTCCTAGGAGGTGGAGGTTCGGACAGGAGGTTTTATACCTCTTCAATAAATAAGGTAGCAATGTTCAAAATAGGGTGTCTAGCTACACCTCAAAAGTATAAGACAAGTGAAAGTTGTCCCCCACACACAAATAAATGATCTTGAAATGAATTTAAAAGGAAGGGGCGACAAGAACCTTCTTATAGTCTTACTCTCACAACTACTATGAGCACAAATTTCAGTGTGACTGGGTTGGAAAACCGAATTCATATATTCCTACAACTTGTTGGCATGACCGCTAGATTGAATTGCTCGACTTGCGCAAGCCAGGTTTTGCTTCAACATGTATAACTTTTATTTATTTATTTATTTTTAGAATGATAAGGTAGTATACCCAAACACCTTGAATGAAACTTGAAAGGAGGATACAAGTAAAAGTTGTCCCACATGCGTATATGTAGAAGCCTAAAAGAATTTACAAGGAGATAGCAACAAGAACACTCCTCTAGATTTAGTGATCTGATCTCACACCTACAAGGACCACCAATATTAGTGTGAACAGATAGGAGAACCGTACTCATGCATGCCTGAGACTTGCAAGCATGACAACCAAAATGAATTACCAGACCTTGCTAAATCCGGTTTTTGCTCCAAATGTATTGTTAATCTTAAAACAATCTATGAGGTAGTAAATCAACCCACCCCTGAATGAAAGTTGAAAGAAGGAGAGACACATAAAAGTTGTTTAACGCGCTTATATTAATAAACCTAATAGGATATACAAGGAATGAGCGATAAACACCTTCCTCCAATTTTACTCTCACACCTACAAATTTTCAGTATGAATGGATCATAAAGCCAAACATGTGCATGACCACTCGAGTTAATTCCTCGACCTTGAGCAATCTGAATCTTACTCCAATATGCAAAATGTCCAAAAACTGATAACACACTAACCCCAACTGAAACTTCAATGTACAATACAAGTAAATTCATCCCCCACACACATGGTCGGCTATGGCCCAAGTCAGGGTGGCCATCCGGCTTGGGCCTATTTTTATCGGGGCACAATTTATTTTTAATAAAATTCCTATATCTATATCTATATCTATATCTATAATAAACCAAAGCATTTTTGATGACATAGCACTCAAGGAGGCATTCTTCTCCTTGAGTGTGACAGGTGTCATGCCATGTGGCAAAATAAAAAAAAATAAATAATAATATAAAACCTAATCTACTAAAATTAAATTGAGTTATTTTAAAAAAAAGAATTTAAAAACAAAATTAAATTTCTCTCTCTTATGTTTCCTCCCATAATTTTTAAACGTTAATATCTGTTATATACGGGATTTTTTAAAGGAAAAAATTACACCAAATTAACGAGCGTTTTATTATCTTTTCAACGAGTACCATAGTGCTATATAAAAAACGGAGAAAAAAACCGACTATTTTTTGTGGGGTTTCGTTCATACAGGAAAAAAAACACAAAGTGATCAGGTTATTCATTAATCATGTTTTTTCTTTTAAACCATGTTCTTATCTACGATGTTGAAATTCAGCCCAATTGCCATGTTATCATTGGAATTTTACTCTTCTAAAGATGCATAGGTATACTTCATCAAGAGAAGCTAAGAGAAAAAATCGCGCAACACTGCAACACATGGTGTCACCTTAGAGCAAGGTTATATTTTTATTTATTTAATTACAAAAGTAATAATTATTACTATTAGTATTATTAGAATTGTTATATTTTTCAACCCGGGACGCTCTCGGGTGATATGGATCTTTTGATATTTTCTTTGTAAAAAAGTAGCTAATGTAAGTTGATACATACATGCCATTTTTATAGTTTAGATACTTCTAATTTTATTCACCTTACTTAGGTTGGTCAACCCGGGACGCTCCCGGGGTATAAACTAGTATGTGTATATTTTTTAATAGAAAGCTCATTTAACACTTAAAAGTTTGACCCAATAGTCAACTTAAAACTTATAATTATTAACCCAAGGCCAATAACATTTATAAGTCAAATACCTATTTAACCAACTAAATTTAAAAAAGAAAAGCAACGCTCTTCTTTCTATTCGGTGGCACTGGCACCTGCAGAAGAATATTGAGATTCCAAATTTCAATTTACAATTATGAGTTGAATATTTATCATCTTCTATGGCTACCACCAGTCCATATCCCATCAATCTAAATTGTAATTTTAAGTTTAATCTTTAAGATTTTAATTGTAAAAAATATTTTTATGGTTTTTTTAACTTGCAATTGAGCGTGATTACTTTGTTGAATACTTAGGTTTTGTGTATTTTTTATGTTTGTCAGCTGATTGATAAACTATTATTGCAATTAGGTGTCTTGTTGTGCAATAAAATTGAGTGTAGTTACTTAAGTAAGTAATTTTTACATATTTAGAATTGGGAGTTTTGTTAAAGCCTGAGGGACACATTTTTTAATGATTCGAATAGGGTACGTAAATACTCAGACGTCTCTCCCCACACATATATGATTAACACCAAACAAAATTTACAAAGAGTAAGCAACAACCATCTTCGTCAAGTTTTACTCACACGCCTACCAGGAGCACAACCTTCGAAAAATCGAATTGCTCGAACTTACACAAGCTGGGCTTTGCTCCAACATATAAAAATTTTACCCCTTTTTTTTTTTACTTTTTATAAATAAAAAATAAAAAACTAAAATAAGGTAAGAAACCCAACTACCCCTTTGTAAGATAACATATAGTAAACAACATATAAAAAGTCAAGGACCGATAATGTAACTTATCGATGATAACGAAGGAGAAGGAAAGAGGCAAAACCGAGTGACATCGGAGTCAGTGACACTGTTTCCTTTCAGGAATCACACACACATCAACTCCACCGTCAGCGGCGGCGCCGGCGGACTAAACCATCGGAGCTCCGCCTAATAATGAGATACTGCACGACTCAATCACCCACACATTCTTATTATTATTATTATTACTATTATTCATCATCCACATCTTCTGCTTTTAAACAATATGGGTAATTGCGGCACTAGAGAAGAATCCGCCGTCGTTTTAGACGCCCAAGGTTCCTTTTTATTATTATTATTATTACTTTTTCATTAATCTTTTCTGTTCAGTTTGAGTTCAGATCTAGATCACTTTTACATCGTTGCTTCAATTTGAATCATTTTCAGATCTAAGTTACCTTTTTCATTGTTGCTTTAATTTCAAGTTCTTTGTAAACCTGCCTTTTTGTATGACTTATTACTTTCAGATCTAGGTCACTTTTTTAAGTCAATTCAATGCGCATTTTGTGTTGAATCATGATAACTTGTTTTACAAACGATTATCAATAGTCAATCAGCTACGAGTGATACGTTTTTCATTACACATTTTGTTTCAGATCTAGGTCGCCTTTATATTGTTGTGTAAAGCTAGGGGTGAAAACGAGCCCGAGCTTGATTAACTTATGTGAGCTAGAGCGTGAACTCGGCTTGGCTCGTTGGTAGCTTCCCAAGCTCGAGCTTGGCTTCTTGTTTATTGTTTGTTACTTAATATGTTAAATTATTATGATATGAATAATAGGCTTGTTTAGGCTCTCAAGCTTGATAACTGAACCTCGGGACCGGGCTTGTTTAGTAAACAAGGTTATTTTTAGGTCTGGGCTCGGCTCGGCTCGGCTCATAAACAAGTTTAAATAAGCTAGGCTCGGCTTGTTTACTATAAAAACTTTAAATTAGGGATAAGTATTATTTTTTCAAATATTAATAAAACTAATATTACACTAAGGCTTGACGAGACTTACAAGCTTCAAGGTTGAGCTCGATAAATAAACGAGCTTTGTTTTAGGCTCAAATTCGGCTCAGGCTCGATAAGGCTCAGCTCGTTTCGAATTTTTCATCGAGCCCATCTGAAGTAGCTCGCGAGTGGCTCAGCTCTTTTGCACCCTATGTAATATTGAATTATTATAGTTGCTTTAATTTCAAGTCAATTTAGTATGCATTTGTTGTTAATAATGTTGATAATAGCTTGTTATACAAATGGTTATCAACAGTCAATCAGCTACAAGTGATATCTACTAAAAATCAGGGTTTGGAGAAGAAGCATAGTCGGTCGATTTCGGATCTGAGTGATTCTTCAACGCCTCGTAACAATGTTAATGTTATTGAGGATTTGAGGAATAACTCGCTGCTGTATACTCATGTTATTGCCTTCACGTTGTTCGAGCTTGAAACCATTACAAAGAGCTTTAGGTCTGATTATATTCTTGGGGAAGGGGGTTTTGGGACGGTTTACAAAGGCTATATTGATGAGAATGTTAGAGTTGGACTTAAATCGCTGCCTGTTGCGGTTAAGGTTCTGAATAAGGAAGGTCTTCAAGGACACAGAGAATGGCTTGTAAGTGTTTGTGTTTGGTTATGTCTGTTAATTTGGATGGTTCTGTGTATTGAAGATAAAAGCGTTGTTAATTGATATGAGTGATCGTGTTTCATGTGGCAGACAGAAGTTAACTTTCTTGGTCAGCTCAGGCATCCAAATTTGGTGAAACTGATTGGATATTGCTGTGAAGATGATCACAGATTGCTTGTTTATGAATTTATGTTTCGTGGAAGCCTTGAAAATCATCTCTTTCGAAGTATGAACCCTCCTTCCATGAACTTCTTTTTTGCCAGATTTTTACTACTTAACAGTGTTTCTACTTCGTTCTAGCTTTGGCACTTCATGATCAGTATGTAGCATCATCATCCATGCTAGTTGTAATAAGAACTTGAATACTTACTATGATCATAACATGTTTTTATTGTAACTGTATTTGAATTATTAGTGTTTAGTAACTATCACAATTGCAAGAGTCAAAATATTAAAATGTATTCGACTTGTTCGGTCTTTCTTTCAACTCAAACCGTTTATATGTGCCTTGCTGCCTCCCACCTAAGTTCTTGTTCTAGTGCAAGTCACTTTTTAATGGTGCCTCAAGTTCTATTATGTATCTTCTAGACTATGATTTTGAGTGTGGGTATGAGTTTGTCATTTATATAGTCCATCCACATGTATGACATGATAATGTTGAGCTTTTGCTTAATTTAAAACTTTTTCTTATGTGGAATTAAGGTTCTTGATGGTTTGGTGAGCAATGAGCTTGGTTTAAAAAAGCGCGCCCAGGCGCAACAAGGCTTCAGCCCTGGGTAAATGATGCTAGAAACACATAGGAAATATATAATTATTTCTGCCTCGGGTACAGTTGGGGCCTTGGTTTTAGACCTTGCCGCTTTTGTACGCTTCTCGCTTTTTAAAACAAGTTGGTGAGTGGGATAGCGGGTACTTTGTTTGTAAGATATACAAAGAATATAAAGGCTTCAAGGAGCCATGTTTTGGATTCTGTATAAATGCTTTAATTGTTGTTCTTGAATCTTGACATAGTTCATGGTTAAAGATGTGATAATTATGCTATGCTAGAGAATTAGTAACCTGCAGTCTCTTTTTGCATAGCCTTTATATTTTCGTAACTTAATTGGAGTGCTTTATTGAGGTGCTCAGAAACAAGTGCACCGTTGTCATGGTCGACAAGAATGAGGATTGCTCTAGGGGCTGCAAAAGGTCTTGCCTTCCTTCACAATGCTGAACGACCTGTGATATATAGGGACTTTAAGACTTCAAACATTTTGTTGGACGCAGTAAGTAGTTTTCAGAATTATGTATTTATTTTCTCATTTCTCTAGTTCTTCTGTATTTCAAGTATTAAGAATAGTTGCTTGATGGGTAATAAGAATATGTACCTGCAGGATTATACAGCCAAGCTATCTGATTTTGGTCTTGCGAAAGCTGGTCCACAAGGGGACGAGACCCATGTATCAACGAGGGTTATGGGTACCTATGGTTATGCTGCTCCTGAGTATGTTATGACTGGTATGATTTTCTATGTCTTGTAATAGCTTCAGCTAATCATTCATCTTCGTTTGAAGCAGATACTATTTGTATTTAACAAAAAGTCATGTCAAATGAATATTAATATTGTGGCAATTGCTCCAGTTTACATTGGTGATCATTTATTTAAGAAGTTATTTACTAATCTACACCATGAAAATTATAGCAAACTAAATGTCATTAGGATTCAGTTCTTGTTATAATAGATAACTCAATTTTTTGTTGTAAATAAGTAAAAAGCCCGGTTATGAGAACTCAGAGCAGAAACAATTTCAATCCATTGATATGGAAATGAGTCGATTTCGATTTCAATTGTGTTTTATAAATAATGGTCTAAACTTAGAAAATAGTTAAAGATGATACGGGTAAAAAATGGGTAAAATCGGTTAATTTGGTTAAAACTTGCCAATGATGTATTCAAATGTTTACAATGTCTTAAATCATGATTATTTAAAAGATATGGTGTTACTGTTAAAATTATACATTTTGTGTAATTATATTTAATACACTGAACAGGACACCTTACCGCAAGGAGTGATGTATACAGCTTTGGAGTCGTTCTTTTAGAGTTACTAACAGGAAAGAAGTCTGTAGACAAAACGAGACCAAGCAAAGAACAGAGCTTAGTGGACTGGGCCCGGCCTAAACTAAACGACAAAAGGAAGTTACTCCAAATCATTGACCTGAGATTAGAAAGTGAGTATTCAGTCCGGGGAGCGCAAAAAGCATGCAGCTTAGCATACTACTGTTTAAGTCAGAATCCAAAAGCAAGACCGCTAATGAGTGATGTGGTGGAGACCTTAGAGCCTTTACAAAGCGGCAGCAGCAGTTGTGCAAATGAAGTCTCGTTAGCATCGTCTTTAATTGGTGTGGGCCGACCTCTGGTCATAGGTAATCACCGGGCTATCCAGATGCATCACAAATTTGTTCAAACTGTCGGGGCGGGTGCTGGGTGTAGATCTGCTAACCCAAGTTGCTCTCCTGGGCCTCCGACTGCTTGTCGGGTCAGATGAGAAAAAAATGTGAAATATAATAACATGCAAGTAGTTTGTAAATTTTCTTTTAAGTGTGTGTGTTTGCTTACTTACTGATTGGTACTTGAGATGATGCTTGTACATGTTGATGGTATGATGATGTAGGTCATGTTTTGAGATTTGTTGTGTTTTAAATGGCTTTCAAGTTATTGTGTGAAGAGGTTTCTTGTTTTAATCATTTTAGTGTACTTTATCTTTTTTTTTTTTTTTTTTTTTTTTTTTTTGACGGTGGCAGAGGATATCATTTGTGGGAGATGGCGGAGGATGCAGGATTATCTCCTAATTTGAATTTAAAAGTTTATTTTCTATTTATCTTTTATTTGGTGTTTATTTTGTTAGCTTTATCGTACATGAGCCATTTGATGGCTTCCGTTCCCACATCAGATCTGTTCCAGGTTTGCATCGTGTGCGGATGCTGTGTTATGGTATCTGATCCAGCAACCTGCCCAAGCATGCCGCGTTGCTTTGGCATTCCAAACAAGCTGTTTGGGTTTGTGCTTTCATATCCAAAACCTGCAGTGGTACTACCTGTGCATTCTTACCTTTCTAAACATTGGCTACCATAACAAAATAGAAGCTGGCATGTCATCAAGTGGGTGCACGCGAGGGCGAGGCAAAATACACCGGTGAGATGGATTAACCGAAACCCTTCATGTGTCACCCTAAGTGCACAATATGCTGGCGGCTTCTTATGAGGGCACAAAACGCCGTTTGATTAGTTCCTCCTTCGATGGTGTACATTTACCCTACCACTCATCCACCATTAAATAACATATGGGATGGAACTTTAACATGCCAAACTGCCTGAAGGGTCGAGCTCGATTTACTACCACTCATCACTTGACTCATCTTGTGAAATGTCATACGACGTCCTAGATTCCTTATGGACAAGCGATTTCATTTCGCGTATGATCGGGTTTCAGGTTAGGATCCAAACGGAATTGGGCATGCATCTATTGACATGGGCTTGGATTTTATACAACTTCAACTTGTACTTAACCTTTATTCAACAAGGACTTGACAATAAGAAATCAAAAAAACATCGAACAAGTTAAATAACAAATTAAGAATGTATATTGCAACAAAGTCATATTTTTATGTACTTAAATCTTCATTCAGTCGCCATCTACTCAATCTTCTTATAAATATCTGAAAAGAACTAATGATTAGTAATTCAAAAACTTTAACATGCTATTAACAAATCAATCATTATAAACGGGAAATTATGTTTTGTTATAGTTGTCTTCGTCGTCATCATCATACTCAATAAATAGTATCAAACTATCAATAGCAAAACTAAGGTAATGCCCGAGGATGGTAAGATATAAACAACCTTACCTCACCTTGTAGGAATTAAGATGCTGCTTCCAGACGTTCCAGTAAGACCCTTGGCTCGATAGTGGTTTTGCATCAAACATTGGACATAAGGCACATAACACTTACCAATAGGAAAGCCGATTGGTGAATGTCCTTTTTGTCATTTGGTGCTATCAACACCACCGCATGATGCATGATTAACCGTTTGTTGCTTTTAATATTATTATCCCGAAACTAGTAAAATATCATTAAAATTAGTGCAATTTCACTGTTGCTTTCGATTTCACTTTTAACATTATTTCACTTTAAATAATGTTTTGTTACAGTCAAATTTTCCTAAACCCTCGATTTCGTTGATGTTCTCTTGGCGTTCGAACCCGATATTGTGTTCAAATTAATTACTCAACAAAAGGGGACGATGAACTTCTATAAGCCAACACAAACACAGCCAGGCCCACGATCTACATGACACGTAGCCCACTAAAGCGAAAATCAAGCCACGCGCCGCGCGTAACCCACACGCGCCTAACACAAGTAACCCAAAAGTCGTTCACAGGTAACGGACATGACGGCAGAACAGAGAGTCTGTCACTTCAACCGTCAGAGCAACTGCAATGATGATGACTTTTCGAATTTCCCTCCAAAAGTAAGCCAGTGTCTGATATCAAACTTAATACCCACAGCGGGGGACCAACCCGCTCGACGAAAAACGGACCAACCCGCTCGACGAAAAACGTATCAATCCCGCCCGACGAATCACGTAACAACCCGCCAAAATGCAGAACCCGCCATAAAAGCACACATTTCTCTTTCTCAATCAGTCCATCCACCCTCACGCTTGTGCTACACACAACCAAGAGCGTCACTGGACTAGGGGGACTTGAAGGGGTAGGGACCCAAATTCACTTGGGCCCCTACCCAAAAGCCAAAGCCCAAAGACGAGAACGGGGACACCAGGCCCAAACAATCATAACGAGGCCAACCATGGGCGAGTGAAGCCCACTGGATGCGGATGCGGGTTAACCAACCAAGAAGCGGGTTGCAACCTATAACAGCGGATGCAACACGGAAACCCGCTAGGGCTTGCGGGATAACGCCTTAAGCAGACACGTGGCAATGACACATACGATCGTACAACAGTGTGACATCCGTCACTTTTATCATTATATATATATATATATATATATATATATATATATATATATATATATATATATTTCGTACCTCCTATCTTGTACGTCGCATTTTATAATAATAATAAGGGGAAATGGATTTAAATACTCCCAACTATCGCCTGTTAGCGGATAGCACTCCCAACTATCACTTTGGCGGATAGCACTCCAAACTTTCAACTTGTTGGATTTTATCACTCCCGAACTAACTGAGGTCTAACCCAGTTAGTGTTTGTGGCCAAAATGTAAAAACCTAAACTTAATGGACATTGTATGTGGCACAAATGTAAAAACATAAACTTAAAGGATCTTTTTGAAACTTTTTTTATTACCTTATTATAAATCCCCCACCCCACCCCACCCCTGTTGTTCTTCTTCTTCTTGTGACAGACAACCATCCCCACCAACCACCGCCTCCACCACCATCCCCAACCACCGCCTCCACCGCCATCCCCAACCACCGCCTCCACCGCCATCCCCAAAACTATTCGCATCCTATATATTAAATCGTATATTACCAATCTATCACATAACACTAGATTCGATTAATTCCACAAACAATTATACCTCGGCTTCATCGACTCGCTTCCAAGCATCCGGTTCCTCCCCATCCCAAACCTTGTCATCCTCCTTCCTCCCACCTCGTCCCCGATTCCTCGCCCCGGCCCGATCACCAACCGAATCCTCATCCCCAGACGAAATACTAAGCATCTCCACTTCAGAATCTTCATCATCCTCCTCCGTAGCATTCCTCCGGTGCTGCGGCTTTGAAGCGGCGGTGGCGATGGAGTTGTTAGGGTTTTTAGCAGCCCTGTGATTTGACGGAGGTTGAACGAAGTTGACTACAGGTTTAGAGGATCTGGATTGGGATGGTCGTGTGTAGTTTAAATCTCTTTGTGATTGTTCCTTTAAGGCCATCTTTAAAAGCTCGTCGTCGTCACTGTCGCTCATTGTATGGATTTACTTTAGTGTATTGATTTGATTTGATGATTGGAGTGTTAGGGTTTCAGGTAGATTGGAGAGAAGATAATAACAATAATAATAATAAGGGGAAATGGATGGGGGTGGCTGTTGAGGCAGGTGGTGGTGGTGGTGGTGGCGGGGTGGTGGTGAGTCTCTCTCTCTCTCCGCCTCTCTCTCTCTTTCTCTCTCTCTCTCTCTCTGAACACCTTCTCTCTCTCTCTGTTAATATATATAGATATAGATAATAATAATAATAATAATAATAATAATAATAATAATAATAATAAAAAGTTTCAACTCGTACATTTATTTTAGGATTCCTAAAACTTGAAGTTTAGTGTTTTACTAGATGCTTATTCTCCTTATTATTCGGGACGAACCGAATCAAATCCTTAACTCACACCTATCAAACCTCTTATCCAAATCATTCGAAACAGTTTACCCTGTTACCTATAAATTCACCTCGTGTCTTAACTCAAATTTTCCAAACCACGGTTATCTTAATTTCTACCCAAACATCCATAACCTTATGTTTCTAATAACTTTGGGACGAAGTTTCTAAAAGTAGGGGATGCTGTGACATCCGTCACTTTTATTTATTATATATATATATATATATATATATATATTTATTTCGTATCTCCTATCTTGTACGTCGCATTTTATAATAATAATAATAATAATAATGATGATAATAATAATAGTAATAATAATAATAATGTAGACTTTATACTAATCAAACCCAACCAAAATCATCCATTTTCGGAGCCCACCGCTAAGGCCAAGAAGCCGGCCCAGTACATCCAGCCCAATCTCCTTTGCCTCCCTTCTGTTGTTTAAAAAAAAAAAAAAAAAGAAGCCTCCCAGGACTTGAACCCGAGCCTGGGGGCGGTCCGATTGAAACACACACACACACACACAAACCAGTTGAGCTATGGCTCATTCTTGTTTTAATCCCAACCCAAATAATATATAACACCACCTAAGTCCGGCCCATGTGCTCCCTTTCCTTCTTCTGTCCTTCGCTGAGCCTTGTTTCAAACTAAACAAACAGATCAGTCAACCAATTGACCAATTTGAATGGAAACTTCATAATTGTTGGTTGATTAGTTGACCAACCATGGAAACCGCGTCCAAACAACCTATGATTTCCATCTATTATGCTCGTGATTGAAGCTATTACTCGGCTTTGACCAAATCGTGGTCAAAGTTTAAAGCTTTCTAATTATACAATTTCACTATAAATTGAACCTTATTTCGTGATTAGCACCATCCGAAAACCAATACCCTATATTCACATTTCACTCTTGATCGATCCAGAGCACATTATAATATTTTTTTTCTTTCTTCTACTTTGAATCGCGATTGGGAGTTTGGTTTAGGTATGATGCTAATTCTTGTTTTCTGTATATTAATCGGGCTCTTATAAACCTTAACCCCATATTTAATCGGTCTGGAACCTTGGTATTAAACGAATTGAAATACTAGGGTTCTTAGTTATATTTGGGGAAGATGATACTGCAGGATATGTATTTAAAATCATTTGAAAACAGATAAAATCACCAACAGATGTGTAGCCTAGTTGGTGGTTGTGTTAAAGCTGTAACAGATCTGGTCCGGGTTCGATCCCCACAAACCTCAACTATTTTTTTTAAACCCTTTTTCTCTCATATTTTCTTGTATTATCTTTATAATGGTTTAAAATATCAAAACTAATTTATAATTTCTACAAAATTTATCCTAAGTTATACAAATAATAAAGTTTATTATACAATTTTTAGTTTTTCAAAAATCTTTTATTTAATATATATAATAAATATTTCAGCTTCATTATATTTTATTTGTAAAATTCTATAAAAATATCAAAACGATTATATAAATTTCCACAAAAATTATTCTGAGTTTATATAACATTAAACATTTCTGAAATGATTTTTATTTCTGAAAAATCATTTATTT
This sequence comes from Ambrosia trifida, assembly GCA_028751855.1. Classification (NCBI taxonomy): domain Eukaryota; kingdom Viridiplantae; phylum Streptophyta; class Magnoliopsida; order Asterales; family Asteraceae; genus Ambrosia; species Ambrosia trifida. Next base: position 136,381,212 of record CM054128.1, on the reverse strand, counting down.
AATATTTTTAATCAATTTTTGTTAGTTTTAATCATAAATAAATCATAATAAATCCATTTTTCAATATTTTTGCACCAAAATTTTATATTAATTATTTCTATTCATTTAGAACAGAAATACAACTTTTAATTTAAAAATTCTTTAACTTTAATATTTTTAAATATGAAAGTTATATTTTGACAATTTGATATAAATAGATTAAACATTCTATTTTTAAGAAAATAATTTTATAAAAATTATTTTCATACTTAAAAATTTATATTGTGACCATCTTTGATTTAAAATTTACAAAAAGACTTTTGTTTATTTATTTATCAAATTTCTCTTATTTATTAAACGTTTAATTTATTAATCAAACGAATACTTATCCCCAATTCGAAACCATAGAAAATACTTATAGACTAGATAGACTTAGACTTATTTGTTACCTTATACATAGGGTGATACTTGGCAACGTTGGATTACACTTATTCAATTCCACAAGACTTACCATCTTGCTAATGTGAGTATTACTTATCCCCTTTTTCGCTTTTACAACTTTTGGGGTGATTCATGCACAAGTATACAAAACTTTCATATTCAGTTACACATACATTTTCTTCATTTACAATTCATATACGTGTCTTGTTTATCTTTGTGCTTTATGTTTAAACATGAACGTAGCTTACATACAAAATCGTATATCTAGACATAACTTATGTTATGGTGCTCTTTACATATAGACGTAACTTATGTTACGGTGCTCATTTAGACATAACTTATGGTATGGTGCTCTTTTAGACTTGACACGTGTTAGGTGCTCATTATCAATTTTATCTTATCAACTTTACATTTGATCTTTGTCTTGTTTGATTACTTACGTGTTTACATAATGCCTTGGTGATACTAGACACATGAATTGTACCACTTTTCAAAACTTATACTATATGTACAAAGCTAGGTAGTACTCACCAACATCTTATGTTGACAAAATTTATTTTCGTGCATGTTTCAGGATAAGCTGCTTGACGCTTCACATAGGACTTTGGACTTAGACTAAAATAAATCAATTATCTATATATTTGTTGTCATGTATTTATTTTCACATGTTGTAATACAATATTCAATAATCAAATATTTACATTTTAGTACCATGAGCTTTTGAACAATCGTCACTACGTGACACCTCGATGATTCCGCCATCGGTTGGGGTGTTACAGATTGGTATCAGAGCCATGGTTATAGGGAACTAGGTTATTAGATAAGATGGCCTAGACTATAACCGAACTTCAACTTTCATGCATAATATTTCCTAAATTACCTAACCCCTCATTTCCCTCTACTTTCCTTCCTCTATCTTTCCCTTCTTCTCTATTTCTCCTCATCTTTCATCATGGTGCATAGAGGTGGTGTCCTACAAGGGGTGGAAAGTCTACATCATCATGGAACGAGAGCAGTACCTTTCATGAAGACACTCTTAGGCATAATGCCTACTCTTATTCTGCTCCTTCAAAGTTGTTGAGCTTTAATGAGTGTGATGGAACACGTGCAATCTGGAAGGGTGGATGCCTGTACACTGGGTTTTCTGGCATAGGCAAGCATAGCGCATAAATCCAATAACGGACCTGTTATGCTTACCTGGGGATTCCTGGAGTGAGTGTCCACTTATAGGCTAAAGCATGTCTTCTTTGATCACCATTGGGTCCAATTCCTTTGAAAAGTCAACGTTCTTGTTGGGCTTTACAGTTAGACAAGGGCACTCCAAGCATCTTATGCAAGTTTTTCAATAATACTCTCTCGTTTCATATACAATATTTTGTATATCATGATTTTCATATATTGTTTACAAGTTCATACCTTCATAATCATCTGTACGGTTATACACTTACATTTTCTAATCTCATGATTATTCATTGACTACCTCATAGATGTCTGCTCGCCGCATGCTCCGTGATGCCAGCCAACGCACTGTTCGTGCTCCTGGACAACGTTCTGATCGTCGCCTCGCATCTTTAGTCGCTGAGCAGATTGCTACAGTGATCCCAAACCTTGTCAGTGAGATAACCCAGAATAGTAACAGTGCCAACACAGGGGGTGTGACTCAATTTCGGTGCACTTTCAAACACTTTAACTCATGCAACCCCACAAAATTTACTGGTGAGGAGGGTGCTACTGGCCTCCTCCAATGGTTTGAAAGTATGGAGAGCACCTTTGTGAACAGCGAGTGTCCTGATGAACTCCGCGTTCGCTATGCTACTAGTGTCCTTCAAAAGGGGGCGCTAACATGGTGGAATGGCGAAAATCGCAATCGGGGAGCTGATGTTGCTTTATCTTTATCTTGGGATGGGGTTAAGGAACTCATGATTGCCAAATTCTGCCCTAGGAACGAAATCAGGAAACTGGAGGATGAGTTTCGTGAGCTCAAACAAGACAGTGGTGAGAATCTTGCGTATAATACTCGATATCATGAACTCAGCATATTGGTTCCACACATGGTCACCCCGGTCTCTCTAGCAAATCGAGAAATATATCGAGGGATTACCTGACCTGATTCAAGACGTTGTCACTGGAGGCAAATCCACTACGGTGGAAGAAGCCATCCAGCTTGCAGCCACATTAACAGACAAACACGTAAGGAAAGGAAGCTTGGTTAGGAAGGGCACCAAGACGCCTACTGAGAAAACCACCAATGCTGTTGAACGATCTACGACTGTTTTAGCAAAGGCCGCCACTACTTCTTTGAACTCTAAGAAATGAATGGGCGATAATCAGAACCATGTTGTTGTGGATCCTGTGACTCAGCCTCCTATCAAGAAAGCCTACACGGGAATCCATCCTCAATGCAACACTTGCAAGTATCATCACCCTGCAAATCTTCCATGTCGTCAATGCACTCGATGTGGGAGGTTTGGACACTTTGCCACTAGTTGTCATGTAACGTTTAAGACACAAGATAATAATCAAACAGCTGCCCAGGAACCACTGCCGATTACTAACGGCCGAGCATGTTATAATTGTGGAGACCCTAACCACATGCGACATCGATGCCCTAAATTGAATAATGTAAACCAGGTGGCACATGGGCGAGCTTTCAATATCAATATCAACGAAGCAAACGGTCAGGGTGACGCTAATTCCACTGGCTGAGCCATGGATGGAATCTTCTTAAGACTCGAGAATCCAATACTTGTGTTTTCATTTTCTTGATCCTATTATCGTTTTGTACCTAATTGTGTCGTACTCATAAGAGTATAACATCTAGAAATATCCTTGCATACTATTGTGTACGAACGCAGGTTGGAAATTTATAATATTTGGTTACGTTTATTTTTAAGACTCTACCTTACATTTTGTTGAAACATTTGGACTTGATTTCCATGAACTACAAAAAAAAAAAAAACTCGATACTTGATCCTACAAATTTTTTTTTTCTAAAAACATCGTTGTTTGTTATATGAAACTTGATTTTTCCTTTAATTTGACTATTCATTGAACATTTAATTATTCATGATACTCGTAAACATGGCTGGCCAAATATGAGCTATTTCTATAAGCCACTAAGATAACACTTATACTTAATGGTTGCCGTACTTATAAACTTGCTTGCATGTGTGTATTATCAATTTGCATGTCGATCTATGAAAGACAATTACTACATTATCCACTCAACTCAGACAAACATTTCACTTAATGGGCTCCTCGGTTGAGTGGTAGCCCATACGTAAATTTTATTATGCTTGCAAGTCGATACAAACCAATGTAATTGACCTCATTATTACATAGCCTCATTTCGTGGATAACGTCTCATTGTAACCCAACGTGTTTGTTGTGTCATCTTCTTGTGAAACTTATTTGCTTTAATGTGTTGTTAGATTAGGATCATAGAAGGACATAAAACCCTAATGTAAGGTAAATTGATGATTCCGGTCCGGAACGTAATCATGAATTTACAGGTACGTTAGGGTAGTGTGAAATTCTATTGGGGTTTTTGGTAGGCGTCCAGTACGTTTTCAAGGTATCAAAGGTGTGGTGGGTTAGCTGCGGTACACCCTATATATAAACACTAATGATGCATTGAAAGTGAGACTGGAAGTCGGACCAGGAACAAACTCTACTTACTTGGTAGTTCATTTGGTTTTTCTATAGTCAATCAACTCGTACATTTATTTTAGGATTCCTAAAACTTGAAGTTTAGTGTTTTACTAGATTCTTATTCTCCTTATTATTCGGGACGAACCGAATCAAATCCTTAACTCACACCTATCAAACCTCTTATCCAAATCATTCGAAACAGTTTACCCTGTTACCTATAAATTCACGTCGTGTCTTAACTCAAATTTTCCAAACCACGGTTATCTTAATTTCTACCCAAACATCCATAACCTTATGTTTCTAATAACTTCGGGACGAAGTTTCTAAAAGTAGGGAATGTTGTGACATCCGTCACTTTTATCATTATTATTATATATATATATATATATTTATTTCGTATCTCCTATCTTGTACGTCGCATTTTATAATAATAATAATAATAATAATAATAATAATAATAATAATAATGATAATTATAATAATAATAATAATAATAATAATAATAATAATAATAATAATAATAATAATAATAATAATAATAATAATAATGTAGACTTTATACTAATCAAACCCAACCAAAATCATCCATTTTCGGAGCCCACTGCTGAGGCCAAGAAGCCGGCCCAGTACATCCAGCCCAATCTCCTTTGCCTCCCTTCTGTTGTTTAAAAAAAAAAAAAAGAAAAGAAGCCTCCCAGGACTCGAACCCGAGCCTGGGGGCGGTCCGATTGAAACACACACACACAAACCAGTTGAGCTATGGCTCATTCTTGTTTTAATCCCAACCCAAATAATATATAACACCACCTAAGTCCGGCCCATGTGCTCCCTTTCCTTCTTCTGTCCTTCGCTGTGCCTTGTTTCAAACTAAACAAACAGATCAGTCAACCAATTGACCAATTTGAATGGAAACTTCATAATTGTTGGTTGATTAGTTGACCAACCATGGAAACCGCGTCCAAACAACCTATGATTTCCATCTATTATGCTCGTGATTGAAGCTATTACTCGGCTTTGACCAAATCGTGGTCAAAGTTTAAAGCTTTCTAATTATACAATTTCACTATAAATTGAACCTTATTTCGTGATTAGCACCATCCGAAAACCAAAACCCTATATTCACATTTCACTCTTGATCGATCCAGAGCACATTATAATATTTTTTTTCTTTCTTCTACTTTGAATCGCGATTGGGAGTTTGGTTTAGGTATGATGCTAATTCTTGTTTTCTGTATATTAATCGGGCTCTTATAAACCTTAACCCCATATTTAATCGGTCTGGAACCTTGGTATTAAACGAATTGAAATACTAGGGTTCTTAGTTATAATTGGGGAAGATGATACTGCAGGATATGTATTTAAAATCATTTGAAAACAGATAAAATCACCAACGTGTGGCAAGGAGCATGCTGCACGATCAACCAACAGGGGATGCACACGTGTCCAGGATTAAACCCGCAGGAGACAAACAGTACGTCTCCTGTGCATATCAACCAATAAGAATACACGGGACCAGCTCAACAAGGATCTCTACTAACGAAGGCCTACAGAGGGGGCAATAGTACACTCGGAGGCCAATCATATTTGCCCAGGTCTGCGACCACTCACACGACGACACGTCATAGGAAAAAGGTACGATCATTCTCTATGATTTCCTACCTGTCGTATAATATCTTTTGTTGGGCCTAATCTTGGGCCGGTGTGGAGGCAAGCCCTTAACTGGGCCTCAGCCCACTGGGTAAGTTAAGGGTAAATGTAGAGGCCCGTGTGGAACCTATTTAAGGAACACTTCGTCTCCTTGAATGGGTCATTCAGAAATCCTTGAAGAACACGCTTAGGCCGACCACATTTTTGTGTCTGCTAAGCAGAATCCTTTGGATTCGAGGCGGTCGCCCCACACCGGATATTTTGTTTTTCAGGTCACCATCGTCAGGAAGCCATCCATTCTAGTGAAGGATATCACTTGTAGAGACAAATCATTCTCACCCATCATTGAGGTGAACTCTTGTTTCTTCAAAAACCTAATCTACTAAATTTAAATTGAGTTATTTTAGGAAAAAAAGAATTTAAAAACAAATTTAAATTTTTCTCTCTTATTTTCCTCACATAATTTTTAAACGTTAATATCTTTTATATACGATATTTTTTAAAGAAAAAAGTTACACCAAATTAACGAGCGTTTTATTATCTTTCCAACGAGTACCATAGCTCTATATAAAAAAACGGAGAAAAAACAACTATTTTTTGTGGGGTTTCGTTCATACAGGAAAAAAACACAAAGTGTTCAGGCTATTCATTAATAATGTTTTTTCTTTTAAACCAGGTTCTTATCTACGATGTTGAAATTCAGCTCAATCGCCATGCTTTCATTGGAATTTTACTCTTTTAAAGATGCATAGGTATACTTCATCATGAGAAGATAGGAGAAAGAATCGCGCAACACTGCAACACTGCAACACATGGTGTCACCTTATAGCAAAGTTATTTTTTTATTTATTTAATTACAAGGGTAATAATTATTACTATTAGTATTAGTATTATTAGAAATGTTATATTTTATAACCCTGGAACGCTCTCGGGATAAAAGCTACTGCATCAATAAACGAATACTCACCGGATTGAAATTCTTAAAATATATTTACTCTTATAATCAATCACTTTAAGTTATCTTTTTATACAAAACCTCATACTCTTTAAACAATAAATAATTGCTTGCTTTTGACATCATCCACCACATTAATACATTATCTACCATCTTCTAAATTCTAGTTTTGACAACCAAATTATGTAAATAAAGCTTCACACGAGGATCCAATATAACCACAAAGTCCCGAACGATACTTTATAATTAATTTTATTCCACTATTCTTGGTTGCCATTTGTATAAACTCGTGTTCTCTTTTTCATTCAACATTGTATCTAAGCTATAACCAATATCATTATACCCTAACATAACCTCATAATAAACATGATCTACATCACATATGTTGAAACCAATAACTGAACCGATTACATGTATTCTGGGTTTTATCGATCATGTTAGGCTGGTTTTTTTTTTTTTTTTTTTTTTTTTTTTTTTTTTTTTTTACTTCGATTTTTCAGGATGGCCCAAGAGATGCTAACCCTAATGAAGATTTATATTGAAGATTTTTGTAAAATGTTAATGGAAAATATTAACAGATTTTTATGAACATCTATTATTTTTTTTTTTTTTTTTTTTTTTTTCTGAAACGTAAATACCCTCCTAAGTAGGGCTGTTCACGAGCCGAGCCGAACCGAACGGACCTTTGCTCATGCTTGGCTCATTTACAAACCGAACCGAGCTGAGCGGCTCGTTTACAATCGAGCTGAAAATTGAGCGAGCATTGTTCGAGCGTAAATTTTTTCGAGCAAGCGTCGAGCGAGAAATGAGCGAAGAGTAATTTGGACAATCATGACATTGGGGTGTTATCTTCAATGTTTTCGTTGTCGAGTGACAGCTAAGGTGGAAATGTCCGATGAGGACACTAATATTGAGGTCCGAGTGTCCAAGAATGAAGCTTAGGTTGAGGCAGTGAGCATACTACAGAGAACAATTGTCGCTTTGTGACATAGGGTAATATCAAGCGATGACTAGGGATGGACGACTAATAACATAAAGAAGTCAAGGTTGTCATGTTACGACTTAAAGTTTTACTACTAAACTTAGTATTAAATTTTTATTTCATAAAGCGGGCTAGTCATATTTTATTTGCATATATTGGGCCAAATGTTATGTATAAATCTATAAATATTACTATGATTTGTGGGTATATATATAATAAATAAATAATAATTTATTCAAGCCGAACCGAGCCAAGCGGACCTTTGCTCATGCTTGGCTCGTTTACAAATCGAACCGAGCCAATCGGCTCATTTACAACCGAGCGGACGATCGAGCAAGCGTTTTTCGAGCATTTTCCGAACGAGCGGCGAGCGATCCACGAGCGGCGAGCGATTTGAACAGCCCTACTCCTAAGTCCCAATGTCACTACACTAGTTGCTTATGGGTGGAAATTGTTAATAGTAGGGGTGAGCAAATGTCGGTTCGGTTCGATTTTACATATAACCGAAACCGATAACCAAAGTTCGGTTTTAGGAAAAACCATAACCGTAACCGATCGGTTATGTCGGTTCGGTTAATTGGGTTAATATGTCGGTTATCGGTTCGGTTTCGATTATGTTCGGTTAATATCCAAACATAAAACTTGTGCAACCTTGTAAACATAAAATAGTTAGTAAAGTGTTTGGATCTTTTTCAAGAATACAAATATATATGAAAACGCAAGTGAAATGCATGAAATACCGAGGAAACAAATAAAAAAAATGCTTCAACTATATGGATATACATGAAAAATACATGAGTTATATAAAAGATACGTTTCAAGTACATAGATGTATATGAAAGATACATGAAATATACCGGAAATACATGAAAATATGTTTCAAATACATGGATATATGTATGAAAAATACTTAAATATATAACTATCGGTTCGGTTTCGGTTATTTCGGTTACGAAAGAAGGGAAAACCAAAACCGTAACCGAATGGTTCGGTTTTGGCCATATGTTAACCGTAACCGATCGGTTAATTCGGTTTCGGTTATTTTTTATTCGGTTATCGGTTCGGTTTTGGTTTTTTTCGGTTATCGGTTTTTGTATGCTCACCCCTAGTTAATAGTGTGTAGGGGTGTTCTTTTTAACCAATAACCAATAACCGAACCGAACCCGAAGTGACCCGACCCGAGAAAGTACCTTACCCGATTAACCCGAACCCGATTAAGTGCATACCGGAACCCGATTAGAGTTTTTAGGGTCAGTCTTCGGATTAGTTTTTTATAATTCGGGTTGACCCGTATAACCCGAACAATTCAAAAACAAATAAATGATCTAGTTTCCATATTTTTATGTATACTAGAGTAGTGATTTTGTAGATAAATTTGCAACTAAATATTATAACCCATGTTATGGTCTTATTTTACACATATTGTAGCCCAAATTGATAGAAATACACAACCCAAATGGCTGGAAATATGTAACTTAACACCTGAACCATTTACTGATAACCATTTAACCCGACCCAAAAAACCCGAACCCGATTAACCTCATAACTGATAACCATTTAACTAGATTGGGTCGGTTATCGGGTAATATTTTCTACACTGAAAACCCGAATAACCTGACCCAAATAATCCGATAATCGAAAACCAAACCCGATAAACACACCTAAATTAGTGTGTATAAGAACTCAAATTAATTTTGCATTTATTGACTCATTATGTACAATAAATAAAATTAATTGACACTATTTTTAAAAGAATAACAGCATCACGTAACGTATCATCTAATTAAGGTTTTTGACTCATTGCAAGAATTTACATACATTTTTTCATTCAACATTGCATCTAAGCTATTAGCAATATCATCATACCATAACCTCAGAATAAAAATGATCTACATCACATATGATGAAACCAATATATAACCGAACCGATTACATGTATTCTGGGTTTTATACTTTTATCATGTTGTTAGGCCGGTTTTTTTTAACTTCGATTTATATTGAAGATTTTTGCAACATGTTAATGGAAAATGTTAACAGATAACTTTGAACACCAATTTTTTTTATTTTTTTTTTTAGAACGTAACCCTCCTATCAACTTGTACTATCGAACTCACACCACTTTTATAAAGGACAATCATCAATGTCATTATAGCAGTTGCTCATGCACTACAACAATATGGGCTAGTAGCAGCGACCGTAAGTCGCCGCTAATGTTGATGCGGCGACATGTCGTCGCTATTGCGTGACCGCTATTGGTAATCTATCTATATAATAATTGAGGTCACTTGGGTTGAATGAAGGCTTAGGAGAGAGTTTAAGGTATCAATATTGAATATGGAGCTCCAACTTGCTCCCTATAAATAGTCTTTTCTACATTTAAATTTCCTACATTCTTCCTTTACACTCTCAAATCCTCACTAACAAATCTTCCAAACCACATTCATCACTCTTCTTTTTATTCATTGTTCCTTCTAGGTATGTCTCTTTTTCACGTAGATTGAAGGAAGTTCATCCATTATAATGTGTTCCGATTCATAAACGTTAAAAATAGGCATATCATATGATCCTCAAACCTGGAAAACTTTTATGTTATCGTAACATCAATCAATTACTTTGACATAAACCGGTTTAATATTCAAAGAGGAAATCGTGTTTTATAAAGGTTAGTAATAATATGGAATCACTTCAGAATGTGGAAACAATATTCAAACCTTTATGAAGAAATCGTGGTTTATAAAGGTTCCAGATTCGTTTTCTTTATGTCATCGTTTTGTAAAGTAATCGGATGGTATATATTGACTCTTTTTTTATGTTTTTTCATTTGATTAATATGGAACCACTCTTTTTTGTAAAGGAATCGGTTAGTTATAATATGGAATCACTTCTGAAAGTGCAAACGATCTTCAAACCGTTGTGAAGAAATATATTGAATGTTTAGATGTTTTTTCATTTTAATACTAGAATACCATCCACCGCTGCAACTAAAAGGTATGTGGTAGATTTTTTTTTTTGTGTGTGTGTTTATTAATGCGAAGTAGCTATTTTTCTAAAAGCAGAATGTCATTGTTTATATCTTTTATTATTATGTGTTTGTGATTAGTGATGTTAACTATTATGTTGGATGGGATGCATGACTTTTAAGGTCGAGATATGATGTTCATATATTGTTCATAATTGTTCTTAAAGATCTCATATGGTTTGGTGTTAAAGAGTGGATTGTTATGTTAATATGATTTGATCGAGTAAGGAGCCAAATCTCAGTTCGGATTCTGGATATGGATCTGAAATAATTATGGAGCATTTAATTTTGGATTATATATACCATCCGATTACTTTACAAAACGATGACATAAAGAAAACGAATCTGGAACCTTTATAAACCACGATTTCTTCATAAAGGTTTGAATATTGTTTCCACATTCTGAAGTGATTCCATATTATTACTAACCTTTATAAAACACGATTTCCTCTTTGAATATTAAACCGGTTTATGTCAAAGTAATTGATTGATGTTACGATAACATAAAAGTTTTCCAGGTTTGAGGATCATATGATATGCCTATTTTTAACGTTTATGAATCGGAACACATTACAATGGATGAACTTCCTTCAATCTACGTGTGAAAAAGAGACATACCTAGAAGGAACAATGAATAAAAAGAAGAGTGATGAATGTGGTTTGGAAGATTTGTTAGTGAGGATTTGAGAGTGTAATGGAAGAATGTAGGAAATTAAAATGTAGAAAAGACTATTTATAGGGAGCAAGTTGGAGCTCCATATTCAATATGGATACCTTAAACTCTCTCCTAAGCCTTCATTCAACCCAAGTGACCTCAATTATTATATAGATAGATTGGGTAACATTAAACTTTTTTATGATAATCTACAATCAACCAAAATTCACACGAATTGTATTACGTAATTTTCAATAAATAAATTTGCATACTACAATCTTTATAGATTTTTTTTTTCATTTGACATGGATATGTACCGCGTGTACACGCGGGGCTCTAACCTAGTAGTGTGTATAAGAACTCAAATTAATTTTTTGGCCTCATAATTAATTTTGCATTTATTGACTCATTAAAATAAATAAAATTAATAGCTATATGATAGAATTGAATTCGTGTCTCTTTCATTGATTTACAATGGTTTAAATAATACAAAGGTATCCACTATTTTAGGATACAGATAAATACAATTAAATGTCTAATTACAAATCATGATCACTTCTAAATATAATATCTAATACACTCCCGCAGTCGAAGCGGGAGGAGACTGGATGCTGAGACAGGCACGGAAATCCTCAAATAGAATGCGTGGTAAACCTTTGGTGAAGATGTCCGTGATCTGGTAGCGAGAAGGGACATGTAAGACACACATTACCACGCTGAACCTGTTCTCTCACGAAATGAATGTCCAACTCGATGTGTTTAGTACGCACTACAAAGAATTCGAGCAATAGCGACGACAAATGTCGCTGGTAAAAGTGGAATATGTCGCTGGTAAAGGTATTAGCGACGACCAGTCGCCGGTAATGGGTCGCTGGTATTGCTCTGTCGCTATTGGCTTAGGTGTCGTCGCTAAAGGTGTCGCTGGTATTAACCCTGTATTATTAGCAACGACAGGCTGACCTTTAGCGACAAAAAAATGTCGTCACTAATTATTCGAAGCCACGTCACCATCAGACCTTACGAGCGACATCTGTCGCTGGTAAAAGTCCAAAAACCAAAAATGCTTTTTTCTTTATTTTTCCTATTCCCAGTTTTTTAACCTGTTTAACCTGCTGAATTTTTTCTTACCCAACACAATAATCTGCTGTTTTTTAAAATCTCACACATAAACATAATCACTTTGAGCATGAACATAAACATCAAATTTCAAACATAAACATAGATACTACAAAATACAAGTAGACATTTCTAAAGTTACGCAAGTTAAAGTATTAAAACCTAAGTTACGCAAGTTAAAGTATTAAAACCTAAGTTACGCAAGTTAAAGTATTAAAACCTAAGTTACCCAAGTTAAAGTATTAAAACCTACACCATCAAATTCATTTCATTCATCTCTCTCATCCCCACCGTCCCCATCCATGTCTTCATTGGCTCTCTTTTTTCCCGCCCTCTTCTCTATAGCAGTGTTGATTCGTGCCATAACAATCGGGTCTTGCAACAAGTCTTCAAGTATTTCCTACAAAGTAAGATATACATCAGAACATAAATTGGGAAAAAAATGGTGACATTTTAAACACGGCTTTGACATTTTTATTGGCGACATTTTAAACGTGGCTCTGACATTTTTATTAAACCCGGGGCCATTTGTTTTCTAGATTTATTTTTCTTATGTAACAATATGCTCTAACATGATTTAACATTATAAAGAAATGTCATGTATTAATAGAAATAAAGATTCTTCTAATGTAAAGAGAGTCGCCTAAAGTGACACAAAATTAGAGTTATATTATTGAAATTCAAAAACCGCTCCATTGGTTAACACTTTGTCAGCTTCGACCAATTGCCACCTTCATTTCTTTATTCATTTGAATATTAGTTATTTTCAATCCAAATCATACCCTCTACACGTAAAAAGTCTCCTATATAAAGTTGTAAGTATTGATGGCAGGTTCATGTTAGTTGTTCATGTTAGGTTGGCTCAGTACCTAATATACATACAAAGCTTTCTAAACCATTTACCAATATATTAAACTTCATGCAACCCATTTTAACCCGTTCAAACTTATACCTATACAAGTGCAACTATAGAACTTCATCCATCTCATATACCTCTATAAGCCCTAAAGAATCAAACTAAATACACTAATAGATAAGTCTACTCATACGAAAAATAAAGATCCTTAAAGTACATACACACTAATAACGAAACAAATAATCTACTAAAACAAAATAAGGTAGTTTTACCTTTGTAATTTGCGGACGCGTCTGCTCCTGCTCTTGAGAAACCATGACACTCGTGCTTAGAGAAGAAGAAGAAGAAGGTTTGCGCCCAATTCCCCTAATATGGCCGCGCCGAGTACCAAACACTTTTTCAAATATTTCGACTTCATTTACTGGCTCCGTACTTTCTTCAAATTCATTTTCACCTTCGAAGTAGGGGGTATCTTGGGCCCTTTTGGAATCATACTCAGCTTTTAAAGAATTCTGCATTTTACAAAAATAATTTAATATATATATATATATATATATATAATAAACTTTAAATTAGTACTTACATATCTCTCCTGTTCAAGCTGGCTAGCAAACGTCCCATCGGGTAGAGTATGAGCATCATAATACGTTTCCAATCTATTCTTATCCTGTTAAACATAAAAAATTAGATAAACACTTTGTGTGTGCATGTGTGTGTGCGCGTATAAAGCATTACCTTTTTGTAAGCCCAACTAGAATGTGACGACGTCCCCCCGCGATTTGTGACCATTTGCTTTTGACGGTTTAATTTGTTAACTTCACATCTTCTCATATATTTCCCTGTGCAGAAATAATCTAGAGCCTTCCTCCAATTTTCCACACTCATACCGTCGGGGGGAGTGTCCCTTATTCTCTCGATATCATCATACCCTCCCATATTCATAAACATCTCTTTCGCCTCGGCTTTCCGTTGCCTATATATCTTCAAGTAAACCGCGCGAATGCCATCCTTCAACTGATAAAATTCTAGATCCTCCTCAATTTCTTTAAAATTGAAATATCGCTAGGAATTAAAAAAAAATGGTTAGTCTAACTAAAACACATTCTTAAACAGAGAACATATAAAATATACTTGGATTAAACATTTACCTTGAGATGCTCTTCCATGGCATTCCTTCCGGCAGCAGAAATCTTAGGGTAAGAGTACTTGTCAAACGCAAAGTTTGCCCACATATAAATCCCAACCTCGCGACCGAACATATCACTAGGGTTACCAACCGGGGTATATGTGGCAGTTCTATCAAAAGGGATTGAAACAAGACGCCCTAATCTGTTCGCCTGCTGAAGCTTTTTATTTTTTGCTTTTCCTCTTGTTTTCTTTGGTGGGACAACTGCAATTTTTATTAATTAAAAATTAGTAGTCACAATATATAACTATAATAAATGAATATAAATATTAAATAACTAGATTATAATAAGACTTACAGTCCGCCCCGTGCTGACCTCGACCAAAACCCCCGGGAGGTGGTGGCTCCTCCGCACCATCACCGCCATGGCCACGTGGCATGACATCAGCCATAATGTACAACAAGGCAACCCAAAATGTGAACAATTCCTGAAAATTTATAAGATATAGAATACAAACATACATATAAGAATAAATTTTTCTATTGCAACAGAAAACACATACAAGTTTCCAACAATCAGACACACATTGAATTTACAGCTTTTTTTAATCAAACTCTCCCTCGGAATCTTCAGTGTCTATCTCACCACCCTCCGTCAGATAATCAGGATCGTCCTCCTCGTAATCTGTCTCGGCCTCAGACAATTCATCAACGGGTACCGTTGGCGGATTAACTTCACTTGGAGCCTCGCCATCAGTAACATGAGCAGGTATGTTTTGAAAGTATTGCCCAAAGTCTATAAATAGTACATTATTAGATGAAGAGTTGTTGTGAACGACGTCAATATCTTCAACTATGTCTAAGCCATCATCAACAGTTTGAACATTCTCGACGCGAGCATCGTTGAATTTAGGTAAATCCCAAATTTTCCGATGATTAACGTTCTCAACGGCCCACCGGTGGTTATTGTTTTGGTTACCTCAAGAAGGTTCTCGGACGTAGAACACTTGTTTGGCTTACGAGGCGAATATGAGTTGATCTTCTTTATTCAATTCGTATTGTGTGTTGATACTAGTGATATTGTTGTCATATGCAACACCCCTTCGAGTATCGAACCACTTGCACCGAAAAAGTACAGTTGAATACCCATGTGCATAAAATAACTCAATAATCTCTTCTACTTGGCCATAATATTTCTCCCCATCCTCTCCGTCCACTGAAACCCCAGAGTTTCGCGTTGTGCGTCGTTTGTCACGAAGAAGTACCATAAACATAACACCATTGACTATGCAAGCAGTGTAAGTTGAAGTATTTCTATCCGCACCCATTGAAAGAGCATACAACTCTGGGTGAAATTCTGGAGAATTTTATATTTTCATCGAATACACCTAAAAATATTGAGTAAAGTGTGTTATATATGTATTACTTATCAAATATATAGTAATGTGTGTTATATATGTATTACCTTCTCAAGAAACCACTCTGGAAATTTGGTTTTAAGATCATCTTGGGGATGTTCAGATTTAAATTCACTACATTGATGACACGTGTATACAAAAATTAAGAATTGGAAAATACTTCACAGAAAATGGAAAGTTAATGATGGGAACACTTACTTCATATATTCCCTGACTTCTGGACAGTTATCGAGGACAAACCATTCCAGATTGCGTTTTTCGCTTGGAGAAAGATATTTGTAATTTGTTGCACTAGTCGAGCGACACTTAGACTCAAACACCCACATCTTTCTTTTCTCAACAATGACATCCTCATTTCTGTCGGGGCGATTGAACTGAGTCTGAACATCTTGAAAGTACATCGAACAAAATGATAAAGCTTCTTCAACAACATAACCTTCAGCTATACAACCTTCCGGGCATGCCTTGTTTCTAACATAGTTTTTTAGTTTCTTCATGTACCTTTCAAACGGATACATCCATCTCATACATACTGGACCTCCTTGAATTGCTTCATCAGGTAAATGCACAAGTAAATGAACCATAATATCAAAAAACGCCGGAGGATAGATCAACTCCAACTTGCACAATATATTAATAATGGCATCCTTCGCTTTCTTCATATCCTCCACCAATAGTGTTCAAGAGCAAAGTTTCTTAAAGAACGTACAAAGGTCTACTATTGGTGTATAAGTATCTTTTGACAAAAACCCCCTAACCCCAATCGGTATCAAACGTTGCATGAGAATATGACAGTCATGAGATTTCAACCCAGTGATGTTAGTATTGTTATCTGTCACTCTTTTACTGATATTAGACCCGAACCCATCCGGTAGTTTGACATCTTTTATAAACTGACATAAAATCTTTCGATCACTTATCTTGAATGAGTATTTTGGATGGGGACTATACCATTTGTTACCCTTCTTTTCTAACCATTGCGCTCGTCGAATATTCAAGTTTTCCAGGTCGACCCGCGCGTTAGATGTGTCTTTGGTCTTATCATTCATAAGAAGAGTACCAAGCAAACTATCGCACACATTTCTCTCGATATGCATTACATCTAAGTTGTGCTTCAGCTGCAAAGAAGACCAATACTCAAGTTCAAAGAATATACTTCGTTTGGACCAGTTCAACTCAAACTCCTCCCGCTTTCTCGTACCACCTCCAAAATCGGGATGTTTGCTTGGTATACGATGAAGTAAACGATTGAGTTGATCTAACATGTCAGCTGGACTAAATTGTTTCGGAGGGGCTCTTGTCTCGGGTTTGCCGTCAAATTCCAAACTTGTTCTCCATGGATGGTCGGAATCTAAGAACCGACGATGACCGACATACACAACTTTATTTGTTACACGTATCGAAGAAGTGTCTTCATTACAAGTTGGGCATGCTTTGTAGCCCTGTCCGCTCCAACCTGATAAACTACTACGAGCTGGAAAGTCGTTTATGGTCCACAACAACATTGCTTTCATCGTGAAGAACATGTTAGTCACCGCGTCTTTAGTACGTACGCCTGACTGCCACAAATGCTTAAGTTCATCCACCAACTGTCTAAGGAAAATGTCCATGTCCTTACCCGGCGATTTAGGACCAGGAATTACCATGGACAACATGAATGAAGACACTTTCATGCATAGCCATGGAGGCAGATTGTATATGGTGAGTACAACCGGCCACATGCTATGAGTCGAACTCATGTTACCAAATGGATTAAAACCGTCAGATGCAAGCCCTAAGCGAACGTTTCTTGGTTCCCTTGAGAAGTTAGGGTACTTTTTATCAAATTCTTTCCATGAAGATCCATCAACAGGATGACGCATCGTACCATCTTCTGATCGTCCGGTACTATGCCATAACATATCTTTTGCCGTGTGCCTTGAACAATACAAACGTCATAGTCTGGGGATCAAAGGAAAGTATCGTAACACCTTGTGAGGTACCTTCTTGCCATGTGTGTCTTTATCAACCCACCGACTCTCATTACAAATAGGACAATTTTGCAACAAGCGGTTTTCAGCCCAGAAGAGAGCACAATCATTTTTGCACACGTGTATCGACTCATATCCCAAACCAATCTTCTTTAATGTCTTTTTGGCTACATAATGCGAAGGGGGAATCATATTGCCTTCTGGATGTGAATTTTGCAACAAATCAAGGAGCATGTCAAATGAACTATTAGTCCATTTATTCTTTACCTTGATATACATAAGCTTTGATAAAAAGTCAAGGGAAGAAAACTTAGTACAACCAGGATATAATTCTGATTTGGCTGCCTTTAAAAGTTCTTCAAAATCATCATGAACGCCGCTACTCCCTTCGTCAGGGTTTGTATCTTCTTCCATAAACTCATCCATAACATCTTCGATAATGCCAGCCATATCGTTTGTTGGCACATCGTCATCAACAACTACAACTTCAGGAATTAAAGGTTCACCGTGATGAGTCCATTCCGTGTACGTCCGGCAGATGCCATACGCATTCATATGACCCCTCATTTTTATAAAGGATATTACATATGCATTCTCACATTTTGCACATGCACATCTAACATACCCTATGTCGTCGATATGTTCTTTACACCTCTCGATAAAAGCCTCGAGTCCTTGCTGGTACTCATTTGATTTACGGTTTGTAATGTTCATCCAACTTTTATCGACAAACATGATCATGCAACTGAAACATAACTTTGGGTTTAAGATATCTAGTTTTTAATAGAGTATTCACAAGGAAGGGTAGGCTGCTAAACCCACTTTTTGAATATGTTATCTCATATATGAATGTATATTACATGTTAGTTTGTTTAAGAAATTTCGGCAGCATTTCCTCTAAGCTCCCAAGTATAAGTATATATATATATATATATATATATATATATATATACCCAAGGAGCAAAGAGGAAAACACAATCGAATCTTTCAAAAACAAATAATCATGTAATACACATTCACATCCTAAATGAGATAAAATATTCAAAAAGCAGTCCCAAAACGGGGACAACCTGAAATTAATTTCTAAATCAATTTCGGGCGGGTATTTCTAAGCTCGTTAAGTCTTAAACGATTGAAAAACTTCAGTAAAGCAAGTGGTCAAGTTGACTTTATACTTACAGGTTTAAGATTTTGAAAACAGAGCCGTTTTTTAAACGGTTGGTTTGGCATGCTCAATCAAACCGTGGAAAGGAATAAACTGAAAATGTGAAGCAAGGTTTAAAAGTACGGAAACGAGTCTCGAGGCGTTTTTCCTCCGCCTCACAAGGCGTAAACCTTGAGGCGAAACGAGGCGTAAGCCTCATGCGGAATGAAAAATATATATAAAAATATATATTAATCTTTAGATTGAAGTCATAGACTATCTAAACCATCAAAATGACAAAATATTTGAAATTGAAAAGCATAGGACAGCAAAGAATTAAAAAACTGAAAGTTTTTATTCCTTCTTGGTCATATGGCGTTTCATAGACTATCTAGGCCGTAGGATTATGGCGTTTTGACATAAAAGTTTTTATTCCTTCTTGGTCATATGGCGTTTCATTGTTTAATAAAAAGACAAACATAAAAGGTTCTATTCATTGATGCACTTTGAGAGATTTTGACATGATTTACCCATTTAGCTCATTTCCTTTTAAGCTATTTTTTTTATTGAACTCCTTTGACCCAATAGAACTAATACATAACCCTTACCCAAGCCAATTAACTCTTTGTTAAATGCCAAAATTGCCACATGTGATACTTTGGAATGTAAACTAAAAGCCCATCAATTGAAGACCAACAAAAAAATCAGCAAAAAAACAACAGTTATATGAATAACAGTATGTGAATCAACACAAAAACAATTATAGATTCATTATGTAGGGAAAATAAGAACCTTTAGGTATCTGCAGTCTTGCTTGGAGGAATCTGCACAAAAACGATTGTATATGAATAACAGTTTTTTTTGAAACGAGGACCACATATATAATACAACTTCGTAATCCTGTTTTTTTTTTTTTTTTGAACATACATAACCCCCATGTTAACTCAATAATACAGCTGCTTGTTGTTATTGATGTTTGGTTTTACCCCAAAATCCTAAATGAATTTTGTTTCCCTTATAGTCTATTAAGTGTTTATGAAGGACAAATGTGTGCAGAATACCCACTTGTGAGTGTCGTTGAAGCCTGTGAGTGTCGTTGAAGCCTTAATAACAATGAAAAAACATAAAAATTAAAAGATTTAAAACAAACCTGCGAGTTTCGTTGAAGCCGGAGGGGGGTTGACGTCGGAGGTTGTTGGAGCAGGGCTGTTGTCGGAGGGTTGGTGAAGCCGGTGGTTGAAGCTGGTGGTTGAAGCTGGTGGAAGAAGCTGGTGGGTTGTCGGAGGTGGAAGAAGCCGGCGGGGGTTAATTAGGTCATAATAGAAGCTGTTGTCGGAATGCTTTGGCAGGGAGAGAGGATTAGGTGGGATTATTGTGGGAGAATGTGAGGGAGAGGGAGGGAAATACCCCGCCAATACGTTTTGGGGTTTTAGCGGCGACATGTCGCTGGTAAAGGTGTCGCTGCTAAAACCCTAAGTACGATAAAACCATGTCCGTAGGATCATGCCATTGATCAACGGTCAGATTAAAAGCTCACCTGGATCTAGCACGGGTCGCTGGTAAAGCTCCCGTCGCTGCTAAAAGCGTCGCTGGTAATGCTCGAATTTCTTGTAGTGACGTTGATGTTGGACCGGGTTGCCTGACAAATAAATAGCATTGACATTGTCGCAATAAACAATAGTAGCTCAGGATAGCGGACGATTTAACTCGAGTAGTAAGTTGCGCAACCAACAAATTTTAGCCACTGCGTTTGCTACCCCTTGATATTCAGCCTCCACACTAGACCGTGAAACTATGCTCTGGCGCTTTGAAAACCAAGAAATGAGATTATCCCCGAAATATATGCAGTATCCGCTGGTAGAGCGACGTGTATCGGGGCAACCCGCCCAGTCAGCGTCCGTGTATGCTACCAAGGATGGGTTAGAATGCGACCCGAGAGAGAGACCGAAGGAGGCGGTACCTTTGATATAGCGAATGATGCGTTTTAGTGCATTCCATTGATCAATAGTAGGCGAGTGCATGTGCATGCAAACCTGTTGGACTGCATAGGTGATGTCAGGCCGAGTGAAAGTGAGATACTGAAGTGCTCGGTTGGGTCATGAAATGGTGTGCCTGAAGTACCGCTGAGTTTTGAATTCGTGTCAACTAAGGTAGCCACTGGGTTGCAAGATTGCATTCCGGCCCTGCAGATAATGCCAGTTGCATATGTATGCTAAGATAGGAACATGTGGTTACGGTCTCTGGTGACAGATATACCAAGAAAATAACTGAGGGGCCCAAGATCCTTCATTGAAAATTCTGCAGAAAGTTTCGCCATGAGATGCCAACGGAGAGCTGTGGATGAGGTGACTAGGAGAATATCATCTACATAAAGAAGGAGATACGCCGTGTCATGACCCTGTTTGTAAGTGAATAGAGATGCGTCGCAACGACTGTGAAGAAAGCCGAGTGTGAGGACATAATCTGTAAATCTTTGGTACCATGCCCGAGGAGGAAGTTTGAGTCCGTATAAGGACTTCTTGAGAGAACAAACATGGTCTAGGAAATTGCGGTCACGAAATCCCATTGGTTGGTACATGTAAACAGTTTCGTTGAGAGTACCATGTAAAAAGGCATTAGTCACATCTAATTGGTGAACCGCCCAACCATGTGAAAGAGCAATAGAGAGGATTGTACATATGGTAGCCGGCTTAACAACCGGACTAAACGTTTCCCCACAATCAACACCAAATTGTTGTAACCTGCCATCACAAACCAATCGAGCTTTGTATCTCTCTAGTGTGCCATCCGACCTGTATTTGTGCTTAAATAACCACATGCTACGAATTACATTCATGTTAGATTGGCGAGGGACTAATTCCCAAGTACCGTTTCTAATAAAAGCATTATATTATGTAGTCATGGCATCATACAATTCTGGTATAGACAAGGCATCGGTTCAGTTTTTGGGAATGTGTATGATCGGTTTGGGTGTAGATGAGACATTAAGGTTGAAGGGAAGTTTTGGTTTGTGGATGCCGCTCATGGAGCGAGTTTGAATGGTCCGAGGAGGTGGTGGAGGAGGGTTCAGTGCGGTAGGCTGGGTAGGATTAGGGTGGGCCGTGGTTGGTGGGATATGGGCTGGGGGCGTGGGTGGTTGTTGTTGGGCCTGGGTCGGATGGATTTGGGGCGGAGTAGGCTGACTAGGGGAAGGGGCCGAAGGGGACGATTGGTGGGCAGGAGATGTGGGGTGAGGTGATGATGGGCTTGTGGTTTGTGAAGGGGAATGTGGGTCAGGTGTAGTAGGATGTATCACTGGGCTTTGTAAGGATGTGGGTCGAACATAGTCCCATAAATGTGGTGGGAACTGGGCAGACAGAAAATTGTAATTGGGGCTATGTTGGATGGTGGTGGCGAAGGGAAAAATTATCTCGTCAAAGGCGACGTGACATGAGATAATTATTTAGTTGGTGGCGAGGTTGAGGCATTTATACCCTCTGTGATTTGGGGAGTATCCAAGGATGACACATGGTTGAGAACGGTGGTCAAGTTTATGGATTGTGGTGGAAGGAGTAAGAGGGTAACATAGGCAGCCAAATACTCGCAAGTGGTCATAAGTGGGTGAGGTGAGGTATAAAAGTTCTGTGGGAGTTTTATTTTCGGATGGCAAAATGTTTAGGATGTAGGTTGCGGTTTCAAGTGCATGGTGCCAGTATGTGTTGGGTAGGGAAGCATGGGCTAGGAGGCTGCGGACCATATTATTGATTGTACGGATTTTTCTTTCGGCTTTGCCGTTTTGGGAGGATGTGTGTGGGCTTGACAAGCGAAACAATATGCCGTTTGTTTTAAAGAATGTGTGAAAAGAGGAGTTGACATACTCGCGACCATAGTCACATTGAAAAGTTTTTATGGTTCGCTCAAATTGCGTCTTAATTTCTTTAGAAAATTGGGTAAAGGCGGAGAAAGTTTGGGATTTGTGGGATAGTGGTATGGTCCAAAGAAAGTTCGTGTAGTCGTCTAGAAATAATACATAGTATTTGTGACCACTAGAACTAAGGATGGGGAGGTCCATATGTCACTGTGGATAATATTAAAAGGTTGTGTAGTATTAGAAGTAGAAGCATAAAAAGGCAAACGAGTATTTTTTCCATAAACACACGACTGGCATACATTATTATTAACTTTATTGAAAACAATAGAAGCAGAAGTTTTTAAATGCTGTAAAGAAGGTTGGCCCGTGTGTCCAAGTCGTTGATGCCAGAGTGATGATGAAATAGCAGCAAATGTGGATGGTGAATGGGAACTGGGTCCGAGTACCAAAGGGTACAAATCACCGCTTCTGTTGCACCGGAGGAGCAGTGTCTTGGTCTTGTAATCCTTCACAAGAAAACCGAATTCATCAAATTCAATAGAAACATAATTGTCCCTAGTGAATCTACGAAAAAAGATAAGGTTCTTTAACAGTTTGGGTGAGTAAAGGACGTTTTTAAGGACAAAAGGTGGGAAGGGTTTGGGTAGGTATTTTGTGCCTTGACCTAAGACCTGAATAGAATCGCCATTACCTATAATAATATGTTTAGAAATGTTATTATTAGAAAAAGTATGGAAATCACCTTGCTCGTGTGACATTGTTGTAGTGGCTCCAGTGTTAAAGTATTGAGTCGGATCCTGAAGAGACATGGTGTATAATGCTTGTTCAATGTCCGTTGGAGGGTAGGCCGTGTGATAAGCTTGATTAGGCCTGGACCCAAGGATGTCTGAAGATGGGTTGGGCTGCTGCGACGTGGGCCTGGGCTGGTTGGTATTCGAGTACGGACAAGGCAGGACCGGTCAACTAGAATTGGGTTGCTGAGAAGATCCAGGTGAGAACCCTGCTGGGTGTAACATCTTGTATTTTTCCTCAAATAATTTTATTCATTAAATGTTTCCATTATTATTCGTCGTTTACAACAAATAAGCTCATAGGTCCCAAAATTTTCCCAACCAGCTATACATTTTAAACTCCTCTCATAATAATAAAAATAATAATAATAATAATAATAATAATAATAATAATAATAATAATAATAATGATAATAAAATCAGATATTTTTAGAAAGTCCTAGTCAAAGTCTTAGTCAAACAGTCAAAGTCCTAGTCAAATAGTCAATTCATCATAAAACCTTACTTTATGGTGTTGACCAATTTTAATGGCTAATTGAATCCAAAACTAGTATAAAAACCCACCAATGAACCATTACACTTGCCACCTCTAAATCGATTGTTTCAATCCGATTAAACTATACTTTTCTTCTATAGTCTATTACTTCTACAATTGAAGCTTTGATTATAAGCTCTTGTAATTGGCGAATTGGAAGCTTGATATTCTTTCTTTTTTGTTTTTTTTATTTCTTCAAATTGGACTAGCTACGTTGTTGAGTCTTTGGGATTCGCCTCGCATACATTCACAACGCTTAGAGGATAATTCAGCTTAGCCAATGTGAGTTTACATAGCCCCTTTTTCTGTTTTACATTTTGGGGTGAAACATGTTTAAACATTTTATACACTATCATTTACTCATTCTTACATTGTTGAAACTTATGATTCAATTACACTATCATTTACTCATTCTATCATTTGACTGTAACAAAAAGACACAGTACAATCATTAACATTGATCAAGCCGCCTGTTTAGATTATAGCGCTATAGTTCTGACAAACCCATCCCCCCGCATAAATTCAGGGATGATCGATAACAGTTACACTTTTACTAACTTGCGAGTTAGGTCTCAGTCGACACAAGGTTTGATTGTACAAAAGACGCATTGTTACATGTCGGACTCATATTCTATCATTACTCATTATTATACTTCAATCATGATTGCTATACAACGTATTGTTTTCAATTATATGCAAAACCTATGTCTTCTCACCAACTATTTATAGTTGACCCCCCCCCCCATCTTTCCAACTCAACATGTTTCAGGTTTTTACGTGCTTTTGGAAGTTGTACAAGTCTTGGATCACATAGGAGCTTTGGATCTAGTTTATGTAAATCAAGTAGATGTAATTATTAAATTGTATGACAAATTGTAAATTGTTTAGTAATATTCAACTTCCATTTAGTACCATGAGCTATTGAACAATCATCACTACGTGACGCCTCGATGTTTCCGCCATCGGTTGGGGTGTTACACTGGGCCGGCCCAATGTGTCATCCAGGGGTAGTAAGGAGGCGGCCATAATTGATTTTGGTTGGACCGCTGTCCGCAGTCGTATGAACCACGACCCTGCCCCGTCCGCGGGACCGGCCACGACCCCGATTATAAGAAGTGTTATCCGACCGATCAGATCTGCTGTTGTCCATTTGAGGAGGGCCGCGAGATGTACTTGTGGAGAGGGCGTGTGTGGCAGTTTTGGAGGACAGAAGTGCATGTTCGGCTTTCTGCGTTTCAACCTGGACGAGTCTGGAACGGGCATTGTAGAAGGTCGGCAGTGGCTATTGTTGGGACAGAATCGTTTGCATGCCTTCGTACTACTCGTTCAGACCAGCAAGTAGTTGGAGAATCAGTCGGTCTTCATCAACCGGGGCCCCGACGTTGGCCAGTTGGTCTGCGAGTACCTTGATCTGTTGACATTAAGCGAACATATTGGGAAAAGCATCAAGGCGAGTAGAGGAGAATTTTTTGCATGAGATAAATTGCCCGAGCAGCCTTATTGGCATGGAAGAGGTTTTCTATGGTAACCCAGGCGTCATGTGCGGTGGAGGTTTTATCGATTATGGTGTGTAAGATATCGTTAGATATGGTATTGTATAGCCACTGCAGAACGATGGCGTCAAGATGACTCCATTCTGCAGCGGCTTTTGGATCAGAGGAGGTGGTTTTGGTTTTTGGCCTAAGGTGGTCATCGACAAGATACGCGCGACAATGGATTTGAAAGAGAGTCGACCAGGAGTTGTACTGGCTAGACTCGATTTCAAGTTTTATTGGGATGAAGTTTTGGATGTTAGATACAGTGGTGGCTGGGTGTAATCTGGGATGAAGGTAAGGGATCGGGACTGTTGTAGAAGTGAACGGAAAGAGGAATAGGAAAGAAAATCGAAAAAGAAGGTGAAGGAAAGGTGACGGCAATTTAGGTTTTAGGTATCCTGACTCATGATATCATGATAGAATTGAATCCGTGCCTCTTTCATTGATTTACAATGGTTTAAATAATACAAAGGTATCCACTATTTTAGGATACAGATAAATACAATTAAATGCGTAATTACAAATCATGATCACTTCTAGATATAATATCTAATACTATATTTAAAAGAGTAATAAGTAATAACAGCATAACGTATCATCTAATTACGGTTTGGGGTTAGCTAAATGCACTCCCCTCTTTTACTTTTTACACTCCCCTTTCTAAAAATTTAGTTTTAAAGTTGTCAAATCTCATCCCTATAAAATTTCTTATTTTTAGTTCTAAAAATATTACACTTTTTCCTTTCGTATATATATCCCTCATTAAAAACTTTATTAACAAATAATTTTAAATTCTTTATATTATTCAATAAAAATATAATATTTTTAATTTACTTGCCTATTTGTTTATCAATCTCGTTTTCAATTATTATATATTAAAATCAAATCAAAAGACTTTATCACTATCTAAATCTATTTAATATACTTTATAAATATTACGTTGAGCAAACTTTTTTTATAAATTACGTTAAACAAACTAATAATATGTGTAGTAACTAATTTCCCAAAACTTATTTACATTACTCTAAAAAACTGGAACCTTATTCGCATGGAATCTATATCTATACATATAATAAACCAAAGCCATTTTAATGACATGGCACTCAAACAGGCATTCTCTTCTTTGAGTGTGCCATGTGTCATCCCATGTGGCATTGAGATATTTTAGGAAAAAAATAATTTAAAAACAAAATTGGATTTTTCACCCTCATGTTTCCTCCCATAATTTTTAAACGTTAATATATCTTTAATATACGAGATTTTTTAAAGAAAAAAACTACACTAAATTAACGAGCGTTTTATTATTTTTCCAATGAGTACCATAGTGCTATATAAAAAACGGAGAAATTTTTTTGTGGGGTTTTGTTCATACAGGAAAAAAAAACACAAAGTGTTCAGGTAAATCATTAATCATATATAGACAAGTCACTAATTATGTTTAAATCAGTAAATATGATTTTTTTTTCAATCAGAGCCGAATAGGTTAATAGAGTTATACGTTGTTTTAAGTTATGTATCAATATTAGTATGTTAGAGTTGTACATTTGTTTAGTCTTTAGGATAGGTGTTAATATTAGAGTTACATTAAAGTTCTACATTATTTTAGGTTAGGTGTTAGCATTGCAGTTGTACATTGTTAATTTGTTTTAGGTTAGATATTAATATTACAGTTATACATCAGTCTATTTCATATGTAAAATTGATGTATCATATTAAATTTCTCAACCCGGGACGCTCCCGGAGTATAATCTAGTAATCTAATAATTAATATAACTATATCTAAGGTTTGAGTTTTCAGCTATCACATAAAAGTTCAAAATTTTAAAAATAGTTCTATAAATAAATAACAGATACAAGCTTGATGTATATAAAATTTTGGATAACTTTTGGTTATATAATTTAACTAGCTGATTACCCCGGGAGGGTCCCGTGGTTGAAAAATCTAACTTTACGTGATAACCTATTGCAAATGGAATGGTTTAAGTTAACTAACCACAAAATCTCTCAATCATTGCATTTTCATAGTATTTTAAATGATAACATGGCGATTAGGCTGATTTTCAGCATCGTAGATAAGAACCTGGTTTAAAAGAAAAAAACATGATTAATGAATAACATGAACACTTTGTGTGTTTTTTTCCTGTATAAACGAAACCCCATAAAAATAGTCGATTTTTTCTCCGTTTTTTATATAGCACTATGGTACTCGTTGGAAAGATAATAAAACGCTCGTTAATTTGGTGTAATTTTTTTCTTTAAAAAATCCCGTATATAAAAGATATAAACGTTTAAAAATTATGGGAAGAAACATGAGAGAGAAAATTTTAAATTTATTTTTAAATTCATTTTTTCCTAAAATAACTCAATTTAATTTTAGTAATTGAGAATTTAAGGTTTTATGTTTATCTTTTTTTTTAATTAAAAAAGGAAATAATTCAAAAACACTAAAATCTTTCAATTATGATACCACGTGGCACTCTCAAGGGGAGGTTGAGGCCTCCATTGCACGTCACGTCAGCATATACGTTTTCTTTTATATATATATGGATAGGCTAGTTTTTATCCCGGGAGCGTCCCGGGTTAAAATATATAATATAACATAATAAAATATATTATTATTATTATTATTATTTTAAACAAATCTCTGCTATAAATTATCATCTATATATATATATATATATATATATATATATATATATATATATATTGCAAAGGGATTAATCCTACATGTCATACTCTTATGCAATCTCTCCTTTGAGAGATGCCACATAGGATGTGATGTGGCAACTCTAAACCAATTAAAAAAAAGAAATAAATATGATTTAACCTAATCTATTATAATCTTTAACATAATCTATTAAATACTTAATCTACTAAATCTAAATATTAAACATTTATTATTCTCTCGTGTTTCCTCCCATATCTTTTACACGTTAACATCTTTTATATACGAGATTTTTTAAAGAAAAAAATTACACCAAATTAACGAGCGTTTTATTATATTTCAACGAGTACCATAGTGCTATATAAAAAACGGAGAATAATATGACTATTTTTTGTAACCCGACAGGTATTGTGTCGGGTTTGTGATTAGTTTAAAAACATTGTGGGTTTGGGTCGGGTCTGGGATTAGGTGATACACGACCTGATTACCCGAAACAACATACCCAAATACCCAACTACATACCCAATCATATACCCATAATTTTTTTAATGCATCACATAACCCTTAGACTAATGCGTTTGATATTTCAATAATTAACTTTTTTTTTTCTTATTTCATGTTAGTTCTTTTTAGAATGATCGATTACAAACTTCCGAATTCATTTGTAATGGCACTAGATTTATACCCTGGCCCAGAGATTCGTTTTTTTTTATATTTGAATATGATAACTTATGACAGAGATTTGTTTATAATAATAATATATTTTATTATGTTATATTAGATATTTCAACCCGGGACGCTCCCGGGATAAAAACTAGTATTCAAATATAAAAAAAAACGAATCTCTGCGTCGGGGTATAAATCTAGTGCCATTACAAATGAATTCAGAAGTTTGTAATCGATCATTCTAAAAAGAACTAACATGAAATAAGAAAAAAAAAAGTTAATTATTGAAATATCGAACGCATTAGTCTAAGGGTTATGTGATGCGTTAAAAAAATCATGGGTATATGATCGGGTATGTACAGGGCCGGCCCGAGTCGTGAAATATGTGCCCCTTAGTCTTAGGTCTTTTAAGCAATGTTTTCAGAACTGAAGCGGACGTTGAACCGGTTCCCTAGTCGGACAGGTCGAATTGGATATAGAACTAAAAGTGTCGTAATAATTATAAAAATTAATATGTTTGGCTAATTGGCTCATAAAAAAATCACCATTTCTTAAAATTCCATAATAATTTGAAGGGCCATTATTTTATATCTAGACTTCAACAGTTTTTTAATAAAATAAATTTGACTTGCATCATGTGCAAAAGCGTGAGACAATTGCTGTTTTGTAGTAGTTCTATATATTAAAATTTACTGCAAAGGCTCACAATTACTGTACCACAACACAAATATCAAGTAACACACTTCAACTTTTTTAATTTTGTCGTATCTTTCCGATCTAGTTTATCATGTATGACCCATCTTCTTTCTAATCTACTATTCACCTTCTTGTGTTTATAACCAGTGATGTTTAAGATAAGATCTTTTTTTGGTTCGAAAACAAAAAGAAAATACTTGCAGAAAGAAAATACCCGTCGCCGCTCAAAGTGCTCCTTTAAAAATTGGGCCCGGGCCGGGAGTCCTCCCCGCACCCCCTTAGGGCCGGCCTTGGGTATGTAGTTCGGGTATTTGGGTATGTTGTTTTGGGTAATCAGGTCGGGTATCACCTAATCCCAGACCCGACCCAAACCCACAATTTTTTTAAACTAATCCCAAACCCGACACAATACCTGTCGGGTTACAAAAAACAGTCATTTTTTTCTCCAATTTTTATATAGCACTATGGTACTCATTGGAAAGATAATAAAACGTTCGTTAATTTGGTGTAATTTTTTTCTTTAAAAAATCTCGTATATAAAAGATATTAACATTTAAAAGTTATGGGAGAAAACACGAGAGATAAAATAATAAATGTTTAATATTTAGATTTAGTAGATTAGGTATTTAATAGATTAGATTAAAGATTATAATAGATTAGGTTAAATCATATTTATTTCTTTTTTTTAATTGGTTTAAAGTGGCCACATCACATCCTATGTGGCATCTCTCAAATGAGAGATTGCATAAGAGTATGACATGTATGATTAATTCTTTTGCAATATATATATACTAGCTGATTACCCCAGGAGGGTCCCGGGGTTGAAAAATCTAATTTTACGTGATAACCTATTGCATATGGCTCAAGTTAACTAACCACAAAATCTCTTAATCATTGCATGTTCATAGTATTCTAATCAGTAATAACTCATATTCCCTAATCTAAAACCTAATCAGTAATCATCTAAAGAATCATCTAAAGAATCACTTATGTAAGCTGCAACTATTCAAAAACTCATCACATCTCTCTAATTTCTCACATTCTAATGGCTCTTATAATTCCTAACCTAATCAACTAAACAAACACTTAAGTTGGAAGTTGTAACCATTGCATAATCAAGAGATGGTTGAGGCCACAATTGAACGCCACGTCAGCAACTATCAATTCTTCCTGGGAGCGTCCCGGGATTGAAAAATATAACCATTCTAATAATACTAATACTAATAGTAATAATTATTACTCTTGTAATTAAATAAATAAAAAAAATAACCTTGCTATAAGCTGACACCATGTGTTGCAGTGTTGCGCGATTTTTTCTCCCAGCTTCTCTTGATGAAGTATACCTAGTAAATTCCAATGATAACATGGCGATTGGGCTGATTTTCAACATCGTAGATAAGAACCTGGTTTAAAAGAAAAAACATGATTAATGAATAACATGAACACTTTGTGTGTTTTTTTTTTGTATGAACGAAACCCCACAAAAAATAGTCGATTTTTTCTCAGTTTTTTATATAGCACTATGGTACTCGTTGGAAAGATAATTAAACGCTCGTTAATTTGGTGTAATTATTTTCTTTAAAAAATCCCGTATATAAAAGATATAAACGTTTAAAAATTATGCGAGAAATATGAGAGATAAAAATTTTAAATTTATTTTTAAATTCTTTTTTCCTAAAATAACTCAATTTAACTAAAAAAGGAAATAATTCAAAAACACTAAAATCATTCAATTATGATGCCACGTGACACTATTAAGAAGAGGTTGGGGCCTTCATTGCACGCCACGTCAGCATATACGTTTTCTTTTATATATATAGATAGATATATATATATATATATATATAGATATACATATAGATATAGATTATCTTTTTAAACAAGTATAAAATCTTAAATTAGATGCAGCAAAAGAAAAATCTAAAATAAAAGGTTTGATTGTATTAATTTAAAATTTCAAGGGGGGAGTGTAACCAATAAAAATTAAAAAAAAAAAAAAAAAAAAGAGTGCATTTAGCAACACCCTTAAGGTTTTTGACTCATTGCAAGAATTTTCATACATTTTTTCATCTCTCTTTGTGTTTGATAATAATCGTTGACATGGCAGCCATACAACACATTTCAACCAAACATCTCTTTTTGGTGCTACTCATCCTTAACATCTGCAAAGTAAATTCAGGCAAGTCACCTTTGTTATTAATCCTTTTTTTTTTTTTTTTTTACACAATAAGTTTATTAATATCTAACCATTTCAATATATGCATGCACTTGCCATAATAGAAAACACAACTAAAGATGCAGTGCCGCTGCCAGTGGCAATGGGGAGGAGCGAATACGCGATGTTAGCGGGTGGAGCGTGGCTGAAGAGGAGGTCAAGTCCATTCCAGATATGCTCTGAGTGCAGATGCTGTCTCAAGACTTCTGATCCGACAACCTGCTCAAACATGCCTTGCTGTTTTAACATAGATTGCCAGATTCCAAACAAACCCTTTGGCTTTTGTTCTTTTGTCCCCAAGAGTTGCAATTGTAAAAATTGTGCTTAATTCTTCCTAACGTTATTCGATATGTTAATGTTAGTCATGTCATAGATACGATATGATATGTTCAAATTTCCTACATTTGTCATATGACAA
The DNA here is from genome assembly GCA_028751855.1 of Ambrosia trifida. Taxonomy (NCBI): domain Eukaryota; kingdom Viridiplantae; phylum Streptophyta; class Magnoliopsida; order Asterales; family Asteraceae; genus Ambrosia; species Ambrosia trifida. The sequence goes on along the minus strand of CM054128.1, from coordinate 136,348,882 downwards.
AAAAAAAAATTATAATTAAATAAATAATATACATTATTTGTTACGGATTAGAGAAGGATGTTTACGAATTTTTTTTTATTATTTGCTTTTTCGGATTTTATGTTCTTTTTGTAACGGTAATTAGTAATTACACCACGGATTTTACTCGTCAATGTTTGTTAGTTTTTATTTTCCTATAGTCTATGTGTTATTACTACCATCATTACACATTAATGCTGTTAATGCTGTTAAAATTGGAGATTATGTCAGAGTCCACAAGTCAGTGGGTAGTTAATGCTGTTAAAAATGAAGAATAAAATGAAGGGCTGTTTAGTCATTTCATCATTAGTATGTTTTCAACAGTTATCAAAGTTCCAGCGCCAAATTCACAACCCGTTATAGTACAGGGACTAAAGTTGCCAAAATAAAACTTAGTTAGTTAGTCTTGAATTAGGTCGTTATAAGCTTGATTGATTGATTTGTAATTAGGGTATCACAATTCTCTCTCGTTTCTTGTTCGTTTTCTCTAGACATTGTTTCATTCATTTCGTTTCTTCTTGCTTAATAAAAGCCCTAATAGAATTTGGTGTGATTGATTCTATTTCTTATTTCTTGATTATCTTATGATTCACAGTCGTTGTTGATTGATTGTATAAATTCCGCTTAATTTCTCAACAAATATATAAATGAACTCAGAGTGTTGCGGATGAGAGAGAGGCAAGGGCACCTCCTCTTGACCTCTCTCTAGCCCTCCCCTCCTTTATCTCTCGGGCGTCCCTTCACCTCTCTCTCCTCCCCACTCAAAACACGACAATTTATCCTTGCTATGTCTGTAGGTGCCGTTCTCTCTTGCATCTCACCAGTTGGCGCTTAATGGGTATTCTATTAGGGATGACTTAAAGGAATATTTTATGTGGCGGGTATATTAATGTATTGAGATTTACTATACAAAAACAATTGTGATTATTGTGTAGCAAAATTTTAATGTAAAAATACATATGTGTAATTGTGTAGCAAAATGGAAAATAGTTTTAATTTTCTCCATAAAAAATGTACACCATTTAAAACACTAAATCTGAAATGGGAATTGCAGCCCTCCATTTTTTTTTTTAATTTTAAGCGACTTTTCGAAAGACATGTAATGAATTAATGAAATAGCAGCGACAAATACACTCATTTTCTCACGGCTAAATTGAAAATACCCCGTCGAAAATGATCAAAAGCGGTGATACATGTCGCCGCTAATGCCTATGCCAAAAATTTTGTCGGAAAGTTCACTTGAGGATTTCCATCGTAACAAAACACGATTTCTTGCCGCGGACTTTGTTATTGATCAATTTAAACTCAAAAACCCGCCAGAACACTATTAATATATTTTTCATTAAAAATCGGTCTTGCATACATTACATTACATGATTTCTACATTACATACATTAGTTGTTTCTACATTACATTACATGATTTCTACGATGCAGAGCCGGTCTAAGGTTTTTAAAGGCCCTAAGCGAACTAGAAAGTTGGGGCCCTATGAATTGGTATAAAAAATCGCAAATATCAAAATGCAAAATCGATTTTTTTACTCAATAACAAATCACACTACACATATAAATTAGCATTTTGGGAAAAATAGTCGTTACATGAATACTCCTTGTTTCGCTTGATATTAAGACATTGAGCAACCATTGGCGACGATTGATTACCCTTAATTTCACTTATATTTTTTTCTGCCAATTGCCATCCAAGTCGGTTTCAATTAGCGAGGTCGCAAGTAACGAGGATAGGAGCTAAGGATGCATTCAAGAAAAAAAGGATAAGACCATTATTCTTTAAGTTTTGGGTCTAGACATTTTACTTGTTTGGTCTTTTATGTCTTTAGTCATTAGTTTGTTAATTTAGGCTAAATACACATATCTATACTATCTTATAGAGCATTTCACAATAACCTCTTAATTTTTAAGTAATACAATAATATATGCTTAAAGTACAACGCATAATGCATGTAGTAACTACTTTTTAAGGGTATTTATGTCTTTTCAAACCTACCTTGCACATATACCCCTTATTAGTTACAGTTTGCCCCATTTATCTATCTATACTATATTATAATTTTATACAATACTTACATATTTGCCCCTATCAACTTTACTCTTTAAATACTAATTACACTTTTGCATCTTTATTTTAACCAACTACCCCCATGATTTTTAAACGTTCATAACTTTTTCGGACGATAATATTTTCTTAATATTATTACACCGTATAAAAGAGCATTCTATTCTCTTTAATTTGAGCATAGTATTGCTATAGTTTTTTAATTTTTAAAAAAATATATTTTAGGGTTAAGCAATAACCGAAACAAAAACAAAAGAAAAAAAATGAAAATGAACTTAAATCATCTAAACTTTATTATAATACATTTAACATTGATGTCTTAAAATTCAAGTTGTACATGTATAATTGGTTAGAGTAAAACACACAATACACATGTTAACTATACTCAATTCCTTTTATGTAACTAATAATTACACTTTTCACCCTTATTTTAACCAACTACCACACGATTTTTAAATGTCCATAACTTTTTCACACGTTAATATTTTCTTAATATTATTACACTGTATAAACGAGCATTTTTTTTTAATTTGAGCATAATATTGCTATAGTTTTTTTTTTAATTTAAAAAATGATATGTTGGGTTTAAGTAATAACCAATCTATACTATCTATATTATATTATAATATATTTCCCAATTAACTCTTAATATTTAAGTTTTACAATTATAATTGATTAGAGTACAACACACCATATGTTTTTTATACAATACTTACACATTTATCCTCTCAACTTTACTCAAATTTTAATTATTTAAATAGTAATTACATTTTCGCACCCTTATTTTAACCAACTACCCCCACGATTTTTAAACGTCCATAATTTTTTCATTTTTAATATTTTCATAGTATTATTACACCGTATAGCATTGCAGTCTCTTTAATTTGAATATAGTATTGTTATAGTGTTTTCAATTAAAAAAATATGTTAGGGTTAGGTAATAACTGAAACGAAAACGACCTAAAATCAACCAACGTATCTATCTTTTATAAACGTTGAATTAACATTGTTTCACAATTTCAGGTTAGGTTATGTATTTTCGGACAATCACAAATGTGTTTACAATTAGGGTTTGTCGTTATGTGTGTAACTTCCCAGTTCGTCATGATCAGCCTAATTTTTTGCTTAGCGTTTCTCACAATTATTGCTATGTATATATTCAGGTGCTTGCACTTCCTTTAGCACATAGGATTTGAATGTTTCAATTGTGGTTAATGTTGTTTAAGCTCCGCTAATGATTTTGCAACACACCAAAACAAATATTTTGGTTAATTGATCATGGCTTAACGGAACCGTTATAAATGTTGTTTCCCGCCGCAACGTGCGGGCACCCCACTAGTAATATATAAACAAAGTAGAAAACAAAAAATTTGAGGCCCTTATTTTTTGGGGGCCCTAGGCTTTTGCCTAGTTTGCGGAGCCTGTCGGGCCGGCCCTGCTACGATGTTGGTTGATAGATGAGGGATCTGGTGGTTGATCATAGTGGCGGAGCTTGAGCATGTATGGTGGTGGAGCTTGCGGTGGCTAGTACATTGTTAGTCAAAGGTGAAGACGGAGCTGGTGGTTGACGGTGGTGGTTTAGCTTGTCACTGGTCGGAGCAACCTTTTAAGATTGGGTGTTGACATGTGTTTGTTTGAGGATGAAGAAAGTAGATATTTATCAAGGGTGTGTTTATTTGAGGGGGACAATACATGTGCCATTGGATCATCTTTTCATTAAGGTACAAGAGCAAACCAAGTAGCACACCAATGCAATGATGTCGCTGCTATTACAAAGCGTTGCCGCATTTCACAGAGTTCTTGTATTGTTACTATTTAAAACTATAGACTAAATTGTAACAATATTTAAAAGGAATATAATGATTTTAGAACACACATCAATAGGACAAATGTATCTTGTATTACTTACACACATATGAATGTTGTATCTTGGCCGCCTCATGGTTTTGAGTAGGGGCGGTAATTTTTGACACGACCCGAAACCCAACCCAACCCGAACCCGACATGAAAAAAATTAGGTTTGGGTCAACTAATATGACCCGTTTAAAAATTTGGGCCGGGTGCGGGTCGACCCGTATTATATATAGTTCGGGTTGATACATATAAAAAACAGGTTGACTCGTTAACCCACTTAACTATTTATAAAAGAAATCTATTATATTTTTGGTTTTGTTTTTTTCCATTTCCATTTGCCTATTTTGTTATAATAGTGTTTGTTTTAACACATCATAGTATTACTTGTCACACTCATACTCACCATTAAACACGTCATTATAACCCACTTATAACCCAACAACTAGCTTATAAACGTATGACTCATTTAAAAATACGGGTTAAACAGGTGGTGTTTCGGTTGACCCGAATTTATGTCGGTCGGGTTAGGGTTGCATGTTTCAACCCCCAACCCGCCAACCCACAATCTGTAAACCCGCCAACCCATCAACACAACACGATTGACACTGTCACACCCTCAAATTCCACTTACGGGGTTTTACCGCGAGGCGCGTGACATACCAGGATCCAAGTCAACGGTCACAATAAACGACAACTATATGTAAAAGATACGTAAACCAAACCACGCAATAATTAAAAACCATGATCTCAACGTACAGCGGAAGCAAATTCAAGTTTACAAATCCAAGTAAGGTTAAAACATAAGTTTAAAGTTTTGACATCCAAAATATGATCCTATACGCAAGTGCGACTCCGTGCGCCTAATTTGACTGCTGCTACCTTAGCGACCTGAGAAAACATGCTAAAAATGTAACAAATAAATAATGCTGGTGGGTTTACAGGTTTTCAATAAACGTCTCGTTAGTCCTTTAAAAACCGTTACTGTTACTACTATGCTATGTGAACGCTAGCTAGGCGTTAAGTATATTACTACTACGATTGAAACCATTGCTGGCTGTGATTTATTATAATGTGTTTCCCCTCAGACTACCGTCATCTCTGCTAGGCCCTATGTGATCGAGACAATATGCACCCGCCCGACCTCCAACCGTCGAGTGGGGTTTGTGAGGCCCAATAGATCTATCCACATTTCCCTGCTACATACCCGTATTAGTGGTTTTTGTGGGATTTAGATGAGTCGTATAGTAATAAAATGATAGCCATAGTATAATATGAAATTGTGTGTTTAAAATGTGTAAGCATGTTTCTTCCCCGAAAACAAAACAGATAAAAGTGGGGCCGTGAACTCACCTTAGATTGCGTCTTCAGTTTAATAGTAATATGACACATGTGTGATAGTCCCAACTAATGGCGACCTACCAATGAGCTTAAGTAAGTGTGTTGACCACTAACCCGAAGGTTAACTAGTCCCCGATTGTCCAGATCTTGATTATGTGTGTTTAAAAATGTGTTTGAATGTTAACCGGACATACCAGACAGACCCGACACCCCGTTGGTGACCCATTACATTAATTAATCAAGTACCTAAGGTTAACACATAAGTTTCAAGCATAAAACACTTAGTTTGCATTAAAAATTGCACATATGGAGTTGTAAGGTCGAATCAGCATGGAACTGGACCTGGTTCGACCCAAACATCCTTAGTTCGACCCTATTGGAGCTCATTCGACCTATACGCAGGTTCATACAACCTAACACATGTTTATTCAACCCTAACACATGTTAATTCGACCTAAATCATGTTCGTTCGACCTAATTGAAGCACATTCGACCTGTACTACCCTTGGTTCGAACCCTGGACTCCTTCATTCGACCCAGGGGTCGAATGAGACCCAGGTTCAACCCCAACAGTTCCAATCATCCTAAATCGCATCAAATCGCATCAAAACAGTCCGAAAACATCACGAAAACATCACAAATCACAACAGTCAAGTGTCATTAATCTATCCCCACAAAACCCAACCAATTTACCCCAAAACCAGTTCATTTTACAAATTACCCAAAATAGAAAAATTATGGAAATGTCACATCAATGCATGTAAACTTTACCCAATTTGGAAACTTAATGAAATCATTCAACAATCAACCCAATATGCTTAGATTATCATGTGAAACAAAACCCCTAATCATTTCATCCATAATATCATCATGAATCAATCCCTAAATCTATTAAAAATCCCCAAAATGAGCAAAATATCATCATCCAACAATTAATAACCTAAGATAACCAAAACCCATCATTAATAACATCCTTAGAACATTTCTATAACATCTATACAACATTTAATCATCAAAGAATACATAACACAACATAAAACACTATTAACACATGTTAACTTGTATGAAACCCCATGTTTAATGATGAGGTTTTGTTTAGAAAGATGTTAGAAAGGTTTTTAATTGTAAAAACCATCTTAAAACAGATCTGGACCTTTGGGGTTTAATAAAAATGAATCAAAAATGCCTAAAATGGATTTTAGATCAAGAACACACCTTGGATCTTCTTTTGTTTGTGATATGGGAGATGTTTTAGGGTTAGGTTATGAAAAACAAGATCAAAAACTCCGTCCCCAGTGTTTAAGGTTGAGAGAGAGTGTTTGGAGGCGACTAGGGTTTGTGAAATGGTGAAAAATTGCAAAGTATGGTATTTATAGTAACTGCAGGTTCGACCCTTGCAGGGGTCGAATGAGACTTTATGGTGGTCGAATGAGATGTATGAATGGCCTAGGAGCTTGGTTCGACCCACTTAAGGTCGAACCCGTTCCAATGTTTTCCAGATTTTCCAGTCTTGTCGTTTTAACGCATTTTAACACATCCTAACACATGAACATGCAATCCTAACATATGTTAAGCATATATAATCATGTATAATCATCTAAACACCGTTTAAACACGTATTTGCATAACATATAACCTATATAGATCAATTCATGTTTCTTACTTAATCTAATTCATGTAATTCACCAACAACGCGTGACATCCGTCACTTTTATCCTATTATTATACATATATATATATATACATTTTTTTTATTTCGCATCTCCTATCTTATACGTCACATTTTATCTTTATAATAATAATAATAATAATAATAATAATAATAATAATAATACAAAAGATTTGGACACTACACACCCAATTACCCAAGACAATCCAACCCAAACCCACCCTAAAACCTCTAAAGATTTTCGGCCCAACACAGATCCGGCCCATCCCAAGTCTGGCCCATTAGCTCCCTTCCCCCTTTGTGTCTTAAAACAAAAAAAATTATTTGCTGTCACCCGGATTCGAACCCGGGTAGACGGCCGGCTCAGACACAACACCAACACACTGAACCAGCTGAGCCAAGGCTCATTCTTGTTTTAACTTTGATTCAAATTATATATATACATTTCTAAAACTGACCTGTTTCCCCTACACTAATCTGCGCGCGACTGTGCACAACCAAGACCACAAATCTTGTTTTTTTAATTGATCTTAATTATGGAAACCATTGACTATATGGTCTCGCCCAACGTCTAACACGTTCAAACGCGTCATCTACACGCAAAATCTCATTTAAAAACATTCCAATTTGCGTGATTATTGCACGTCATTGTAATGACGGGGTCAAACCTTCTATTTTGTTAATCCGTAGGCTTTACTATAAATTGAACCCTTGATAGCAATCTAAAAGAGCCGAACAACATATCCTCACCTCCAATTTCTATTAACAAATCGTTCTTAATCAAAGATCAAGCTCAGTTGACTTTATCGTTGACTGATTCAAATCGCCCAAACACGCGTGTAAGTATCGAATTCTTTATTTGATTTTGTTAATCGGCCCTGGTACATCAAAAGCCCCATGACCAGTTCTGCTATCGGGGCTTGATTAGATCTATTGGAATTCTAGGGTTTATAAGATTAAATTTGGGAAGATGACTCTTAGACATTGGAGTTAAATACTTTTCTAAATGAAACAAATCAACAAATCTGGTGTAGACCAGATGGTTTTCAAGCTTTTTGTTAAGACTCTGGCCGGGTCAGATTACCAGTTCGAGTCCCACACACAAACGAATTTTTTTTATCTAAGCATATATATATATTCCCTTGTATTTTTTTTAAAATTCATTTTAAAATACTAAAACTCTTTTATAAAGTCTACAAAATTTATTTTATGTTATTTCAATGATAAACTTTGCTGTCCAATTTTTAGTTTATCAAAAATCATTTATTTAATATATATATATAATAAAAATTACAAGTTTATTCATTTATAATTGTTAAATTCAATAAAAATATCAAAACGACTTTGTTAAATTCCACAAAAATTATCCTAAGTTTATAAATCAATAAGCAATTCTGAAATGATTTTTATTTCAGAAAAATCGTTTATTTAATATTTTTAATCAATTTTTGTTAGTTTTAATCATAATTAAATCATAATAAATTCATTTTTCAATGTTTTTGCTCCAAAATTTTACATAAATTATTTCTATTCATTTGGAACAGAAATACAAAATTTTAATTCAAAAATTCTTTAAATTTTAATATTTTTAAATATTAAAGTTATATTTTGACAATTTGAAATAAAAAAAGATTTAATATTCTATTTACAAGAAAATAATTTTATAAAAATTATTTTCACACTTAAAACTTTATATTGTGTGTATCTTTGATTTAAAATATACAAAAAGACTTTTGTTTAATTATTTATCAAATTTCTCTTAGTTATTAAAACATTTAAATTATTAATCAAACGAATACTTATCCCCAAATTCGAAGCCCTAGAAAATACTTATAGACTAGATAGACTTAGACTTATTTGTTACATTATACATAGGGTGATACTTGGCAACGTTGGAATATACTTATTCAATTACACAAGACTCACCACCTTGCTAAGGTGAGTATTACTTATCCCTTTTTTCACTTTTACAACTTTTGGGGTGATTCATGCACAAGTATACAAAATCTTCATGTTCATTTACACATACATTTTATTCATTTACAATTCATATACGTGTCTTGTTTATCTTTGTGCTTATGTTTTAACATGAACGTAGCTTACATACAAAATCATACATACAGACATAACTTATGTTATGGTGCTCATTACATACAGAGGTAACTTATGTTACAGTGCTCATTTAGACATAACTTTGTGTTATGGTGCTCTTTTAGACTCACACGTGTCGAGGTGCTCATTATCAATTTCATTGTACAACTTTACATGTGATCTTTGTCTTGTTTGGTTACTTGCGTGTTTACATAATGCCTTGGTGATGCTAGACACATGAATTGTACTACTTTTCAAAACTTATACTATACGTACAAAACTAAGTAGTACTCACCAACATTCATATGTTGACAAAATTATTTTCGTGCATGTTTCAGGATAAGCTGCTTGACGCTTCACATAGGACTTTGGACTTAGACTAAATCAATCAATTTTCTTTATTTTTGTTGTATTGTATTTAATTTCATATGATTGTAAAACAATATTCAATAATCATATATTTACATTTTAGTACCATGAGCCTTTGAACAATCGTCACTACGTGGCACCTCGATGATTCCGCCATCGGTTGGGGTGTTACAGATTGGTATCAGAGCCATGGTTATAGAGAACTAGGTTATTAGATAAAATGGCCTAGACTATAACCGAACTTCAACTTTCATGCATAATACTTCCTGAATTACCCTACCCCTCATTTCCCTCTACTTTCCTTCTTCTATCTTTCCCTTCTTCTCTCTCTCCATTTTTCTCATCTTTCATCATGGTGCATAGAAATGGTGTCCTACAAGGAGTGGAAGGTTTACATCATCATAGAACGGGAGCAATACCTTTCATGAAGACACTCTTAGACATAATGCCTGCTCTTATTTTGCTCCTTCAAAGTTGTTGAGCTTTAATGAGTGTGATAGAACACGTGCAATCTGGAAGGGTGGATGCCTATACACTGGGTTTTCTGGCATAGGCAAGCATAGCGCATAAATCCAATAACGGACCTGTTATGCTTACCTGGGGATTCCTGGAGTGAGTGTCCACTTATAGGCTAAAGCATGTCTTCTTTGAACACCATTGGGTTCAATTCCTTTGAAAAGTCAAACGTTCTTGTTGGGCTTTACAGCTAGACAAGGGCACTCCAAGCATTTTATGCAAGCTTTTTCAAAAATACTCTCTCGATTCATATACAATATTTTGTATTTCACGATTTTCATATATTGCTTACAAGTTCATACTTTCATAACCATCTATGGATTTCACAATCGCACTTCACATTACCATCTTAGCCATTTTTTTTAAATATTCAACACCCTACCCAAATCATATTATTTCATTTCTCCACATGTTATTTATTTAAAAAAAAAAAAAAAAAAACTATAACTTCATACTTTAGCACAAACTAGAGATTTCTAAAACTTGTTGTATTACCTAGTAACTTTACAAAGTACATATTTTCCTCGAACTTAAATTCAATTGTTTATTTATTGACGTAACAAACGATTTTCTATATAATGCTTTGAACTATTAAAAAAAAAATCATCACTAATAAAACCTTGATCTTCAAAACCTAATGTCATGTTTGAAATCTCCAACTAACAGGAATATTTTAATCAAAGCCTACTTAGCTCGTACTATTTAACAACTTTTGCCTTATGTACAAAACCAATTTTGAAAATAATTTTTTTTCATAGGAATAATATCTAGTCTCTAGATTCTCCATCGACACTCACTCATTTTCAACTTGTTCAAATTTTTACAATATTTGGCATATACCACAATCATGTTTTCCTATACACTTGATTATAACCTTTGATCCAAACCCCAAAATTTACACTGCTACATAATCTCCTTACTATAAAATAAACTCTTTATCAACTATCTTCACATTCACTATCCCTCACAACCTTAATTCTGCTTCAAGATTTTTCATCATCCTCTCAAAAACTAAATTCATATCCTTCACCTTCTCACCCATGAACTAGTTACCCGTGATAATCAAACTACTAAAAACCTGATACTTGATTCTACAGGAATTTTTTCCAAAACATCATTGTTTGTGAAACTTGATTTCCCCTTAATTTGACTATTCACTGGACATTTAATTATTCATGATACTCGTTCTTTCATTTCTTCATCTTATTATCATTTTGTACCCAATTATGTCATACTCATAGGCATATAACATCTAGAAATTTCCTTGCATACTATTGTGTACGTACACAGATTGGAAATTTATCATATTTGATTACGTTTATTTTATATCGTATAAGTTTCGGACTCTACCTTACATTTTATTGAAACATTTGGACTTGATTTCCATGAAAATCAAACTACTAAAAACTTAATACTTGATCCTACAGAGCTTTTCTAAAAAACATCATTGTTTGTTATATGAAACTTGAATTTTTCCCTTAATTTGACAATCTATTGAACATTTAGTTATTCATGATACTCGTAATCTATTTCTATAGGCCACTAAGATAACACTTACACTTAATGGTTGCAGTACTTACAAACTTGCTTGCACGTGTGTATTATCCACGCAACACTGGTAAACATTTCATTTAAAGGACTCCTCGGACGAGTGGTAGCCCATACTTAAATACAGTTATGCATACAAGTCATTGCAAACCAATGCAATTGACCTCATTATTACATGGCCTCATTTCATTGATAACATCTCATTATAACTCAACGTGTTTGTTGTGTCATCTTCTTGTGAAACCTATTTGCTGTAATGTGTGTTAGATTAGGACCATAGAAGGACATAAAACCCTAATGTAAGGTAAATTGATGATTCCGGTCCGGAACGTAATCATGAATTTACAGGTGCGTTAGGGTAGTGTGAAATTCTATTAGAGTTTTTGGTAGGCGTCCAGTACGCTTTCAAGGTATCAAAGGTGTGGTGGGTTAGCTGCGGTACACCTTGTATACAAACACTAATGATGCATTGAAAGTGAGACTGGAAGTCGGACCAGGAACGAACTCTGGTTATTTGGTAGTTCATTTGATCTTTTCATAATCAATCAACTCATACAATTATTTTAGGATTTCTAAGCTTAGTGTTTTACTCATGATTATTCGAGACGAACCTGATCCAATCCTTAACCCACACCTATCAAACCTACTATCCAAATCATTTGAAACGGTTTACTTTGTTACCTATAAATTCACGTCGTACCTTAACTCAAATTTTCCAGACCACAGTTATCTTGATTTTTACCTAAACATCCATAACCCTATGTTTCTAATAACTTCGGGACGAAGTTTCTAAAAGTAGGGGATGCTGTGACATCCGTCACTTTTATCCTATTATTATACATATATACATATATATATATATATACACATTTTTTTATTTCGCATCTCCTATCTTATACGTCACATTTTATCTTTATAATAATAATAATAATAATAATAATAAAAATACAAAAGATTTGGACACTACACACTCAATTACCCAAGACAATCCAACCCAAGCCCACCCTAAAACCTCTAAAGATTTTCGGCCCAACACAGATCCGGCCCATCCCAAGTCTGGCCCATTAGCTCCCTTCCCCCTTTGTGTTTTAAAACAAAAAAAAATTATTTGCTGTCACCCGGATTCGAACCCGGGTAGACGGCCGGCTCAGACACAACACCAACACACTGAACCAGCTGAGCCAAGGCTCATTCTTGTTTTAACTTTGATTCAAATTATATATATGCATTTCTAAAACTGATATGTTTCCCCTACACTAATCTGCGCGCGACTGTGCACAACCAAGACCACAAATCTTGTTTTTTTAATTGATCTTAATTATGGAAACCATTGACTATATGGTCTCGCCCAACGTCTAACACGTTCAAACGCGTCATCTACACGCAAAATCTCATTTAAAAACATTCCAATTTGCGTGATTATTGCACGTCATTATAATGACGGGGTCAAACCTTCTATTTTGTTAATCCGTAGGCTTTACTATAAATTGAACCCTTGATAGCAATCTAAAAGAGCCGAACAACATATCCTCACCTCCAATTTCTATTAACAAATCGTTCTTAATCAAAGATCAAGCTCAGTTGACTTTATCGTTGACTGATTCAAATCGCCCAAACACGCGTGTAAGTATCGAATTCTTTATTTGATTTTGTTAATCGGCCCTGGTACATCAAAAGCCCCATGACCAGTTCTGCTATCGGGGCTTGATTAGATCTATTGGAATTCTAGGGTTTATAAGATTAAATTTGGGAAGATGACTCTTAGACATTGGAGTTAAATACTTTTCTAAATGAAACAAATCAACAAATCTGGTGTAGACCAGATGGTTTTCAAGCTTTTTGTTAAGACTCTGGCCGGGTCAGATTACCAGTTCGAGTCCCACACACAAACGAATTTTTTTTATCTAAGCATTTATATATATTCCCTTGTATTTTTTTTAAAATTCATTTTAAAATACTAAAACTCTTTTATAAAGTCTACAAAATTTATTTTATGTTATTTCAATGATAAACTTTGCTGTCCAATTTTTAGTTTATCAAAAATCATTTATTTAATATATATATAATAAAAATTACAAGTTTATTCATTTATAATTGTTAAATTCAATAAAAATATCAAAACGACTTTGTTAAATTCCACAAAAATTATCCTAAGTTTATAAATCAATAAGCAATTCTGAAATGATTTTTATTTCAGAAAAATCGTTTATTTAATATTTTTAATCAATTTTTGTTAGTTTTAATCATAATTAAATCATAATAAATTCATTTTTCAATGTTTTTGCACCAAAATTTTACATAAATTATTTCTATTCATTTGGAACAGAAATACAAAATTTTAATTCAAAAATTCTTTAAATTTTAATATTTTTAAATATTAAAGTTATATTTTGACAATTTGAAATAAAAAAAGATTTAATATTCTATTTACAAGAAAATAATTTTATAAAAATTATTTTCACACTTAAAACTTTATATTGTGTGTATCTTTGATTTAAAATATATAAAAAGACTTTTGTTTAATTATTTATCAAATTTCTCTTAGTTATTAAAACGTTTAAATTATTAATCAAACGAATACTTATCCCCAAATTCGAAGCCCTAGAAAATACTTATAGACTAGATAGACTTAGACTTATTTGTTACATTATACATAGGGTGATACTTGGCAACGTTGGAATATACTTATTCAATTACACAAGACTCACCACCTTGCTAAGGTGAGTATTACTTATCCCATTTTTCACTTTTACAACTTTTGGGGTGATTCATGCACAAGTATACAAAATCTTCATGTTCATTTACACATACATTTTATTCATTTACAATTCATATACGTGTCTTGTTTATCTTTGTGCTTATGTTTTAACATGAACGTAGCTTACATACAAAATCATACATACAGACATAACTTATGTTATGGTGCTCATTACATACAGAGGTAACTTATGTTACAGTGCTCATTTAGACATAACTTTGTGTTATGGTGCTCTTTTAGACTCACACGTGTCGAGGTGCTCATTATCAATTTCATTGTACAACTTTACATGTGATCTTTGTCTTGTTTGGTTACTTGCGTGTTTACATAATGCCTTGGTGATGCTAGACACATGAATTGTACTACTTTTCAAAACTTATACTATACGTACAAAACTAAGTAGTACTCACCAACATTCATATGTTGACAAAATTATTTTCGTGCATGTTTCAGGATAAGCTGCTTGACGCTTCACATAGGACTTTGGACTTAGACTAAATCAATCAATTTTCTTTATTTTTGTTGTATTGTATTTAATTTCATATGATTGTAAAACAATATTCAATAATCATATATTTACATTTTAGTACCATGAGCCTTTGAACAATCGTCACTACGTGGCACCTCGATGATTCCGCCATCGGTTGGGGTGTTACACAACGGGACCCGTGACTCGTGTGCGTGATAACCCCAATGATCCCCCGAATCATTGAACCCTGGACAATACGTAATGTAATCCGACTCAACTGACCTTGTTAAGTACGTTTGGTAAATGTTTTTTTGCTAAGGTAGACTTATGTGTTTGTAAAATGTTAACCTGAACATGCCGGGTGTCACAGACACCCCTAGTTTTGAGTAAAAAAAAGAGCTTTGGACTCCAAATTTAGGGATCTGGTATATATTATTCACACACAGTTTCTTGATAAACTAGTGGTATCTGGTCGATTAAAGCATCCTTAAAAAGTAAAAACTAATTTGTAACATTTTAAAAATCGAAATTTATGCTTGGCGTACTCATGGATACGGTGCCACTCCTAAAAATTAAGCCATTTATGGTGTACAAGGAGCGTATCACAAACTTTTTTGAAGAAATCTGTTTACATTGTGGAGCTGCTTATTTTAGCAGCTTTCCATACTCTTGTTTCATACATTTAGAAATGAAATCCCAAAACTCTACATAGGTTCTCATACTACTTACATATATATATATAATAGTCTGAAAGTGTTTGTAAAGGCTGGAATTTTGCTTTTTTTTAAATAACTATGTTTTTCATTTCATGACTGTCAAATTACACACAGGCAGACGGACAAAAAGTTGTGACGTAACACCTTTCTGAATCGCAAACTGCGGTTTGTAAAGGATATAGATATTCCAAACAGCGATTGAGGTTCATAGACCTCAAACTTGTGCAAGTCATTTACCATTTCCAATGTAATGAGATTCTTTGATCACAACATAACATTTAAATTGTGGTAATGAACCACCACGATTTGCCAAAGTTCCTACCTATTGGTCCTTGTTGAATCCTTATTGACTTCCTAGAGTCAAACTTTTTATTAGTACGCATTTGTGCATAATTGCATAAATATGCATAGGTCAATTGAACTACTTTATCATAAATCATTCATAACACTCTAATTATGTCTCATACATGTTGAGATTCGTATGATCCCGATTAGACACTTATAATACAAAAAATACGAACTCCTGGCTCTTAGTTAAACTCGTTGATCCTTTAGAAATAAAAACTTGCATAACTTGCTTGTTTCACTTACAATCTTAGTTCCAACGCTTCGAACATATTAAAAAATAGTAGGAATACCCGCGCGTTGCAGCGGGTTTTCTCCAGTGATATCACATTCAATTATGATGTCTAAAAAACGTCATTTAAATGGATCAACATATAACATATTGGATTAACCAATTAAAAGATGAAATATTATGATCTAGTGGTCATATAAATAAAAAATACTTACATATGGGAACAATTTATTTACCGTAAACATTTCAGTATATGCTTAGGCTACTTTATTCGGTGATGTTAAAAACAATAACATCATGTTCGGATCATATAAATTATATAATACTACAAAAACCAACTTGGGGTGGATCCTCTTCAAATCAACTCCTTTCGAAAAGTCACGTCGTTTCAAATCTAATACTACAAAAACCAACTTGGGGTGCCTCCTCTCAAAGACCATAATATTAGATAAAGAGGAAAGGTAATTACTTCCATGATTCTGTCTACTAGGCCATGTATCAACTGCAGAGAAAAAAAATAGAGAGTACAAGATCAAATCAATAGACAAAATTGTATGAAATGAAAGATCATCAACACTAGACATAATAATTACCCACATTTTAGCCAACTATAAGAATGTTAGATGTCTAAGAATGTAAATTTAAAACGATGGACGGACCTTCATCAGTGAAAAGCCTAACATACGGAGCAACTATTTATTTGTTCATTCGAGGGCGCCTCTTATCCATATCCTTCTCTTCATACTTCGGCTTTACCTAAACAACCATTTCAACACACTTATCACATAATAAGATCTAAACAATTATGTTTACATACAAGCGGATAACCTGAGCAGGGGTGGCAAAGATTCTCAGACGGCTAACCAAAGAGGACATATGATTCTGAACATAACATCTTAACAACTGGCTCGATAAAGCCCGAAGTTGCGGTTCTCTTGTCCGACACCAAAACACATGAGGTCATTTAAACTTGGTATATCCCTCAAATCAACTGGCAGAAGTTTGTAACGATCGCTGATTACTTCTCCTTTCTCTACAAAATTGCAGAGATCACAAAATAAAAATAAAAATAAAAATCGGAGTGTCTGAGATGAACTGGTGTTTCTTCAAATTGTTACGATAGCCGATAGATATATACACATCAATCAAAATTGAATAAAAAAAGACGATGGTAAATCAATGAAGATTATATTGACATATTGTTGCTGGCTCACTGATCTTTCCCTCTTAACTGTGGAGAATTTTGAATAATGGTTGCCTTTTTACCGGTCACCTATATCATTTGCAAGTTCTATTGTTAATCCAAAAAAATATTTAAAAACAAAAAGGACATACCGGTCTGTGGGTGTGAAAGAATCATTTGGCTCAAATCCTTGCCTCCTAATTGAGAGAGACATGGTAGTTGTTGTGGATGATTGTGAGGATTAATTGGCAACTATGACATTACATTTTGTACATAAGGGGCACAAATGGAAGAAAGTGATCAAAGATTACACATTTGTGAAGGGCCCTTCCAACTCCCATCTTAAAGTTAGTGTAAAATTACTTTGAAGCCATCTCTCCTCCTTAATACGGTAACATAGATGATTACAGTTTTATCTATCGGAGCAAATCCTAGTCAATTAAACTAAAATGAAACATCGACCTTCGTCATTTTGAGGCCAAAATGACAAATCACCATTTTCTCAACTACTATTCAAAGCTTTTACCCTCTTGTCTTTGGTAAATTTTCAGCCATGGTTGGTGTTTCTAACAAAGTTTTCTTAAATTTTCACTATGAGTCATATTTGCCTATTTGGTCATAATTATCAAGATCATACATACCTAAATCCTAATTTAAACCCAAAACACCATTTATATGATGTTCTCAAATCAACGACTACCATAAATTCAATGTTCATCAAAGACTCAATTATATATTCATGTTACTAATTTCATCATAATATCGAGATTAAAGTCCCTTAGTGGCTTATAAAATGTTGATGGTTCTAAACCATTTAACGTGTATACTATAAACAAAGTGGTTTTTGTATTGAATTGTGTGTTCTGTACAATGATTTACATTACAATATATAGGGAATACAAGTTGAATGAAAAGGTACAAAGTAAATACAAAAGCATGAATCATGGGCATGAGTCATGGGCAAGAATCATGTGGTCAATAATCTTGACTTGACCAAGTAAATGAAAGGATAAGTCAATAATCTTGATTTGACTGAGTAAATGAGAGGAGAGTAATCTTCAATTATTGATTGCTTGATTTATGTTGTTAATATATACATTAATTCTTTTAACAATTCCTAGATAGTCTAGGATAAATATACCACAACATGCATGCTCCACCATTTCAAGTCTCAACCCTTAAAGGACATATAGATTATATAGTTCAATATTTCAACATAATCCAATAATATGACTAATTTACACCAAAATTATAGGGTTTTGACACATAACACTTATCATTGATGATATTGATATGAGTTCCAATCACTAATGAAGGTAGATATGATGAAATAGTTCAAATTTTATCAGATGACCCCGATGAAATGGGGCTAAATTAATCCTTTGATTTGCTTATTCATAAACTTTTCTCCTTGGTTCTTCCTTGTTCAACTCGGCACACACAATAACATGCACTAGAGCTAGCTTTCTAGTTTTCAATGGTGGAAGAAACGTGATTTCAAGGGACCATAATAAGTACCTTTGCTTATGCTTAAAGAGCATCCAAAACTTGGCATTTAAAACTTGACCCTAGAATTCCATATTGTTGACATTTTGGGTCAATAGTTAGGATATTAGTCAATTCGTCACAAATAAATACTAAGAACGTTCACATCCCCATCCCCTCCTACCCTATAATTTAACTAAACGCCATACTTTTCAAATATCATACATCTAATTCACTGTACCTATCTTCATATTTACATAAAGAGTAACACAAAGGACATGAAAGATACGGTAAAAAGTCTAGATCACTACCATGTCATTAATAAATCAAGAATGTAGATGACAAAGCAGTGAGTACAACTGTCACACCCTCAAATTTCCACTGCGGGGTTTATACCGCGAGGCGCATGACATACCAGGATCCCATAGCCATAAGTCATATGAACGAACTCTAAATGCCCAAACCATTTAATTTGTTTTCAAAAATCAAGTTTAGTTAAGCTGCAGAAGCGTAAACCAAGTTTAAACCTTTTTAAAACCATGCGCAAAACAACGCGCCCAAGATAAAACCATATGAGAGAAAACGTAAAAGCATGATATATAATTTAGGTGTATGCCCAAGACCCAAATGCAGTGAAGTGTGCAGTGCTTTCTAATCGTGGCACCGGAAGCTAACTACCTGCAAAAGCATGTATATCGTGGGTCAACAAACAATGTTGGTGAGTTCACAAAGTAAAGAAGATGAGTAAGTAAATGCGTTGGTTTCCCAAACCATGTAACCAAGTAAAAGCGTAGGTCTCCCAGACCCAAAAGTTCAAGTGTTATTAGTTTAAGCGTGTCAGGAGTAGCTAACTCACGCATTGCAACTAAACAGTATTATTGGGACACCTTCAGTAAAATAATAGTTTGCCTCAATAACTAGTGTCTATCAACACTAGTTCTCAAATGTGGTCAGAAGTTCATGCCCATGCTCCCAGCATCGCAAACATGAGGTTGCTGCACAACCTAATAGCGCTATCAACTAATACCTCGTTCGCTCCCAGCGATTAACCCAATAATATGCAAGGACTTTTCAAATGATAGAGTGTTTAGTTCACAAAGGATCAATAAGTTTTAAACTAATCAAAGCGCAATCCTCCGCGAGGATTTGTAACGAAAACCTGACCCACCACAGGAGTCAAAACATCTCAATCCGAGATATAATAGTAGTTCCAAACCGGACTAGAAAACGTTTATCAAAGTTGTCTCAACCTGAGACGCATGCTTTCGAGAAAAAGTAGTGAAACTCACCTTAGTATGCAAGCAAATAAATCCAAACTCCAAAGTAAGGTGTGCTACCGACTCCCTAGTATATGTGTCACTAAGTAGGTATATGTGTAATACCATTACACCATATAACCCGTTTGTCCAAGACGTTTAAATGTTCAAAATCGTGTAAGTGACACCTAGTGATTCTACATGAATAAGTAAACCCTACGGACCCGTTGGTGAATATGTTTGTTATCATTAGTTTTGCACTTCATATGCATCTCATATAAGTGCCTATTCCCATACATGTCATATACATACCACATAGGACTCCAATTAGTCACATAAACTCACAATACACAATCTGCGTTTTCAGGACAGATTATGCGCCATGAAAACTAATTTATTAAAAATACTTATCCAGTAAGTTAGACTCCCAAAATTTTAATAAATATTCTAAGGGGTCTCCTAGACAAATCCATATTTTTAGTTTGTGATAAAACATTATAAAAAAATTATGAAAATTCACGGAACACAGCTATGTTCAGAAAATACACACAACGGATCAGTTTAGTAAGAAAATTTCCAAAAATCGTGTATTCATCCAAACGGAATGAATCCAATTGGAAAAGCCTAGTTATTCCAATGTTAACCTACTGTCCAAATTTCATAACTTAATTCCTTGTAAAACTCGAGTTATGATTGTTTAAAGTTGACTCAGTTTGTTAATCCGAAAATCTGATATGACCTTTAATCAAAGAAAATTCCAAAAACATATCAAACGACATCCAAATTCGATGATTTTACCCATTATAAAAAGCTAAGACCATGTACAATCTATTCATGCAAATAATCGATCAAAATTATCACTTTAATGTCACGTAACAGACCCTACAAGTCGACATTCAGATACTGTCCAGATTCTAATCATGCAATCTTATCAATTATATCAAACCCGAGTTGCATATTATCAATCAATAGCACCTAATAATCATCACAAAACATCAATAAGAGACACATCTGATCAAAAACCTAATGATACATCATAAACATCATCATTCATAAACCCTAGGAGTCTAAAACATCAAGGAGTATAATCATGCAACCTATTAATTTCTAATCGCATAGGATTATGTTTAACCCATTCAATCTTTTCGCTATTTTGGACCATAATAAGTGTAACCCCATGTGTTAAGACCCCAACCATCCTACCGGTTCACCCATTACGATTTTTATTAACGTATTCGGTTTAAGTTCACGTAATCACATACAGTTTGCACATAGTTTCACAGAGTATCATAGTAGCACGTAATTGCAATCAATCTCAATCAATTAATTCACAATTATTTAACTTCATTGTTCACCAACGTCCGAGGTTCACTAATCATGTATACAGTCTGGTAATTCCCCGAATTACCACTTCATACAGTTATTAACCTATAACTGTGCAACGTGTGTCCAATCTAGCTAACCCTAGTTATGTAGAATGCAAGGAATGTAACTAGAGTTTAGTCAAAGTGAGAACCTGAAATTGCGGGGTATCACAAAAACAAAAACATTAAATCACAAAATAGAGTTCAAAAATAAAAACCATTTAAATTTAAACACTTTTTTTAAAAATTTATTTTTTGAATAGTGAACTTCAATAAAACAAGCAAACGTCCTCAAAACGAGGACCGAAGCACACAAACTACAACATATACAAAGGAAACAACGACCAATCCTTCCAAACCAAATTCTTAAACTTGGATCTAGTTCTAAGCCAAAGAAACGCCAACGCTTTCACTTTGGCCACTAATTCTATAACTTTCACTTCTTTCCCTTTGAAAACTTTATCATTCCGCACACTCATGGCTACCATGATAATCCCTTAAACAATCTTCGAGGCTTCTTTATTCCGACCCCCATGATCCATATTTATCAAATCGTCAACATCAAAAGCAAAAATAGGACCTATTTTGTACCACGACCCAATAGCCGACCAAGCCCAAAAAGACTTTTATTTTTAAATGAGTCATCTAAATGGAAACTTGTACCATAAGAGAGTATTTGTTAAAGATAACTTCCATAACGATTGTGAGAGGAAAGAAGGTGATTAAGGTAACTTCTATCTTTAAAGAGACTTGACGTTATAATCAAAAGTCAGTTCCCACGCAATTAGTGTGGTCCTGTTTTTTTTTGTTTTTTTTTTTTTTTCTAAAACAAGTTTAAATAGAATACTTCACATATTCCATCAATCATTTTTTGACAAGAAAAAAAATCAATCATATTTTTTCCGTAAAAAAAAGAAAGAAAATTATTTTCTTTAACTTGTATTTTCCACCCTCTTATAATTTAAATATTTAAATTTCTTGAACCTTTTGTTTTGTTTGAAATTTATAAAACCCAATTTTAATACGCTATATATATAGCTTGTATTGTTGCATAGATAAATTACATAAATATTTGCTAATTATTTGGTTCAAAAGCTGATTTGTTTTTTTTTTTTTTTTTTTTGAAAGATAAGCTCATTATTTTCTTTAACAAAAGCTCATTTGTTAACCAAAAACATTTGAGACTTCCATTTAGATTTGTCAAACATATAATTAAGCACACAAAAGATGTGAGACACTATTTCCTCATTTATTAACACTTTAATTTATTCTATAAACACTAAAAACTCAGAAAAAAAAAAAAGAAGAATGTAAATACTGAGTCAAGTTATCCTACACAGTTTAAAACACACGAGAAAGATGAGAATGATACAAATAACATAATAGATCACGAAATATGACACAATGAGTCATAAAATATAACACAATGCTGAGAAATATAACACACTGATGAAGAAAAAAGACATAATGAATCACAAAAATGGTACAATGATGAAAATAAGAAAAAGATACAATGCCACGTAAAAGACACAATGATTTAACACAAATTTTGGAAACTACAAACTAAATATCGAAAAAAGCAAAAGCCTAAAAACTAAAATCGTAGGGTTTGATGAGACGGTTCCAATATCACTTGAATAAGTTCACGCGGAGTCCGTTTCATACCCTTTCTACGTCTTCCTATTTTTTTTTCACTATGTATTTGATCTAAGATCTGAAAATACTAACAAAAACAAACAAACCATGTGGGTTTGGTTTCTCCAAGGACGCAGTGTAAGCCCCCCACTCTATGGAGAAACTCTGTTGGTTCTCAAACCAAGGTTGTTCTCACAAGCCGTCTTGTGGCCACCCAATCATTTCGAAAGTCGTCACTCTAAAAAAAGGAAAATAAAAATAAAAATAAAAATAAAAATAAATGATAGTTAATTAACTAGGCTCCGGATATTTGCACAAGTAGCAAATTTATTCACACAACCTTATACGGGCCGTAAAGGACTCTACGGCCCGTAGGGCTCATTTTTTGAACATTCTACGGGCCGTAGAGGGCTCTACGGCCCGTAGGTAATCATTTCCAATGATTGCCATACAATCATTGGAAATGATTACCTACGGGCCGTAGAGCCCTCTACGGCCTGTAGAATAAGTCTGATTAATTTTGGCAATGAATAAGGGTGGGATGGATGTATACTTTTTGCCTACGGCCCGTAGAGACCTCTACGGCCCGTAGACTAAAAAAAACACAAAAACGTTTGGGACGAGGTTCGATCTTGGGCAGATTATCACACAAACACACACACAAGTCTTATTTCAAATATGGGGACCATCTGAGCTACCAGTTCGCTGATTTTTATATTGAAAAGAATAAATAAAACATATGCAAGTATTAGATAACCTCTATGGCCCGTAGAGCCCTCTACGACCCGTAGAGGTTTTTTTTAACACATTTTAATTCTTTAATAAATAAACACAAGCGTAGTGGATCATCAGAATAGTTACAAAAAAAAAAATTAATTGTTTAATTTTTTAATTGTTTAATGTCGTCTCGATAAGCGTGTAAAACGTTAATACAAGCGTTTATATAAACAAAAAGATAAAAATAAACGTTAACACAAGCATTCAAAATAAACATTGTTTAAAACGCTTACAAAATATGACCAGAAAAAGAACATCGAATCGTCAGGCGGCGGCGGCTGCTGCGAGGACGTCCCGTGCTGCTACAAGGACGTCACAGGCTGCTGCGAGGATCTCCCGGCCTCATGCAGGGTTTGCTGCGTGCTGGGCCCTATAATCGGTGGGACCCGAGTCTGCATGCCTAGCTGGCGAAAGATATCCTGCTGGCCAGCAATCATCCAGCGCATCGCCCCGTCCTGCCGATCACGCCACTGACGCATCTCGGTGTCCTGCTGCTCATGCCAGGTGTCCATCCGCTGACGCCACTGGCGCATCTCGACAGCCTCTGCGGCAGCCGTACGTATGTCCGCCCTAACCTCAGGAGGCAACCGCAGGGAGTGATAAACGCGTGACGGAATCTGCACCTCATCAGGCTGGGGCTCAGCCATATCGACGTCCCTTTCAACGGCCCCCTCCCCCTCGGCAACATACCGCAACCCAACCTCAACAGCACCACCTGCAATGGATAACAATAAATAATTAATAAATAATAATAATAATAATAATAATAATAATAATAACAACAACAACAACAACAACAACAACAACAACAACAATAATAATAATAATAATAATACTAACATCTTCTTGCGCATTCTCCTGCTGTTTTTTTTCTGTGATTTTGTAGTTGGGCGCCCGCGAGTATTCTTTAGTACCTCAGGAGGTTGAGTGTCAGTCATACTTGGATTTACCACCGACTTTATTTTTGACAACATATTTCTTTGAACGCGTGGTGATTGAGACAACAGTGTCTCTTTGACTATTTTCCACTCACTCGCAAGGTCACGTTCCCCCATACTACTTCCGGTTCGTAATTCAGTCGTGTCCAGAAGACGTCTACTTTGGACAACTGTATTTTTATTCCTGTATTCAATAAAAATAATAATAATAATAATAATAATAATAATAATTAATAAAGTAATGGTATTACCTTTATTTATATACGAATCTAATCGACATGCACACGGCAACCCAGAACTCGTGAAAAGCTGGTGACCACAACTCATTTTTCGTTTCCTCAACTTCTCTATATTTTTTTATCTCAGATATCAACTTCTCGATCGCTTCATGTGAAACTTTACCGAGTAGGTCCTCAAAAATCGGTATGTCATGGTGCACATTTTTCACAGACAAACTCTCTTCAAACGAGTGGTTTATTGCCCTCTCTTGTGACGTTACCACATCGTCTACAATCATCACAAGTTTGTGGAGCGAGTTGTTAGGCCCCTTAATGTGCATCTTAAACCTTGAATGCTGGCTCTCAACTCTGTTGGTCGTATACTGACCAAAGTTGTAGTTTGTGTCTGTCCATGCAGAAACAAACCTTTCTTTGTAGTCACGGAGCCAGACCCGGTCTATATATTCAAAAACATCTGTAAAGATAGAACAAAGATATTTGTTAATGTGTGTATGCGTTTTAAACTAAATTAATAAAATATGTACCAGCTCGTTGGTCCTGACATAGTCGTTTGTAGAATCGGTCTAACCAGAGCCGATAAAATGCCGGAGATGAAGATCTACATAGTCGCTTAGAAGATTTCACAAATATTTCCCAATCTGCATTTCCAAAGGCTTGTCTGCGGTGCTTCAATATATTTCGTTGAATGTGATACCTGAATGCATAATAATAATAATAATAATAATAATAATAATAATAATAATAATAATAATAATAATAATATGTATACCTGCATAACAACTTCGAAGCTGCTGGAAATACAATGTCGCATGCATTCATCAAGGCTTTCTCACAATCAGTTACTATAGCACGGGGCTCCGTACTATCTTCTAACAACTCTTTAAGCCTTTGTAGCACCCACAGGTAGTTATCCTTTTTTTCACAGGAGATGAATGCATGGGCGACACAAAACAACTTGGATGTTGATGTCATACACACAACTTGAACAAACGGAAGTTTATACTCGTTCGTTTTGTAGGTCGCATCAATCATCAGCACATGCGGGAACGCACACCATAACCTGTGAGAGGTTGGATGGACAAACAAAATATCCTCGATCGTATTTGTCAAGGCATTCCTCCGGGTGAAGTAAACAATTTTTTTTTCCACCAATGTGGCTTCGAGTACTTGCATAGCAATAATAATAATTAAAAAATAATAATAAAGAAGTAGTAGTAATAATAATAATAATAATAATAATAATAATAATAATAATAATAATAATAATAATAATAATAATAATAATAATAAGAGATAATAATACCTGCATTTGAGTCATGCCGCCGTATAACAAATGCTTAACCTTGGTTATTGTGTTATGTATGTCTCTTAATATGCATGGACTATCCGGGTTTTGTTTTCTAACGGCCGAATGTATGTCTACTGGCGTAACATTTTGAAAATAAAGTGTATCCACCAATTTTATCTCGCCCGGACCCAGCCTCCTAGCATACGCGTGACCCTCGATGTGTTGGAAAGGTTTGTGATTATGTGTTTGGTTCTGGACCTCCAAAATATAACCATCGTGGCCGGAGTCGTATCTCCCTATTACTTCAAACGGGCAATTACATTTTTTACTGCCCGTCTTTCGAACCGTGGCTACACTACGATGTACGCCACTACGGTCACATTGTATCCATGCTGTCGTTACCCTCCTATTCGTCCCCCTGCCTTCCGAAACAGTACATGAGTATACGGTAATGTAACCATTTTTTTTTGCCCTTTGATAAACCTACTCTGTCAGGTCTTTTAAGAGACCCGAATATCTGCAAAATTTATATACGAGTTCAAATACCTACTAATATATTCGATTTCAAATCTCACAAACCCTACGAGTTCAAATAACAACTAATATATACGAGTTCAAATCTCACAAACCCTAAAACAAATTTAGGTACGGACCTAAATATACGAGTCTAAATATGTACACTACTAAATATACACGGGTCTAAATTATAAACAAGTGTAAATACATAAACACCCCTGATTTGTTTCGTACAAAACATCCGGGACAGGTTCCTCGCCACCGTTATCACCTCCCTCGTGCGAATGATAAGTCCCGTATTTCGTACTGTGGATGACTTGGCGGCGGCACGTAAAATGACTCTGGTTCTTCTACGTACTCCTGGTTCAAATCGGGCAGCAGGTTCAAATCGGGTAGTGCCTTCTCATTACCACAGTGAACAACGGATCTAACCTCCTCCTCAGCACGTTCCACCACGGATCCGAAAAGGCTTTCCGAGACGTGAGATATGCTAAACGAATGCTCCCATTCATCTGAAACATGACTGAAGTGGCCCGAAGACATCGCGGTTGCTTGGAATCGATCGGATTTTTTGTGCATCCGTTTTTTTTAAATGTTTCGTATACTGAAGAAAGAAGACAAGGAAGAAGAATATATCTGGACCTCTACGGGCCGTAGAGGCCTCTACGGCCCGTAGAGGGTTTAATGCTCCCAACAACCAGGTTTTCTACGGGCCGTAGAGGCCTATACGGCCCGTAGAAGAAGTGCTTTTTCAGACTGACACACTGAAAGTCAGTCTGTTCATTGAATGTCCTCGTACCTCGTATTCCCTACGGGCCGTAGAGCCATCTACGAGCCGTCTAGGGTTTAAATGCACTCCACCAACTCACCTCTACGGCCCGTAGAGGCCTCTACGGGTCGTAGAGGGTGTCCTCATTTATTTTACTGACACCCTCTACGACCCATAGAGAGTTATGCAAACCTAATTTTTGTTCTTGTGTAAATAACATATCTCATTATTAATTAATTAACTAACTTGATTTTGAAGCATAAATGGATGTTAACGGTAAAGCTGCTAATTCCACCAGCACCTCCATCAACAAGAATCTTCTTCTTCCAAAATCAGCATATTCTCTTCCTTTAATTACTTTATGCTGATCAAAGACTCATCAACCAACACTGTCTTTCTTCTTTCTTGATTGATAATAATAATAATATCATACTGCAACTGAATGCTCCTCTAATCAACCAAAATGAGTTCCAAGTCCAGTCTGGTTCCAATAACCAGAGCTTCCCTTTCTTCTTACTACGATAAACACCCGTTTCCGTCGCTTTCCAACGATGTCTTTCGCCTTTCTGAACAGCTTAGGAGGTTGTCTGATGGTCTGCTGGATGCTACATTTCCTCTCCCTGAAAGTTAGTCAGTTAGTTTATTAATTAGTTAAGTTGTTATTGATTTTTGTAGTGTAATTGCATAATGTTTTATTGTTTTATGAATTGGTAAATTTAAATTTTTAATTTTGGAAATTGACTTGATAAAAAAAAAAAAAAAGTAAATGGCCAAATTTGTCCAGAGGAAACGGTCAATATTGCTAGATCCATTCAAAATAAGAATTTTTGACAACCGTATAGTTACAAATCTAGTGCTAAATCCGTCCAATTTACAAACTCGGTTAAAAAATGTCGTTAACCCGAGAGCAGTTTCGTCATTAACCCGAGGGCAGTTTCGTTAAAAAAACCTGTGTTGAATTTTGCCCTCGAGTTAACGACATTTTTTAACTGAGTTTGTAAATTGGACGGATTTAGCAATAGATTTGTAACTATACGGTTGTCAAAAATTCTTATTTTGGATGAATCTAGGAATATTGATCAAACCTTAGGGACGAATTTGGCCATTTACTCTAAAACAAAAGAGTATAAAAGTTTTTACTGGCCAATATGAGGGAGGTAAATCACGTGTGAGTAAATTGGGTGGTGACGGGTAAAGGGGTTGGATCATGAGATTTCCATGTTAGCTTCGCACTTACTTACGACTGAGGCACTATCGTGGTGACTAAAATTAACTTGTTATGTCATAGTGACAACGTTTTGATCCCACCGAAATTAACTCAACCGTTGCAATAGACAATGTGTTCATAAATAAAAACCGGTAGGGATACGGGATAGGGATCACACATGGAGTTAGTTAAATTGATATAAGAATTAGCAGACTCGTATTTGGACCAACCTGGCAAAGTGTACAAGTCCATAGGCAATGTGTTGGTTTAATCATTCCGAATTATATCATTTTTCCTTCAAAACGTATTCTTCAATGTTTATACTTTAAACATCCAATTACAAGTGACCTGCACGTAAACGGGCTACAAGTTGCACCGCTACCCCTTTTTGAATTGCAAAGCGTACTCTTTAATTGTTTTTTACTTTTGTGCTTCCGTGTCATTTTTCCTTCAAAATGGTATTTTCATACTTTGTCTTAAATTTATGACACCATCCCGTTTTTAAATCCGGTTCGACCAGTTCATTGTCCTGTCTGGTTCTGAAAACAATGCTAAAAGTGGCTACTAATGCAGTAATGTATTATGATCAAACTGACATTTTATATGTTTCAGGAGAAAGATATTTGCTTCAAGAAGTAGATTCGCAGCCACCGCATAAAATAGATGAGAATATGTGGAAAAACCGCGAACAAATTGAAGAAATTATTTTCTTGCTAGAAAGCTCTCATTGGCCAAAACTGGTGAGAAGCAAAGTCATTTGAATTATAGTGCAAAGATTAAATTTTGTACCAAAATAATATCATTAATCTAGTTTGTGTCATGTTACATTAGGCTTTAAACTTTAAAGATGTTTATATATGTTATTATTCATCCAGTTTGTGTCATGTACTGTGATCAGCTTCAACAACAGTCCACACCTGAAGATATCGAGCTTGCTCGCCTTCTTAAACAGCTAAGAGAGAAATGTGGATACATATTGAAGGTTGTGGAGTCCTTCCAGTCCAAGAATGCAGAAAATGTGTTCAACACAGGTATTTTATGACATCATTATTTAACAAGTGGAAACATTTATTATTGTTGTTTTTTATGGTTTCGGTTTTTATATGCAGTTATGACTTATATGCCGCAAGACTTTAGAGGTTCATTGATTAGAAAGCAAAGAGAGCGGTCAGAGAAGAATAAAAAAGCTCAAGTGGATGCTTTAGTAAGCTCTGGTGGAAGCATACGCGAGCGTTATGCTCTGCTATGGAAACAACAAATGGAACGGTAAGACACCGTGTTGATATGTAAGTGAGTATGCTACTTATGGTTAATGACGCAGAGCAGAAGCACAAAAGATAACTCTAAAGGGAGATTCAAACAAATTTCTGAATGAATACAACCATTACTTTGAGCCCCTTCTAAAGCGAAATAATAGATTTGGCAGACATTGTCAAATTATGAAATTGTTAAAATTTACAGCACAGATTTGAAATTAATGACATACATTTAAACTAACGATTCATGCGTTTCTTAACAATCAAAACCGGCTAAAACTAAGACAATTGTCATCTGCCAGACAAAATGCTAAAATCAGGGATCAAGATGAGAGGTAATTTGGGTCCGCGAGTCAGGTAGAACCGCTTGTTGTAGTTTGTCACGATGCCGGGCCCATTTTGCTTTTTTGTCCACATTGGATGGGTTCTGTAACTCCCTAAACTGATAGCTTCTGGAAAAGCATGTTGAAGCCTGTGAAGAAAACCAACACGCCTTCGTTCCCCTGGCCTTTGATACCTTTGGGTCTCTGGGACTGGAAGCTATCAGTTTTTTGACCAGGGTCCAACGGGTTATCCATAGCAATGTTTCGACCCTGGGGGGACATGGGTTTGTTTTCAGTAGGATAGGGTTCGCTATACAGAAGGGGGTGGCGGCGCAACTTGTTGCCCGTCTGCCTGCTATTTTGGTGTAATTTTCGCTTTCATGGAATGAAAAATAAATTTTTAGGAAAAAAAAATGTATAATATATGCGCGCAGGAGACGACAGTTAGCTGAACTTGGTTCGGCTGCAGGTGTCTATAAGACACTCGTTAAATACTTGGTAGGTGTCCCACAAGTTCTACTGGATTTTGTTCGCCAAATCAACGACGATCAAGGGTATTTTCTCTTCTCCAAACTATGACTATACAAATCCAATTTGGCCGCGTTTGTTTTCCCATTTCGAAGCTGAATTACTATATATAACTTAGGCCGATGGAGGAACAAAGGCATCGCTATGGACCGCCTATGTATGCTCTTACAAAGTTGGTGCTTAATATTCGCCTTTTTCTCTCTTTGTCATGGTGGCACTTTGAAGATGTTAAATTGTGAGCATGACTATTATTATATAATCCTTAAATTATGCAAAATATCATATTTACCTGACTAAAAAACTTAATATCAAATATAAAATATTCAAATTGCTTAAAATTTCATATTTACTCGTTTCATTAGATACAATTTGTACTATGACCATTATACCCTTCTCTTACGTGTTGCTCATCGAACTCTCATATCCTCATGCATTTTTTAGGGAAGGGTATAAATGTCATAAATTTTAAAATTGGTATATATTTGGTATTTTGATTTTTTGTTCAGTGAATATGATAATATGATATTATAGCAAGTTTTGAGAGGATATATATATATATATATGTAATGTAAATTTATATTTTGTGATTTAAGCAGACAGAAGCATCAGTTATCTATCTTAGAAGAAGCAGTTAATGTTTATATATCTGAATTGGAACGATTCCTCAAATTCACTGGGTACTGATTCCAATTCCCCAATTTTTGGCAATATAATTTTTGTTATAGTTATATGTTATTAATATTATATGACATTTGTGTTAAGTGAATGACATTTAGCATATTGGTAGATGATGATCAAACTATTTTATATATGCTTTGGCAGGGAAGTGTTTGCAAATTCTCCTTTCTTTGTGACAGCAGAGGAAGCCGGCGCAATAGAAGCAAAGTAAGTACAAAAGTTTTACCATGATTTGTTAGAATGACGCTCGGTTTTGTATTCATTATCCAATATTTGATTTCTGCAGTAAAAATGATGATTATAAAGAAGCAAGCGTCCGAGCTGGGACAACTTATGAGGTATTTGAGTATTTCGGTAAATGAAAACAACTAACATGAAATTCCTAGGTTTGGTTTGTTTCTAAACAAGTTCAGGTCAATTTCGGGTCGTCCACACGAACACTTAGCTAAATGGGTCAATAGATTGTAAATGTAATTGTTTCATGCACATTTATATCTTTGCTTATATATTTGTAACTTTGGCGTATTCATATGCACAGAAATAATTTTTTTTTTTTTTTTATTATTAACGGGTTCTGGTTGTGTCAACCACGAATACCCATGACGTGTTTCGATTCGTGTGAAATTTTCGTGTTCGTGTCGGGTACGCCTTACGAATCGACTTGACCCGTTTAACACCCCTAGCTATATGCACCATGTCTTAAACTTTGTAAATTATTCTATGTAATCTTAAATCTGATTCTTGCCATAGTTTTAGTTATAGAACTTCATAAAT
Source organism: Ambrosia trifida (assembly GCA_028751855.1). NCBI lineage: Eukaryota > Viridiplantae > Streptophyta > Magnoliopsida > Asterales > Asteraceae > Ambrosia > Ambrosia trifida. Next base: position 136,316,670 of record CM054128.1, on the reverse strand, counting down.
CATAATTTTATGTTGTGTGTTTTTCGTCTAGGTCTCGCTGGAGGTCGACTCAGTAAACTCATACATTGCTTGGGATTTCTCCATAGCACAAGGGAAAATTAGCATGGTATACATCAACCATATTTTGAGACGTTTTAGTCGATAGTTATGTACTTTGTCCAAACATATAATTCTGGGCTGTTTGGCCCGTAATATAACATTTTGGGTCAAAATGGGACGTATATGTTTTTCTTACGGGTCATTCTGGGTTGAAGAAAAACAAAGTATAATTGAAGAGTTGGTTAGAATGAGCTGAAGTGTACACTTGCTTAAGCATCGCCTACCTGTCCCCTCTGCTATGACATCCAACGGCACTGCCACTACCCATTGGTCACCACTGTGACAACCAACATCGTTAGTGTTACCACTGCCTCAAATGTCACCACCAGGCATCATAAAAACAAATATAGCGGGTGAACCCCCTCTAAAGTTACCTGTTTTGACCCGTTACACACCAAACCTGTCAGTTTTCACTTTTCAGGCATCATGTACTACTTATGTAAAAAGTTACCATTCAATCAGACTGATTAGGGACTCAAACAACACATAATGTTCTATTGATCAACATAAGAACATATTTCAACTCTTCATATAAATATCATTTAATATATCTTGTTTTCCCAGGACATTGGATTCAGCATAGAATATACAAATTCTTCAGGGCGAAAAACAGTAAGTTCAGTTTGAAAGTGTCAAAACTTTAAACTTTTTCTTCTTCTTTTTTCATTTCCTTTCAGTTGTGGAAGACGACCGTTTTTTATTCTGTTTTTGATGTATTTATTACATGTTTACATAGCTGATCTTGCCTTACCGAAGATATGATTCAGACCAAGTAAGTAATTTCTTTGTTGTAGGTTTCAGTTTATATTTTTACACAGAAAAGTATTTCGAAGACTTACCTGTTGAGTTAATTTGCAGGGTAACTTCTGCACAATATCGGCTGGAAACTACAAACTCATTTGGGATAATTCATTTTCGACATTCTTCAAAAAGGTTGGCACACATATTTAAAGATTTTAATGGTTACATTGCTCAAACGGCTAATGATGTAATCGTTAATAAACACAACCCGACAAGTAAATAGTAAGTGCTCAAAAGCTTTCTTGATACCATTCAAATCCAACTTTCACTGGTTAGGCGTATGAGTTTTCTAGTGACGGGTTTTAACAGATAAAAAAGTATCATTGGTATATGCTTTAAGCAGTAAACATGAGGTTCGACGGTCCTTTATTCAATACTAATCGAATGTAACATCTGTAACAGGCCCTCCGCTACAAGGTGGACTGTATAGCACCGGTTGTGGAACCAGAAGCAGAAGAAAGCACAATGTGATATGTCATTGCCAGTAAATGTTCATGTGCCTGTAGACTTTATATAAACCATGGATTTATAAGTAGAAGTATTATTTTAACTATGCAAATAGTCATCAAAAATGTTATTTGGTAAAATGTACATCAAGATTGTAAATGATGGTACGTTGTCATTGAAGAATATTATTAGTTCAAATAAATTAATGATTACTAACGTATAAAAAATAAGTTTACAAAAGTATGTTTGGTTGACGAGTGAAGTCTAGACTCGTTTGTGAAACAGCCTTATTTTTAAGTTCAAACTTTGCTTAATTCGAGCTTTTATTGATTTCGAGTAACTCGCAAACGTCTCGGCTCATTTACACCCACTAGTACTTGGCTATATCATTTTGATGGAATCTCTCAAGAACCCTTGTGAGTACATATCAAACATCTATAGTAAAAGTCCAACCTTTATAGACTTATAGTGATTTACATTTTAAACACACCAAAGAAATAGAGTATAAGCTATAAGCTTTTATTATTATAACTAATTTCGAATATTTTTTTTGTTTATCTCTTATAGCTTTTAAATTATGAACTTTTATAAATTCAAATATATTATTGCGACATACTTATTTTTATCTACGTTTCGATATTATTTTTATTCAAACCTGAGTTGTGATTAGTAACGTACAAGTAATCGAAGCACAAACGTACAATATCAAGCTACCTAGCGGTTTGGGTTTTATGTCGTCTTTTCCCTTCTTCGTTATGTTAGTAATATAATATAATGTTATATAAATTTCCGCATATACCATAGCACCGTCCTTATTTTTCCATGTTTCTTTGAAAGTTTTATTCAAAACCGAATGTGCCAAAATTGATTTATGTGTTACATTTTTCCGCGGGGTGGATATTACTATAAAATTCGTCAAAATCTAGCCTTGCAAATTTAACACATCCTTGCTTAGTGCGCAAATTCGCCTACTAGTTAGATTAATTCATTAACACATCGTTTGATTAGATAGAAAAAAAAACTTGTTGGGGTTTTTTTTATTATAATCAAACGATTCAATTTGAGTATAGCCAAATTATATAACAAATTAATTTTAAGCACTCCATAAAACTTGCTTATGTGACGTACGTTCAAATAAGCGAGTATTATCTGCCACCATTATGCGACGTCATCACTTACCAATCGTCGACACCAACATTGGTGGCCACACTTCCATTGCCTCAATTGCCTCCAACATCACCCCCACGCACACATCACCTACACCATCGTGCCCTACACCACGGTCATCATCACCTCCACCAATGTCGTTGCCATTGCACAACCTTGTGGTCATTAAAAGTAAACAAAGTGGGTAAAACATTTTTGAAACTTTTTTGTCTAGCATCGACCTATTCAATGCAAACTAATTTTGTTCGAAATCACTTTTGACCCAAGCCAAATTAATTTCTTTGGACGATCTTTTTTTTACCCGGTTGCATCGGTTATAACACGTTTTACTCCGTCCATCTGATGCTTGACAATCATACATGTGGTTTTGTGCCATTTCCCATCACATTGGATTTCACACCCCAAAATTATTTCGAAACCCCCCTAAGCGCTGTGTTATGTCCATGACCGGACACTTCATGTACGAGGTCAAGTACGAGGTGATAGGTTGACTGACTGACTTGTCAGCCAGTGTCACGAGGCAACCCTAAACGTTGCACTATGCCCATAGCGCAACGTTTAGATTCACACATCTTCTCCATTTAAACCAACATTTCATGTCTTCAATCCACATACAAACACTTAATCACATACAAATTTTACCCATATACAATTTTATCATTCAATTAGATTACATTACAATGTCGTGGATTAGCAACTACCTTTCCTGTGAATATTTTGACGAGTCCGTTGTTCCAGATTCTTACAACGGGAGCATTATTGGTGACTCGTACTAGAAACTGGTCTGTCCAAAACGAAGGAGGATGTCGAGGAGGTTGTCTCTGGCATTCGTTATCATGACAATTCAGTGCCGCTAGACTGGAAGGCCCCCATGGAGGACTCGGACGCACAACACGGCTATTTGAATTACGGATATGAAGGCGAGGCATATCCCGGCTACGATTACGGTGGTGAGCCACCCTTTGTTCAACAAAACTATCCGGACGAGGGTGACGGTGGTGATGAGGAGCAGCCGTTAGATGATCCAGAATGTTGTTACCTGATTACATTTTCGTTTAAGACTAATCAGACATTTTCGTCACACTCGGGGTTGGTTGATTGAGTACAAAAGACGGAATGGACAATGGTTACTCCATTGTTATTAGAAGATCGGAGAAAAAAAAAGGAAATGACTTCGTGGAGGTCTTCTTTCAATGCACTTTTGGTGGAGGAGCATAAGAGTGTAGCTAAGGTGAGGAAAACGGGTAGCAAGAAAATAGGTTTCCCGTTTGAGTTGATAGGGTCGTTTGATGCTACGGGAAATGTTTAGAGGTTAAGGGTGAAGAACGCGGTGCACAACCACATTCCTTTTGAAAACTTAAAGGGTCACGCTTATAAGATAAGGCTTTCTTCAAATGATAAAAAAAAACAGGTTGAGTAGCTGGCAGAGCAAGATATTTCAAAGCATAGCACCGGGAGAACTCTAACGAAAAAGAACCCGAATAAAAAGATTATTCCGAAATATATACATAATGGTGTTCAGAAGATCAATGCCAAAAAGGAAGTCGGTGAATCTACAATGCAGCAACTCGAAAATCTCCTTGTGAAAAAAAGTTTAACTTATTACACACGCGAGAATCAGACCACAAATGCTCTTGAATATATTTTTTTGTCCACAGACATTCACTTACTATGTGGTGTGCATTCCCGCATATGCTAATGATTGACGCCACCTACCAAACAAACTTGTATAAGCTTTCATTTATTTAAGTTGTAGGTATGATGTCGACAAACAAGTTGTTTTTAGTTTCCATGCGTTTAATTCTACTGAAAAGGTAGAACACTACATAGGTGTGGTGGATAGGATCAAGTCTTTGTTGGTAGACTGTATTGAGTCGTGCGTCATTATAACAGAAGGGGACTTAGCGCTAATGAAAACATGTGATCATATTTTCCCGTATGCATACAAGTATCTTTGTCGGTTCCATATTCAACAAAATATCAACAAGAACAACAAGAAGAAATTTACTAATAACGAGTGGAAAGAATTTCTTCATTCATTTTCGACATTTTGTGAGTCTTCGACAGAAAACATGCATGGGTATAATTTGGGAAACTTTGAAGCACGTCTCAAAGAAATTGGTCATCAACGTGAGTATTTTTTTTTTCATAATTGCATACATACTTTTTTACATGCACACCTGACAATTTATGGTGATATTTTTAGAGGTTTTTAAGTATATGAAGAATAACTGGTTTGATCTGTACCGTGAAAAGTTTGTAGTTGTATGGACTAACAAAAAGTTCACACCAAAATACAACCAACAGAGTTGAGGACATGCCTGCTTTATTAAAATATCACCTTCCAAGTCATCATAACACACTGGCTAGACTTGTGGGGTTTGTCGATCATATTGTTGAGAAACAATATATGGAGATAAAATGAGGTTTTGAAACCTACCTTAAAAAGTACTGAACCACCACAAGGAACAACCAATGCTTGCGAATTTACTTCGAAAGGTATCAATATATCGAGTTTCTAACTTTCGAGCTAAAGAGTGTGGAAGTTTCCTTGCAAGTCTACGGTGTTGCCAGCTTTTTTTTTTTTAAAGGCTTAGTTCAGTGGAAATCCTTGTACAACCTTAGCCTAGCGGTCCCAAGTTCGAATCCCTACCCACACACCGGTGTCTGCCTTGCCTAAGCTCAAACCGTCACGGGGAATTTTTTTTGTGGTGTGCATGGATCGAACCTGTGACCTACCCTCAGGATGGGAACCCCAAAGGGAAAACCCACCCTACCTCAAACCAGCTGGGCTTGAGATCATTGGCCATGTGCTTGTCATTCGGAACAGTTACAAACTAATGGTAATTAATACTAGTGACCATTGGTTTTTATGATTTTACTACCATATGTTATCGTTTTCAGGTTAGCAAGTCCGAATAAATTCGATAGACGTGTTCTATAAGAATCTTGACTTTAAGCCCACAAAGATTAAGATTGAAGAAATCGACGAGGACGCAAAGTTTGAAAAATTGAAAACAAAAATCAATCAAGCACCCCCCAAGTAATAAAGAGCTACCTTGAAAAATTCGCCCAAATCATCACAGGTAACAATACCAAAAAATCTCTTGTTGTTCAAAAGAATACCCATGGTCGTCTAACATTGAAGCAACAAGAATAAAGGAGAGAAGAAACTGTGAGAAAGAGCTCGTATATGCTGTCGGAACAAAGCGAGTCTGACGCCTCATACAACTTTCCTCATCACAACTCGTACTGTGACACCCGTCGAAATCACAGGTCATATCTGTACACTTGACTACACGTATACATTATGCATGGCATTACATTTTGCATATTTCATCATAATTGGGCCATAAAGGGTTCCAACAAGTCAAACCCGATGCATACGGTCTAGCATTTGGCACTCTAGTAGATACAATTTCATAGCTAGTCGAATAGTTTGTCATAAACTTTAGGAAATCCAAGCAGAACTCTAGTTTGGGAATTCAATAAAATTGAACATGAAGTCCCAATTGTGATCCAATCATGAACAAAAACAAACAATGTCCATGTACATGAATTGTCCGAATATGATGTCCATGAAAGACTAGTAAATTAACTAGTAAAAATACAAACAATTCACTCCTACATGATCATAAAATCGGCCATATTATGGATGCACAAGCACATGTATCACAATTAAATACAACATAACATTATGTGAACATAAGATGGATATGTATAAATGTTTAAAAAAATACATTTAGTCCATACATACATATATATACACGACACACATGCATGTGTGTGTGTAGAATTTAAATCTTTCACTCAACTTTATACCAAAATGGCAATAGACTTTTAACATTCATGCATGAAAGGGTGGTGTTGACTTACCACTAAAACTGTCCATCATATCTACATAAACCTCCCTTTTGTCCATAATCTTCCAACTCCAAGATTTGCACCAATATGCAAAGATACCTTCCATACACTTTTACAAAAGCATCATACCATGCCATCCATACTAACTATAAATAGGGCGAAGGGATTAGGAGAACAAGTGCATAAAAACAACTAACACAGACCCTCACCTTTCTCTCCCCTCCCTCTCGGCTCACACCACCGTCGGGCCACCACCACCCCATGGCCATACCACCACCGAACCACCACACCACCACCAAACCCCCCCCCTCAGCCCTAAACACCCAACCAAACCCCACCATTTTTCAAGTGATCTTAGGGGTAACAAGGAGCTAAACTAGGAGTTTTCAAGGCCCCTAAATCTCTCACATTTTGGTTCACTAAGAGGTATAAAAACTAAACTTAACACTTATGTTTTCATGCTATATTATCATTTATTTACAAGTAATGTTCATAACATATGTGAGTCTTGTAACATAACTAAAATGGACAAGTAAAATGAATGATGAAATACACATTATGGACCAAAAATGAGTATGTATACACACACACACATGGCTGAAACATATATATCTATATGTGTGTCCCATAGGCTGAAAATTTTGACAAGGAAACTAGTGTAGTTTTTAACTCACTAACATAAAACATGGTTTCGGTAATTTGTAAGTCACATGAAAAAGGCTAGATCTACAAATAAGACTTACAAAAGTGCCTATCTTTTCAAGAAAAGTTTATGTTTAACATAAGATGATATTATTTTCATAAAAGTTACTAGATTTATGAAAATAATGAACTAAAGATACATGTATTTTGTGGATCTACACTTATGTTAAGTTAAAATTGTTAAAACCAACCACACATGAGCACATACACTCACCAAAGTGTATAATAATGCATGTTTTGCAAATAAAAGTGACGTTTTCACTAGAGATAATGCTGATTTTCACTAAGGTCACTAGTATACATAAAAATGGTAAATCTAGCAACACAAAGCATGAGGTTGATATTAGGGGGAAACTAACACCTAGAAACCCTAATATTGTACATTTAAAATATAAACATTGTATCTTTTGGGGAACAAGATGTTAAATACACAACTCCCTACATCAAAGACACATCTAACTTAAAGGGTTAAGTTACAAGGACAAACATAATAAGAGAACAACTTGTAAACAATACAAGTAACGTAGACCTAAAATGTCCCTTCTTATATAGGACACATAGGTTGGATACTCTAGCTTCAGGCTCAGTAGTTCATTCCTAGACACATACACAAGGTGAGTTTTTCACGGCCCCTTTTCACTGTTTTACATTTTCCGGGGGAAAACATGTGTACATTTTTCAGTTACATTTGTGACTATTATGTGAACATGAGACAATAAGGTTTAGGATCCATAAAGCCCTCGTGTCATGAAACACCGGAATAGATATATTGGGTTGACACCCCCACTCTTAGTCAGCCACTCTGACCGGATGACAGATATCAAAAGAGTGCTTGTATTTCACATTTATTCATTGTCTTTAGTGTACAATGGGCGAGGCACAACATCTCAAGGTTTGGTTATGGGCTCATGTCAGATCACATATTAATTATTGCCCTAGCTAGGCAGTAATTTAGTGGGTTTTGGATTACATGTCCATTCATTTAAAACCCGTGAACAAACCAACTTTATATTGACCCATATATTTTTTTACATGCATGTTTTTCAGGTAATTAGCATGAGTCATGGGGCTTGGGGTCGCGCGCGAGTATTGTGGGATACCACCTTTTGAACCATTATTGTATTGTTTTTGGTCATTGACAATTTCATACAATGGTTTTATTTAAGACAATTTAACTTAATGTTTTGTAAACTTTGTTGTCTAATGGAAGTCCTTATTTTTAAATTATTTGGTGCTTTGTATGACCTTTGTGCTTGGAAATCATACGAAGTTGCATCCCGTGTTTTCACCTAGGTGGGGTGTGACAGATTGGTATTACAGCACGAGGTTATAGCGAACTGAGATTCTTTTGAGTCAAACTATAATCTAAACAAAAATTGATTTTGAAATGTTTTCCAAGGATAGAAATACAACACTTATCCCCACGCGCTATGCAAGTTCCACGCCAGTTACATATTCCACACATGAGTAGACATAGTAAGTAAACCACCACATGCAGGTGGATCATGTTGTTTCTGACGATGAGGACGTTGTACCTGCTGGAGAGGCACAGGAGGAGGAGGAGGATGCACCCCCACCGCCGCCAGAGCCCCGGGTGCCATCTTTCCATCCATATCGCCCGTGTCCGGGTGGGATACGCATGATGTACACCCCTCGGAAATGCGCGCTCCCTCCACCAGCTCATATCGCACCAGCTGAGGCTCATGCCCAGGTTGACGTTGATCCCCCAGCACCGGTGGATCCCTAGCTCCCAGCTCCAAAGGCACCAGAGCCACCCAAGAAGAAGCTGCTTATGAGATCTCAGGCCCGCAGGAGGATGTATCTACCAAGTGTAGATGAATTCTTATCCTATTCTGATGAGGATTCTGATGTTGAGGACCCTTCTACTTTCGAGATCGGTGGGCCACCCCAGCCACCCTCTGACACTCAACTACCTACTGGCTTCGTGCCGACTCCCGTAAGCTACACCCACTACTCTGTGCGGGACATGATTGGATGCCACGACACACAGATTGGGGTGTTACGCGGGAGGGTTCAAGAAATTGAGGATGACCTGTATATGACAGGTAAGACTAGGGATCCCGTGCTCTATCGATTGGCTGAGTTAGGAACACATGTGTACGAGGCGGAGCAGGGACGTGCCATAGCTGAGGAGCGTGTTGCAGAGCTCGAGGAGAGATTGGATGATTTAGAGGCGAGGATGACTACAGTTGTTGCAGCCTTGTCTGCTGCTTTCCCACCCCCATCCCCGTAGGATATCAGTGTTGTACGTTGATGTAGTAGTTTAAAAACATGTAAGGCAGTATGCCAGTTTATTTTGTATGTAAAAACATATTTGTACCAAGTATGTTAAACTCTATGAGAAGTTCGATGTTTTGATTCCTATATGGTTGTGGTGTTTGTGTCGTGCATTTGTGATCTTGTTTTGTCGCTTGTTATGATTGTATAGTTGTTTGGTTGGTGCATATGTTGACAATATTATAAAGTGATATGTGTCTCATTCTTTTAATCTTGTGTATTAGAAGCATATGCATCCCAAAAGGACTACTCGATCGACTTCTGAGGAAAAAGATTTTCCGACCACCACAGTGGACCTAGCCAGGGTGATTGCATAGGCTATCGTGCAACATGAAGCGAACCACGCCGACTCCAGTGGCAGTTCGGGAGCAGCTGGCCGACGAAGAACCCAGGATCCTGAGACTTGTAAAGCTTTTACCTATTCCTTCTTGATCTTGATCTTATATCAATCCTCTTGTTGATAATCCATTCTTTCTGACACCACAGAAGTAGAAAACACCGCGTGTGGGTGTTCCTACAAGACTTTCATGGCATGAAAGCCCTGGAATTTTCGTGGTTCAAAAGGAGCAATTGGTATTGTCCATTGGATTGAGAAAACTGAGTCAGTTCTTGATATCAGTGGTTGTTCAGAAGATCATAAAGTTAAGTACATCACTTATACTTTCCAGAACTAGGCGTTGACATGGTGGAATTAACAAGTGCAGACCTTGGGTCGTGAAGCTGCCTACAATCTCTCATGGGCTGAGTTGAAGACAATGCTGATGGACAAGTATTTCCCACGTAGTGAGCTTCAGAAGTTGGAGACCGAGTTCTGGAATTTGTCCATGAATGAGGCAGATATCACTTCCTATACCACCAGATTTCATGAACTTCCTCGATTGGTTCCACACATGGTTACCCTAAGTACAAGAGGGTAGAAAGGTACATCTGGGGACTCTCTCCTAAGATCCATAGCATGGTCACCACTGCTGCTCCAGCTTCCATTCACCATGCTGTCATCCTTGCACACAGCCTTACCGATGATGCGGTACGCATGGGCACACTGACACAGAAAGAATCAGACAAGGGTAAAAGTTCTGGAAACAAGCGCAAGTGGTCCAAGTTCAAGAAAGAAAAGAGCACAGAGGGACAAACCAACAAGAAGCCCGAAACAGTCAAAGCCTTCATTGCCACTGCTACAGAAACTCGCAAGCATTCAATGGGCCCCACCCACTTTGTTTCAATCGACTTTAAATGGACCCTCGGATTAGAGTCAAATAAGTTGCATGCACACTACTCGATAGAATTGGCCAATGGTAAGACAATTAAGTCCGAAGAAGTAGTTAAGAATTGTACGTTGAAACTGGGAGATCATGAGTTCAGTATCGACCTTCTACCGATCGAACTTGGAAGTTTCGACATTGTTGTTGGTATGGATTAGTTGTCGAAGAACCGCGCCGAGGTCATCTGCTTTGAGAAAGTAGTTCGAGTTCCACTGTCCAACGGTGAAGTTCTGTCCATACAGGGGGAGCATAGAAAGGCTCCACTGCGACTCATATCTTGCATGAAGGCCCAAAAGTGTTTGCGAAAATGTCATTTTGCATTCTTAGCACATGTGATTGAGAAGAAACCAGAGGAGAGAAGAATCGAAGACATCCCTATGGTGGGAGATTTTCCAAAAGTCTTTCCCATAAGGATTGCCACCCCCGATGCAAGTCGAGTTTCTTATCGATCTCACTCCTGGAGCTGCTCCCATAGCCCGTTCACCTTACCGCTTGGCTCCGTCCGAAATGAAAGAACTGTCCAACCAGCTACAAGAGTTGCTCGATAAGGGATTCATTCGACTACAAAGTGTTGAACAAGCTTACTATGAAGAACCGTTAGCCCCTTCCCAGAATTCATGATCTATTCAACCAGTTACAGGGCTCCAGTTTCTACTCGAAGATTGATTCGAGGTTAGGTTATCACCAGCGTGCCTATTCATGTGGAGGACATTCCCAAGACCGCCTTCAGAATGTGGTATGGCCACTATGAGTTTCTGGTTATGCCATTTGGCTTGACAAATGCACCGACAGTATTCATGGATTTGATGAATAGGGTGTGTAAGCCTTACCTCGATAAGTTCGTGATTATGTTCATTGTCGATAATCTGATCTATTCACAAACTCAAGAGGAACATGAGCAGCATTTGAGGGTGATTAGAAATCTGCTCAAGGTTGAGAAACTGTAAGCCAAGCTATCCAAATGCGAATTCTGGATTCATGAAGTTCACTTCCTTGGACATATGGTGAACGCAAAGGGTATACATGTTGATCCCGCCATGTGACACCTGTCGAAATCACAGGTCATACCCGTACACTTAACTACACGTGAATACATTGTGCATAGCATTCCATGTCATCTATTCTGTCAAAATTGGATCAGGATTCCAACGAGACAATCCCGAGACATGCAGTCTAACAGTAGACACATTAGTTAGTACAAGGCCTCGGTTAGTTAAATATGGCTTGCTAGACTATAGGAAATCCATGCAATTGAACAAGAATTCCCAACTTGTTACCCGACAAGGACAAAATCAAACAATGTTCATTAACAAAAAAGGTTACCAACATGTATGTAGTAAACCAGTACGTGTACAAACAAACGTCCACTTGTAACCTTGAACTTGATCCATCTAGACTTACATGAACATGAGGATCAAACAAATACACTAACACACATGCATGCATGCCTACGGCCATACATACACGTATGCACAACAAGATCCCATCAAATCCAAGACCATTGCCTTAAAGGGATCTAGTCCACCTTAGTGAACAATACTTACACATGTTGACTTGCTTAAAATATCTTGTTCTTTCCCTATGTAAATTGCGGCTCACTTATTCCCAAGGCAAGAAGGTGTACATTGTTTTGGACACTACCTAACTAGTACAAGACACACTCACATCTCAATACATACATACATATACACAACACTATACACACACATACATAGAGTGGAGATGTGACAAAACTATCTATACACACATATACACCTCGCATATATACACACACACATGTCTATTCCCTTCCAAAGCCTATCTAGTAACACTTCCATCCATGCTTAACACTAACATGGAATGAACTATTCACCTCTACATTTCCCATGACCATTGACCATCCAAATATATCGCAAACATACACAAATTTCGGCTAGCATGTTCCCAAGATGAATACTATTGAACCAAGGTCAACTTCTTACACCAAGTTAGCACAACATAGAACATATGAGAAGGATTATCATGTCAACCTTACCACAACTACAATGCCCCTTCCCCATGACCATTAGCGGCCAAAAACCCCAACAAGCAAACAGCCTTGGTTTCTACCTTGCACTAACATGGCAACAACATAAACTATTTGGATTTATGCCCATTGTCAACTTACCAAAAACCTTCTCTTTGTCCTATTATGTTCGGCTTCCAAGGGATCCTAGAAGGAGTGCACACAAACACTAGTCAACACCTTGTATTAATTAGGCAAAAAATGAAACACTTGATCATTCTTACCTTGTCAACCTTGCCCAAAACATCTTTCTCCTTCCCTATGTCATTCGACCGCTACACCACCCCTACAAGCCAAACAAAAGCCTTAAGGTCAACCTATTACCCTTACAAGGTCTCTAGGATAATGCACCTTAGGAAAATAAATAGTTGACTTGCTCTAATTGAGAACTAATGGAACAAGCCCTTTCCCTCACCATTCGGCTATATATATAGGACCCAAGAGAGACATGAGAATCACACCACAACTCCTCACAACTCACTAACACTTGAACTCTCCTCTCTTTTCCTTTGTACCCCATCGGCCGAAGCTCAAAGACCCACAAGAGGCTTTGTTCGAGCAAGCTTCACTACCATTTAGGAGTCCCAAGTTATCATCTCACATCTAGGAACTTTGAGGAAGCAAGTTAGCTTATTATTTTCTTTTTTTTTTCTCGGCTATATACGTGAGGTATGATGCCCGAGCCTTAGTTTTGTTTACACGATCATTTAGTTATGCATATTGGTCACCCGAAGCCTACATGTACTCGCACACCCCAAAAAACAATTATTCTTGGAACTAACTAACTTAACAACCCGAGTTTTGATGATAAAAGTTCAATGTTTTAGTTATGTATACACACATGTTCATATTAATGCGTACACCTTGGAACACATGGATATGGACATTTACAAGCATACACACATACATATATGTATGCGTGCGTGTGTAAGAGGCCAAGACCCGGCCCAAAAACAACATATTTCACCTAAATTATACAATATACAACATGGTTCGATTTATGAACATGTGTTAAGGATGATAAAACATGTGTTAACTAGCTTAAAACATGAGTTTTCTCGAAAACATAAAGTTATGCATGTATAAACAAAGGCAAAACACTTGGATGTTTTATTTTTATACAAAACTGTCACTAGATGTGTCCATGTGCCATCCTAAACTTACTTAACTGGGACGTAAGTAACACTCGGTAACACTTAGTGAGTCACCACATATGTTTTGCCAAAAACAGGAATAAAACATAGCCACCAGGATGACAAAACGAACAATTATTAACATATACTATGTGTGACACCCGTGGATAGTGGTACAGAAGACCCTAGTCCATAGGTAATACAGTCAGGTGAACAGTTGCGTGGTAGCTAGAGCCAAACATAGACCTAAGTTGCTTTTAACTGTATTTAGGGCTCCTAGACCAGATACACAGTGCCAGATTCAGTTCAGACTAGCATTCAGACACCAAGTGAGTATTCACGGCCCTTTTTTTTTTTACAGTTTTTACATTTTTCCAGGGGGAAAACATGCGTACAGTTTTCAGTTACAATACATGACTATTATGTGAACATGAGACATCAAGGTTCAGGATCCATTAAGCCCTCGTGTCATACATCATACCATAACCATTAGCTATGGACTTAGCCATGAAAGATCGGGATAGATCTATTGGGTTAACACCCCCACTCTTGGTCAGTTTCTCTGACGAGATGACAGATATCAAAAGAGTGCTTGTATTTCACATTATTTCATTGTCTTTAGTGTACAAAGAGCGAGGCACAACATGTCAAGGTTTGGTTATGGGCTCATGTCAGATCACATATTTTATTATTGCCCTAGCTAGGCAATGATTTAGTCGGTTTTGGAATACATGTCCATCATATAGAAAACCCGTGAAGTCACCAACTTTATGTTGACCCATATATTTTACATGCATTTTTTTCAGAAAATTAGCATAGACAATGGAACTTGCATGGGTCGCGTGTGAGCATTTGTGGGATACCTTCTTTTGGACCATTGTGTTGTCATAATAATTTTAGACATTTACATACAATGGTTTTAGAATTAAACAATTAACTAATGTGAACGGATTTGGTTGTTTAATGAAAGTTCCTACTTTGTTTTAATTAATGCTCGTGTGACCTTTTGTGCTTGGAAATCTTTCGAAGTCGCACCTCGCGTTTCCGCCTTGGCGGGATGTGACACGCCAAGGTTGAGGCAATCAAAAATTGGGCAAGACCCAGTACCCCAACCGAAGTTCGGCAATTTCTAGGGTTAGCTGGCTATTACCAACGATTCATTGAGAATTTTTCAAAGATAGCCCAGTCCGTAATAGTCTTGACCTACAAAGACAAGAAATTCGAACAAAGAGATCAACAAGAGTTAGCTTTTCAGCTTTTGAAGCACAGGCTATGCATCGCACCGATTCTCTCACTGCCAGAAGGAACTGACGATTTTTTTTTATCTATTGCGATGCATCTCACCAAAGTCTCGATTGTGTTTTAATGCAAAAAGACAAGGTTATTGCCTATGTCTCACATTAACTCAATGTGCACGAGCGGAACTACACAACCCATGATTTGGAATTTGGTGCAGTAGTGTTCGCGCTCAAGATTTGGAGGCATTACCTTTACGGGACCAAGTGTACCATCTTTATTGATCATAAGAGCTTACAGCATATCTTTGACCAAAAAGATCTGAAAATGAGTCAGGGATGATGGGTTGAGCTGCTCAATGATTACGACTGTGAGATTAAGTACCATCCAGGGAAAGCAAATGTTGTGGCTGATGCATTAAGCCAAAAGGAACGTGTCAAGATGTTGCGTGTTCGCACGTTAGGCATGACTATTCATACCGATCTCACTGCTCGTATTCGTGAAGCTTAGCAGGAAGCTCTTAAGGATAGTAACATTGGGAAAGAAGCTCTATACAGTCAGGTTAGTTAGCTAGAAACAAAGCCTGACGGGATGTTAGGATCTGAGTTTGATTGTTTTGATTGTTTAAGTAAATGAACAATGAAAGAAGTAAACTATAAATGGAAAGTGCAGCGGAATGATAAACTATAAATCAAAACAAGAGAATTATTGTTTTAGAATCGAAAGCTTTCATATAACTGAATGATTACAAACGATTACAATTACTCCCCCTCAGTCTGATCACTCATGTAAGTTTGTCTAAGAGAATGTTTTGAGTGATGAATAGAACAGTACATGCACTGTTCTATTTATAAACAATCTAAACTACTGATGACCTAAGCTGACGTCACCTAAGACAGTGACCTCTAACAGAATAACAACATAAAACATCTGATGACACAAATACTGTTACACTGGAAACCACTGATAAGTAAATAGGTGATAAGTAAACCTCTGATGGTCTTGAATCATCTGTTGGAGCCTAAGTGTTATTGGCTCCAACAGACCTTTAGTCTTCAGTACTTTGATCAGCAGTTGTTCTCTATCAGGCCTTTGTAACAGCAGTTGTTCCAGCAGTTGTTAGGGTACAACAGATGTTAGAGTCAACAGTTTTTTGGGAGAAGTAATGTGTAAATGTTGTTTTTATTAAGGATCAATATGTAGTATATTTGGTCTTTTCAATCATCTGTTCTTCTCCAGGTCAGTAGACCCAACAATCCCCCTAGAACAGATGATGCCAAAACTAAGCTTTATTATTGATCTTTATTCCTCATCAGACTTTCTCTGATTTGCCCTTTGAATTGTAATTCAAAGCTCAATGAGAAGAGGTCTTCTGCATCTCTTTCAAGATCTAAGTTCAGCAATGTTTGGAGATCATCTGCACATAGGCCATGTGCATCATCCATACTCAACTTCTGAGCTTCTCCATCTGATCTGAGCAAAGTCAATTCATGGGTGTCTTTGTTGACCTTCCATTTTAGAATTTTTGAATCAGAGGATCTGTTGAGCTGCAAGTTTATTCTAGATGAGTTTGGTAATGGAGGTCTCCCAATTAGTTGTCTGAGTTCTTTAGATATGGGATCAAAGAAATACTGGATTTTGTTAAAGATACCCTCTTTTACAAATGTTTCAGCAAACTTCTTCTGGTCTTCTTCAGACATTTCCTTCTGTTTTTTGAACTGTCTCTTGGCAGCAACAAATAGGTCAGAAGTATCAAGTAAGCTGTCAAGTGTAAAGGCCTATTGAGGTCTCTTAACCATGGGAGCATCTGAGTAAATTGATTTTCTAGGCAGTGTAGGATCTTTCTTTCTATTCTCTTCCAACTTATTGTATGTTTCAACCAGCCTTAGCTCATCCCATCTTGCAACTGACTTCATCTCCCCATATTTAGCAGCCACAATTTCTTCTCTCATCCTTTTAAACTTTAAGGCTCTGGCTGGATCTCTGCCTTTTCTAAAATCAGGGCCAGAGATTTTCACTGGGGGATTCTTGGCCATTTCTTCAATTCTTATGAGTTCTTCTTGAAGAGCATGAGTGGTCCAGCCTGCAAACTGTTTCTTGTTTACTTTGTAGGGCATGGTTGCCAAGATTTGGCCAAGTATAGATTCCCTTACCACCCTTTCCAAATCACTGCTGAGAGGCATGGTGGACATGGAGTTGCTCAGGGTCTTAGCAAAATCTTCAATCCTTCTCAATTTGCTAAGCTCTGCTGAATAGATGCCCTGAGCAGCTCTGTTATCCTTTCCTTTACATTCTCCTTGATGATCAAATCTGCCTGTTCAGTTTTGAATTTAAGGTATTGATCTATGTTTCTTGGAACAGGGAAATTTGGGAGAGTGTGGAAAGTTCTTTCTGATGGATCCTCGGTATTGTAGAAGGATTGCATTTCCCCCTTAAGTAGATCAAGCTTAAGAGGATACTGAGTAGCCAGTGGTGTGATGGATGGTGGTGGTCTGTGAGATGTGAATTGAGTGGTGTGTGGTGAGAATGATATAAGTGGGATGGCTGGTATGGATGCAAATTTGGTTGTTGAAGTGGAAGGTGGTGATATTTGTATGTTCTCATCTTGTACCACAAAGGTTGATTTTCTATTCCTTTTGTACAAGATGAGTGGTGATGGTAGTGTTGCAGCAGTGGTTGTGTTAACATCTGTTGGCACTTGTGTAGAACCAGCAGATGTTTGGGATTTAGGTGGTAAAGTGGTTGTAGGTGGTGTATTGGTAGTAGTGGTGGTAGGTTCAGTGGTTGGTTTGGTGGTTGTGGTTGTAGGTTCAGTTGTTTTGGTGGTAGCAGTGGTTTTGGTGGCAGCAGTGGTTCTGGCAGCTGATGTTTTAGCAGCAGTTTTGGATGGTGGTTGCCTTGTGTGTTTTGCAGGCATTTTCTTCCTTTTAGTGGAGCCAACATCCTCAACTTCCTGTTGCTGCTCTATCTTCCTTTGCACTAGAGCCTCTGCTTTGACTTTCAATGTGTCAAACCTCTTTTGCTTATCTTCAGCAGCCTTTTCAGCAATGACATTAGCAAAGTGATCAACTTCTTTTGCTTTGCCTGTATTGACAGCTTTAGTATCAGCAGTGGATTGATCATTGGATTGTTGTGCTGGTGGTTCAGACCCTGGTTTTGTGGCAGCAGACTTTGGTGATTGACCTGCTTGTGATGGTGGACATCCAAAGGGCTTTAGATTAGGTAATCTATCTCAACCACTCTCCCCCTTTTTGGCATCATCAGCTGTGAACTCATCATCATCTTCATCTCTTCTGATGGTTGTAGGGGCAGAGCCAATGGTCTTCAGCAGATGGTCTTTGATGGCTTTAATATCTGCTTGGGTATCTGTGTACCTATTATCTACACTTGTTCTGATCTGAGCCATATAAGTTTCATGTGTTTGGTCTGCTAGTTTTCTATGCGCTATGATGATGGGGGAAACTGATTTCCATAGCACACTAACAATTTCTTCTTTGGATGGTTGACGTTTGGTTAGAGCAGCCAAAGATACCATGATTGTCTTGAGATCTGTCTTGATATTAGCAACAAAGGTTTCAATGGAGTGAACAATATCCGTCAATTCTTGGTATTTTAACCCATCACCTAAATTAATAGGATCATCTGAATTCCTACCAGTGGTAGTTATAACTGGTTCAGTCCTAGGAGGTGAGTCCATAGAAAAAGAACCAGATGCCCCTTTGTCTTGGTTCTAGGGACTTCCAACTGATTTTGGGGTCACTATAGTGGCCTCATCAGTTGTTGCCTTCAAGGAAGTCTTAGCTATGTAACCACTATCATGTTGTGAGACAGTGGTCTCAACATCAGTAGTGGCTGCTTCACTCGAAAACTCACCTAGAGTTACATTGAACTCCAGGGGTGTAACCTCCTCTGTTCGTGGGTTAGTTAATTGATTTTCCTCAGTCCCAGTCACTTGTTGGTGTGTACTCTCATTGATGGGTGATGGAGAGGAACTGGGAATGTCCTGAGTTTTATCAATAGATTCGAACAATGGCTTCATTGTTGGAAGGACATGTGATGGTGAGGGTGGAAGAGTGAAAAGAGAAGTAGCCCTGGGAGAAGGGCTTATGTGCATATGGTCAAGTGACTCATATGCTTCATGATGTGTTTCCCCTTGGCTTACAACATGATCCTTTTGTGAGGATTCATGAGGAGTTTGTTCAAGTTGAGATATATCCAACTGTTATGAGGAAGTACCAATAGTGGTTTCGTGTTGCTTTTGTGCTACAACAGGGTTTTCCTCTGGTATCTCATCTTCCAGATGTCCCTTTTTGGTTTTCTTGGTGGTTTTTGTGGATGGATGTTTTCTTTTGGAGGTGGCTGGTGTGGGTTTCACAGCACTGGATGTAGTGCCATGATCACCAGGAGCAGTGGGCTCAACAACATAGGTTTGGACAATAGTTGTTGTCTTAATACTCTTTTTTGTCTTTTAGAAACTTTAACTTTTGACACTTTTTCTTGGGTGTTTGGACCCAGCATTCTTGTAAAAGTTTCATCAGTTTGACTCTTCATTTGATATGATGTACCCTTTTTAAAATCTTTTTCAAGCAAAACCTTTTGTAGGATTACACTTAAATGTCTTGGGTATATCAGAAAAGCATTGTTTGACCCAGACTTTACTCCCTTCACATTTGATACCAAATCCAAGATCAGGGTCTGGGATAGATTGTAGTCAGATTCTAACAACATAGCATATCCCAAGTACTGAACTTTCAATGGGATTTCATTAAAAGAAGTGGATTTAGCAGAGATACAGAGAAGGAGTGTATGAAAGAAAAATTTCATGACTGGTGGGAAAAACTTTTTGAAAAGAGTTGAACCATTCATCTGTGAATCATAACCCCTTTCCTGAAACTCAGTGTGAAGTTCAGCCTTAGGGAAAGAGTCGTTACTTGACAAGTCATTCAATGATAAGGTAGTGGATATCAGTTGGGGGGTAATGGTGATATTTGTATCTCCAGTTTTTGAGATAATGGTAGTAGGCTTTTTGTCATGTTGAAGGACATCAGCATTTAACCAAAATTCTTGAAGAGTATCAATGTAAATGGGTGCATCAGCGGTTAGTATTGTCAGGTATTTGGATTTGAGAATGATGTAGATGGTGGTATGGAACGAGATGTTTTCATCTATTTTAACCAGATAGGGAAGATAATTGTGGGTGGCTTTAGCTTGAAGATCCATTGTAATGGATTTCGAGTATGAGGATGATAGGAATTAGAATGGGGGTTAGAGATTGAAGAATGCGGTTTCAGTATTTTGAATACAATGAGACAGGGTAACATCTGTTGTGGTAAAACAGAGTTTTTATAGTCTCTGGTGAAACCGCTGATGTGGCCAAAACTCTGCTTTTGAGAGCTGACGTGGCAAACATCTGGTGGCATACAGTTGTTGCCAAAGGACTGATGCAAACAGCTGTTGTTTAACCAAAGTGCTGATGCTAACAACACTTGGTTTTTTTTAACATATATATATATATATATATATAGAATGGAAACAGTTGTTTTATTTGATCAGACGTTTGAAAACAGATTTTTCAACCAAATAGTGGTTGTTTTATCTAATCGGATGTTTGAAACAGATTTTTCAACTAACAGTGGATAGAATGGATGAAACAGTGGTTGTTTTATCCTTAGCAGATTTTTCAACTAAAATGCTATTTTTAAGGATGAATTTTGATTTTCTGAAACATTTTAATGTTTTTATTTAAAACATTTTTGTTTTTTATTCCATGTTTAGCATAACAATCCTAGAAATCAGGTTTTCAATTGTAGATGTGTCTAAAGCTTTTGTCAACACATCTGCCAACAGATCCTCTGTTGGAACATGGTGCAGAGAAATCAAACCTTTTTCATAGCTATCTCTGACAAAGTGATGTCTGATGTCTATGTGCTTTGTGGTTGAATGAGAGACTGGATTTTTGATGATATTTTCAGCAGCTTGACTGTCCAGCATGAGTGGAGTCTTTAGTGCAGTTATACCAAAATCCAGTAGTTGATTTGAAGCCACATGAGTTGGGCTGTACAGCTTGCAGCAGCAATGTATTCAACCTCTGCTGTTAAAATTGAAACAGCTGCTTGCTTTTTGCTTTGCCTTGAGACTAAGGCATTCCCTAGAAATTGGCACCCTCCTGATGTGGACTTCCTTGTGGTGTTGCAGCCAGCAAAATCACTATCTGAATAACCTGAAAGCTGAATGTTTCCATTAGTAGGATACCAGATACCAAGTGTGGGAGCACCTTTTTGGTATTTGAATATCCTTTTCGCAGCAATAAGGTTTGACTTTCTAGGTGAAGCCTGGGACCTTGCACAAACACAAGTGGCAAACATAATGTCTGGCCTAGATGCAGTCTAGTACAATAAAGACCCAATCATGCATCTGTAATGTGTTTGGTCAACCAGTTCATCCTTGTCATCAATAGTGAGTAGCTTGGCTGTGCTCATGGGTGTACTACATGGCTTACAATCATTCATCTCAAATCTAGTTAGTAAGTTTTTCACATACTTGTTTTGATGAATGAATGTGCCATTTTACAGCTACTTCACTTGGAGACCAAGGAAGCACTGAAGTTCACCCATAGCACTCATTTCAAACTCTGCTGTCATGAGTTCCCTAAACTCTTCACACATTTTGTTACATGTGGATCCAAAAATGATGTCATCCACATATATTTGAACAATCATTAAATCTTTCCCTCTCCATTTTAGAAATAAAGTTTTATCAATTTTACCTCTTGTGAATCCAATGGATAAGAGAAAGATGGAAAGAGTTTCATACCAGGCTCTAGGTGCTTGTTTGAATCCATACAAAGCTTTGTTGAGCTTGTATACATAATCAGGATGGAATGTGTCTTCAAAACCAGGTGGTTGACATACATAGACCTCCTCCAGAATTTTGCCATAGAGGAATGCACATTTAATGTCCATATGATACACCTTGATGTTGTGGTTGACAGCAAAGGCTAGGAAGAGTCTGATAGCTTCTAGCCTAGCCACATGAGCAAAGGTTTCATCATAGTCTATCCCCTCTTCTTGTCTGAAGCCTTGAACCACAAGCCTGGCTTTATTCTTAACAACTATACCCTTTTCATCAGCTTTGTTTTTGAAGACCCACTTTGTGCCAATTGGACAAACATCGTTTGGCAGTGGTATAAGTTCCCATACTTGTTGTCTTTTAAACTGAAGGAGCTCTTCCTGCATGGCTTCTACCCAACTGTTGTCTTTTAGTGCCTCTTGGAACTTGACAGGTTGTGTGAGAGATAGAAAGCCTGCAAAAAGATAGATGTTTGAGGATTGGCTTCTTGTGAGCACACCCTCTCTGATGTTTCCAATGATTTGGTCTGGTGGATGAGCTCTTAGGTAGATTAAATCTCCCTGATATGGTATGGTGGCATTTTGAGGTGAAGGACAGAGGTTTGGTGACTCTGTTGATGTAACATCTGTTTGCACTTCTGTAGTACCAACAGATGTTTGAAATAGAGGTGGGGGGATGGGTCCAAGTGGTTTGAAGTTGGACTGACTTTTGTCAACAGAGGTTGGACTTTTGTCAACAGATGATTGAACAGTGGATGAGGTTGGTGAGGCAGTGGTTTGAGGGTAAGACTGGCCAACAGTGGCTGTCTCAGCTGTGGCAGGGTTTTGACAGGTGTTTTGAACCTCTGCTTCCTCTGTACAGAGTAGACTTTATAGTGACTTGGAATCACAACATCCATTCTGCAGTCTTGTTGTGGAGACTGTGGAATACCTGCACTGTTAGCTTTTGTAGTAATATCTTCAAATTTGAATTTGTTTAAATCAAACAGTTCAGCAGGATTTGCTGGGATTTTTAAGGATGAAAGTTCATTGAACTTTACATTCAGAGTTTCTTCTATTGTCCTGGTCCTTGTGTTAAACACTTTGTAGGCCTTGGCAGTAGAAGAATATCCCAGAAAATACCCACAATCTACTTTGGCTGCAAATTTTGAAATGGAATCTTTAAGATTTAGGATTAAACATGGGCAGCCAAAGATTTTGAAGAATGAGATTAATGGTTTGATTTTGAACAAAATTTCATAAGCAGTCTTTTGCTGTCTTGGGTTGATTAAAACTCTGTTTTGAACATAGCAAGCAGTGTTTACAGCTTCTGCCCAAAAGGACAATGGCAAACCAGAATCTGCTAGCATGGTTCTTGCAGCCTCAATGAGGGTTCTATTTTTCCTCTCAACCACCCCATTTTGTTCTGGTGTTCTTGGAATGCTGTACTGCCTCACAATTCCTTTTGATACATAGAAATCATCCAACTCCTTATTTTTAAACTCTGTTCCATTGTCACTTCTAAAGACTTTTACTGGCAAGTCATATTCTTTTTCAACTTTGGTGACAAAGTCCTTCAAGATACCTGCAGTCTAATCCTTAGAGTGTAAAAAGTAAGTCCATGTAAACCTAGAAAAATCATCAACTATAACAATACAAAATCTTTTTCTTCTTAGACTCATGATTTTAACTGGGCCAAACAAGTCCATGTGCAACAATTGAAGACATTGACTTGTTTTGGACTCATCAATGGATTTGTAAGAGCTTTTATGTTGTTTCCTTTTTAAGCAGGAGACACAATGCTCATCACACTTGAATTCTTTTAATGGTAGACCTCTTACAAGGCTTTGTTTGGAGAGTGAGTTGATAGTTTGAAGGTTGGTGTGACCCAGTTGCCTATGCCACAATTCTGTCTCTTTAGTGGAGGTAGCAGAAAGCAGACAGACATTTGCCATAGGATTGTCCTTCAACATATCAACTACATACACATTGCCACTCCTATGAGCAACAAGTTGTGCTTTGCTCTTAGCAATGATGGTGTCAATCTTTTTCACCACTTCTGGCCCAATAATCTTACAAGTTTTCTTAGTGAAGAATGAGCCATACCCTTTGTCACTCATTGTGATTCACTAAGAAGATTAAATTTAAGATTATCAATAAGATTGACATTTTCAAACTTGAGTTTCCCAATCTGAACAGTCCCTGAACCCAACACCTTACCTTTTGAATCATTACCAAAGGATATATCACCCCCTCCATGAGCTAAGAAGTCCAAAAGAAGGGCTCTACATCCTGTCATGTGCCTGGAGCCTCCACTATCTACATACCAAAGACTATCTAAGCAAGCAGAAGCTCCCTGCACATCAGTAATGGATTAGTTTTGGTGAGTGTCCAAAGCCAACTTGGCTATGGATGGGTCCACAGACTTTTCAGCCTCAAGCTTAGGAAGATGATCAGTGGTTTGAACTAGTTTTTGAACCAAGTTCAACAACTGTTGCTGACCGTTTGCTAGTGCTTGAATGTCAACACTTGGTGCAACAGTTGTTTGATCATTTCCTGTTAGATGATATTAACCATAGGGGTTTCTGTTCACTCTTGGTTTTGAAGGTCTCTTGGGTTCTTCATAAACGTGTGATAGACTGTGACAATGTGGTTGTCTATATCCTCTTGGGTACTTGTTTGTGGGTGGAGCATCTGTTACTTAGACATCCCTGGGAGCAGATGTTTCAAGACTTTTGGTAACAGATGTTTGGGCTGGTACATAAGTCTATTTGGGTTTTCCTTTTGGAGTACTCACCACTTGACTTGCAAGAGTTTTAGCTTTGTACTATTGTATTTTGACATCAAAATTTTTGAGATACAGACACTCTTTGGTTTTGTGATTCTTTTTACCACATGTTGAGCATGTGGTCTTAGAATCACACACACTTGTTCCTTTGTTGATATCATATGCTTTTAGAAGAAAACAGTTTTTAGTAACATGATTCTTCTTTTCACAGAAATCACAAAACAACTGGACAGACTTTTCTTTCTTTTTCCCTCTTTCAACCTTCCTTTCAACAGATGTTTGAGCATCTGCTGGAAGGTCTTTCAAGGGAATGACCTTTGCATGTGGTGTTTTCTTACCATCAGGGGTTTTGAAATCGACTGGTTTGAAGTTCTCAAGAGTATCACATTCATCAGACCAAGTAGGTTTAAATTCATATTTTTCAAGTTCAGTGAATGATGAGGAACCTTCAAGCTTTTCAAGAACAATTTTCTTGCCATTAGGTTCAGTGATTTTAATCTCTTAACCCTCCAAATTAGTTGGTACTACCTCAACTAACTTTTGTTCCCTTTTGTCAGTGTTTTCAAAAGCTGGGGCAGTGGTTCCAAAACCAAAACCAAACTTCACATGACTTTTGGTTTGTTTGTTGAGGAGCATCTCAAAACCTTTACATGATTCCACCCATTTTTTACATTCAACTTCGGTGGCCCCAAGCTCCTTTTTACAACTAGGATATTTAGTTACCATAGTTTGGAGCTGGTCTTTGGTTATAGTTGCTTCATGTTTTAAACTGCTGATTTCAGATTCTTTTTCAATCAATTTTGATTTTAACTCTTTTGAAAGTTTTTCAAATTGAACTTCATCATCTAAAATTTTCTTCCTAAGGTTTTCATTCACCTCGTTAATGTTAGCAAATGCTATTACACATTTGTTTGAACACAAATCTTTTAGAATTTGAGGAGATACCTTAGCGGCAGCCATCAATGCACAATCACACTTGCACTCACAATCATCAGATGCAACCCAAGGGTCTGAGAGATTCACAACCTCTTCTTCAGATTTTTCATCTGCTACTACTTCATCAACAATATCATTAGTCATAAAACCAAATTCAGTTACCAAATCCTTAGATTCAACCTCTTCAACCATAGCCATGTAACAAAAAAAATTTGGTTCATTTTCAACTTTGGCTACAAGAGCAAAGTTTTCATCTGTTAACTCATTTGGTAGACTGCTCCAATCAACAAAGCCTTGTGTGAAGAAACTCTGTTAACTGGTCTCTGCAGGAGTAGAGGGTGGAGCAGCAGTCATTGGCACATGTGCCTGAGCAACAGGGGTTTACACATACTGAATCTGAGGAACAGTGGTTTGGACATACTGGACAGGAACAGTGTTTGAGGACTGTGCAAAATGAGCAGTGTTTTGCACATTTGGTCCAGGGGTATTATGGGAAACGTGATAAGTGTTGGTCCGTGGCCTTTGGTTTGGATAGGTAATCATAGATGTACCATGTTGACTCCTACATTCCCTAGCAAACTGACCAAGTCTATGACATTTATAACACTTAGTCATTGATTTATCCAACCCCACTTTTGACCTGCCAGTCAACCCTGGAAATCTTCTGCCAGTTTTCTTGTAAAAATTGTTAGTTCTTACACTGAGCAGAGGCAATTGGTTCATAATGACCATTTCTTCCAAATCATCAGGGTCAAAATATTTTAAGTCATCATACTCAAAGGATATGTTATCAGATTCCTGGATATCACCACCACTTGCTGTAAAAGCAAAGTTGGGTGAATAGGAATCTGAGTTAAAACCTGAAGTTATGTCAATGAAATGATCACAACTCTGATCCTTATTGTTACCAGGCACCTCATCATGACCAAGAAGTGTTGTATTACCAAATACATAATCATCAGACACTTTTCCAGAGTCCTGAAGCTTCTTTTTCTGGTTAAGCTCTCTCTCATAGGTCAAGAGCTTACCATGAAGCTGGGTCAGTGATAGGTCCTTAAATCCAATTGAGTTTCTCATAAGTATAGCAATAGTATCCCATTTGTCTGGTAATGATCTTAAAAACCTATGGTTCAAAGTTGAATTAGGATAAGTTAGACCAACCAGTTTTAGTTCACTAATGAGACAGTTAAACCTCTCAAATTGTTGAGTTAATGACAATCCCTTTACATGACTGAATGTTTCATATTGTTGGTTAAGTATTTCACGGTTGTTTTCAATAACCTCTTCAGTCCCACCAAACTGTTCTTTCAATGCATCCCACAACTCCTTTGCACTGTTACAGTGTGATAGCCCAGCATAGATATCATTGGGTAGAGCCATGGCCACAATACTGAAGGCCTTAGCATCTAATTCAATTTTCTAAAAATCCTGCTCGGAGTAGTTTTCAAGTTTCTTAGGCTCTTGAACCTTGGGATCTTCGGTACTCGGTACCATCGGAACATGTGGTCCGAAGATAACCGACTTCCAGCACCCAGTGTTCTTTTCAGCCAGAACATGGCTCATCCGACATTGCCAGATATTGTATGCAGATCTGACAAGCATCGGTGGCTTGGTGTTCGTGCCTATGTTATGTGGATCGTGATTGATTGAAGCCATTCTCTGATTGTTTCTAAAACAAAGTCTGTTTAAAAACGGTTGAATCGAAAATAAACTATTACTCTGTTTTTAATCCGACAAACAAACGATATCAATAATTGTGAGCTGATCTGTTTATATTAAATTGATTGGTTAGATCAAATTTAATTGACCAAGCTCTGATACCAATTGTTAAGATCTGAGTTTGATTGTTTTGATTGTTTAAGTAAATGAACAATGAAAGAAGTAAACTATAAATGGAAAGTGCAGCAAAATGATAAACTATAAATCAAAACAAGAGAATAATTGTTTTAGAATCGAAAGCTTTCATATAACTGAATGATTACAAACGATTACAATTACTCCCCCTCAGCCTGATCACTCGTGTAAGTTTGTCTAAGAGAATATTTTGAGTGATGAATAGAACAGTACATGCACTATTCAATTTATAGACAATCTAAACTACTGATGACCTAAGCTGACGTCACCTAAGACAGTGACCTCTAACAGAATAACAACATAAAACATCTAATGACACAACTACTGTTACATTGGAAACCACTGATAAGTAAGCAGCTGATAAGTAAACCTTTGATGGTCTTGAATCATCTATTGGAGCCTAAGTGCTGTTGGCTCCAACAGACCTTTAGTCTTTAGTACTTTGATCAGCAGTTGTTCTTCATCAGACCTTTGATCAGCAGTTGTTCTCTATCAGACCTTTGTAACAGCAGTTATTCCAGCAGTTTTTAGGGTACAGCAGATGTTAGAGTCAACAGTCTTTTGGGAGAAGTAATGTGTAAACGTTGTTTTTATTAAGGATCAATATGTAGTATATTTTGGCTTTCCAATCATCTGTTCTCCAGGTCAGCAGACCCAACACGGGACAATGTATTTCTTGAATAGAATATGGGTTCCTTTGTGTGGAGGACTGTGTGATTTGGTTTTAGATGAAGCACACAAGTCCAAGTACTCGATACACCGTGGTGCAGACAAAATGTATAAGGACCTCAAAGAGTTCTACTGGTGGCATAACATTAAGGGTTGTATTGCGGCCTATGTCAAACGCTTCATAACGTGTTCAAAGGTCAAGGCCGAGTACCAGAAGCCTTGAGGCATGTTACACCAACTAAATATTCCAGTTTGGAAATGGGAACGGATCTCTATGGATTTCATTACCAAGTTACCAAAGACACCCCGAGGTCATGATGCAATTTGGATAATTGTCGACCGTCTAACAAATTCTGCGCATTTCTTGCCGATTAAAGAAACAGACAAGATGGAGAAATTGTCCAGGTTATACATCAAGGAGATCGTGATAAGGCATGGTGTGCCTATCTCCATAATCTCTGATTGAGATAGTCATTTCACTTTGAGATTTTGGAAGTCACTGCAAGAAGCTCTTGGTTCTCGTTTAGACATGAGCACCGCTTATCATCCCCGGACAGATGGACGGAGCGAAAGGACCATTCAGACGTTGGAAGATATGCTTCGTGCGTGTGTAATTAATTTTGGAGGAAATTGGGATATGCATTTGCCGTTGATCGAATTTTCTTACAACAACAATTACCACACCAGCATTAAAGCCGCACCTTTAGAAGCGTTGTATGGACGCAAGTGTCGATCAACCATGTGTTGGGCAGAATTAGGGGACAAGCAATTGACTAGGGATGGCAATCAAACCCGAACCCGACGAGAAAACCCGATACCCGACACATTTGGGACGGGTTTGGGGTCGGGTAAACGGGCATGGGTCCGGGTATGGGATTTGTTTTGAAAATTTGGGATGGGTATGGGATTTAATGTTAAACCCATTTACCTGTCCCGGTTACCTGATTTTATATGCCCATTTTCCCGATGAAGCTAGTGCATATTATATCTATACTACATTATAAAGGGGGAGACATGGGCAAATATGTCCAAATTGTCAAAGTTAAGATGGTATTTGAAATGACACATGCTTTAAACCTATAATGTCATATAAATCTTTCCCATATTACCCCTTGATGAATTGTTACTTGTACATTCATTGCCTTCACTCTTCACATATCATTTTACATGAATTTTAAGATGACATGAGAAAAGTCTTATGCTTAAAACCAAAATGTCATGTAATTTTTTCCTTTCTACCCTTCATGCAAAACCTACTTGTACATATTTGTACCATTTGCGTATTTCCTAGACCTTATGGTATTTACATATATATACATATATATATATATATATATATATATATATATATATAGGCCAATTCTAAAATGAAAACCATGGTGAGTTAAGGAAACTATGGAAACCAAAATGAAAGATAGATAGAGTGGCCACATCATTTTTGCTTAGTTTTATATTGAAGGGTATATTTGGTATTTAAGATATGATATTGTTTTGCCTGACACTATCTTGACTTCTTTTCTCTCAAATATTTTTTCTTTATCTCTCTTTCTCTCTACAATATTTGCTCACACAAGAATCAACCAACAATGATACATTGGTTTAAACTTTTACCCTTTTAATAATATTTCATCACATCGATCTGACCATATTTTATCCAAACGGCGGCCTGCTTTTTTCATCCCCGTGCTTATTCCGGCGATGGGGTCAATGATTGTTTCGGCGATGGTGGTGGTTTTGAAGACGAGACAGCGAGTGACTAGGTGCATATGCTTCTTTAAATGAGGGGGTGGTCAATGATTTTTCAGATGGGTGGTGTACAGATCTGAAAATCTCCTTTTCCATATGAGTAGTATGGTGGTGCGAGTGGTCCTGATGGGTCGATGTTTTTTCAGATCTGATCGAACCAGGTTCGATGAACTTTGAAGTTTATGCTCTAAAAATCTCCTTTTTAAAGTTTAGATCTAGATCTGTTTTCCTTTTATGAGACTTACAATCTTTTTATAGTTCTTGTGATACTCATTTATGTTTGTTTGTGTACTAAGTGTTTGAGAATTACAATCTTTTTTTATGGGACTCAAGATGAGGATGAATAATTGGAGAAGAAGTTGTTAAATGATGAAAAGGTTTGAATATGTTGAAGAGGTTTTGAAGCCGATGCATCTGAAGATGCAGAAACCGATTGTTTTTTTTTTTATGAAGACGATGTAGAAACCGATGGTGGGTTTTGAAAACGGTACTGGTTCGTTTTGTGAAAAAACCAATTTTGTTTTTTTTTCCTATTAAAGTTGTGTTTTTTCATCTAAAAACATATGTTTTTACCGTTTGAGATCATAATTTATCATATGTTTTGGTCTTTATATTATATTTTTCATATGTTTTTTGTGGTTTTGGGGTTTAAAATATACAATGTTACAGATTATAATTTACATGTACTACCAGAAAACATATGTTATAGACTATAAGTTTGTGAAAACATATGTTTTTGTTGTGGAAGTATAATTTATTATATGTTTTTGCGAGATAAGTTTGTGAAAACATATGTTTTTGTTGTTGGGGTATAATTTATTATATGTTTTTGTTGTTGGGGTATAATTTATTATATGTTTTTTTGTGAGATAAGTCGTGAAAACATATGTTTTTGTTGCTAGATTATAATTTATTTATATGTTTGTGGTGAAATAAGTTGCAAAAACATATGTAATTATTACAAAAAAAAAAAACTCACATGCTTTTGTTCCAGAGTTTTAGAGAGAAGAGAGATGAGAGAGAATGGAGAAAATGGGAGAGAGAATAATGAAAAGTAAGAGAGATGGTGTTTGTTTTTTTACTATAATACCCTTATTTATTTTTTTATTCAATATATGTACCCTTTGTATCTACACTTTTTTGAATAAAATAATAAATCAATCATAACCATTGGATCATGATGATCAATGGTGATAAAGGTGGTTTTCTTGGTTTTCTTAACTGGGGAGGGTTTTCAAATTATCCCTCCCCTATATATATATATATATATATATATATATATATATATAAACACAACGCATGAAAGTTGTAATATCAGTAATGTTACAACCCAAACAACCACATTATTAAATAGCATATACATATTGAATAGCATTTTTTGGAACTTAAATGATTCTTGTGAGAAGTTTCATGATAGCTTAATATCATCAGTATATTAATAATTGAACATTATGACTTATGCGCAATAACATGACCTTATGAAAACAACAGTTTAATCTCTTATTGTGCAAAGATTTTTAAGGGAAATAAATACAACTTTTATTTGTTTCATACGGATCGTATTTGCTTTTGTTTTTATTAGAATTCTGTCATGTTACTCATTTATCATTTTATAGGTATGGGTATGGAATGAGAGGGGATTATAGGTTGTGACAGTTCTAATACTTACATTTCACCTTTTGTATTGGTTTCAAACTTAACTCGTTGATGCCCGATAGTTATGCCCGAAACCTGAAACCCACTAGTATACCCGAAACCAGTGGGTATGCCCGATACCCGACGGGTAATTACCTATCCCAAACCCGATGGATTTTGGGCCGGGTATGGGACAAGTTTTTATAACCGGGTACGGGGTTGGGATTGACCATACCCGTCCCAAACCCGTCCCGTTGCAATCCCTACAATTGACAGGCCCTGAGTTGACAGGCCCTGAGCTCATTCAGGAGACAATCGACAAGATTTTCCATATCAGAGACTGCCTGAAAGCTGCCAGGGACAGGCAAAAGAGTTATGCTGATAGAAGGCATAAACCCTTAGAGTTCCAGGTAGGTGACAGAGTTCTACACAAGGTATCTCCATGGAAAGGAGTGCCCAGGTTTAGGAAGCGTAGGAAGCTCAAACCTAGATACATAGGTCCATTTGAAATTCTTGCACGAATCGGAGCACTTGCATAGAAGCTCAAACTGCCCCAAAACTTAGTGGTGTTCACGACACGTTTCACGTTTCAAATCTCAAAAAGTGTCTTGCTGATGAGTCATTGATCATCCCTCCAGAGGAAATTCACATTAACAATCAACTATTTTTCATAGAGAAGCCAGGCGAGATAATAAACTAGAAGGTTCAGAAACTTTGCCGCAGTCAGGTCAAACTAGTCAAGGTGCATTGGAATTCCAAGCGCAGATCCGAGTACACTTGGGAGCGTGAGGATAAAATGAAACACAAGTACTCCCATCTCTTCCAAGAGACCACCAGTTCAGATGACCAACACCGAAAATTTCGTGGACGAAATTCCTCTAACAGGGGGAGAATGTGACATCCGTCAAAATCATGGGTCATATTCGTACACTTGACTAGATGTATACATTATGCATGGCATTACATTTTGCATATTTCATTATAATTAGGCCATACAAGGTTCCAACAAGTCAATCCTGATGCATACAGTCTAGCATTTGACACTCTAGTAGATACAATTTCACAGCTAGTCAAATAGTTTGTCATAAACTATAGGAAATCCAAGCAAAACCCTAGTTAGGGAATTCAATACAATTGAACACGAAGTCCCAATTGTGATCCAATCATGAACAAAAACAATGTCCATGTACATGAATTTTCCAAATATGATGTCCATGAAAGACTAGTAAATTAACTAGTAAAGATACGAACAATACGCTCGTACATGATCATATAATCGGCCCTTATGGATGCACAAGCACATGTATCACAATTAAATACAACATAACATAATGTGAACACAAGATGGATATGTATAAATATTTAAAAAAAATACATCTAGTCCATACATACATATATATACACGACACACATGCATGTGTGTGTAGAATTTGAATCTTTCACTCAACACTCATGTATAAGTCTTATCCTGCCATTCCTAGACCTTATACAATAGGCTTTTAACATTCATGCATGAAAGGGTGGTGTTGACTTACTACTAAAACCATCCATCACATCTACATAAACCTCCATTTTGTCCATAATCTTCCAACTCCAAGATTTGCACCAATATGGAAACATACCTTCCATACACTTTTACAAAAGCATCATACCATGACATCCATACTAATTATAAATAGGGCCAAGGTATTAGGAGAACAAGTGCACAAAAACAACTAACACACACCCTCACCTCTCTCTCCCCTCCCTCTCGGCTCACACCATCGCGGACCACCACCACCCCACGGCAACACCCAACCAAAACCCACCATTTTTTTAGGGATCTTAGTGGTAACAAGGAGCTTAACTAGGACTTTTCAAAGCCCCTAAATCTCTCACATTTTGCTTCACTAAGAGGTATAAAAACTAAGCTTAACACTTATGTTTTCATGCTATATTATCATTTATTTACCAGTAATGTTCATAACATATGTGAATCTTGTAACATAACTGAAACAAAAAAGCAAAATGAGTGATGGAATACACATTATGGACCAAAAATGAGTATGTATACACACACACACATGGCCGAAACATGTATGTCTATATGTGTGTCCCATAGGCCGAAAATTTTAACAAGGAAACTAGTGTAGTTTTTAACTCACTAACATAAAACATGGTTTTGGTAATTTGTATGTCACATGGAAAAGGCTAGCTCTACAAATAAGACTTACAAAAGTGCCTATGTTTTCAAGAAAAGTTTATGTTTAACATAAGATGATATTATTTTCGCAAAAGTTACTAGATTTATGAAAATAATGAACTAAAGATACATAGATTTTGTGGATCTACACTTATCTTAAGTTAAAATTGTTAAAACCAACCACACATGAGCACATACACTCACCAAAGTGTATAATAATGCATGTTTTGCGAATAAAAGTGACGTTTTCACTAGAGATAATGCTAATTTTCAGCAAGGTCACTAGTATACATAAAAATGGTTAATCTAGCAACAAAAAGCATGAGGTTGATATTAGGGGGAAAGTAACAGCTAGAAACCATAATATTGTACATTTAAAAGATAAACATGGTATCTTTTGGGGAACAAGATGTTCAATACACAACTCCCTACATCAAAGACATATCTAACTTAAAGGGTTAATTTACAAGGTCAAACATAATAAGAGAACAACTAACAATACAAGTAACATAGACCTAAAATGTCCCTTCTTATATAGGACACATCGGTTGGATACTCTAGCTCCAGGCTTAGTAGTTCATTCCCAGACACACACACAAGGTGAGTTTTTCACGACCCCTTTTCACTGTTTTACATTTTCCGGGGGAAAAACATGCATAATGTTTCAAGTTACATTTATGACTATTATTTGAACATGAGACAATAAGGTTCTGGATCCATAAATCCCTTGTGTCATACATCACACCGTAACCATTAGCTATGGACTTAGCCATGATACACCGGACAAGATCTATTGGGTTGACACCCCGACTCTTGGTCAATCGCTCTGACTGGATGACAGATATCAAAAGAGTGCTTGTATTTCACATTTATTCATTGTCTTTAGTGTACAATGGGTAAGGCACAACATGTCAAGGTTTGGTTATGGGCTCATGTCAGATCACATATTAATTATTGCCCTAGCTAGGTAGTAATTTAGTCGGTTTTGGATTACATTTCCATTCATTTAAAACCCGTGAACTCACCAACTTTATGTTGACCTATATATTTTTTACATGCATGTTTCAGGTAATTAGCATGAGGCATGGAACTTGGGGTCGCGCGCGAGCATCATGGGATACCACCTTTTGAACCATTGTTGTATTGTTTTTGGTCATTGACAATTTCATACAATGGTTTTATTTAAGACAATTTAACTTAATATTTTGTAAAAATATGTTGTCTAATGGAAGTCCCTATTTTTAAATTATTCGATGCTTTGCGTGACCTTTGTTCTTGGAAATCATTCGAAGTCGCATCCCGTGTTTCCGCCTAGGCGAGGTGTGACACGTACGACCTTCCCCATCACAGCTCGTACGACTTTCCCCGTGGCAGCGTGTTCACACAACGTCTACTACAAAAGGAGAGCCACCACATAACCCTTATTTCCCTATGATCGAGTTGGGCCCTAAGTCAGAAGTATTAATTCGGAAATATGTGTATCAAATTCCATTAGTATTTCACCAATATATATCCAAATTATAAGATGTGAAACTAGATGGTCATTGTGGGTTTCGATCGATACCTGTGGGGTTAGGGTACAAACAAACAAAGTATTTGTCTATTCAGCAACAACTGTTACTGGAGTTGCATATGAATGTGGGTATTTGGAGGGATGTCTTCAATTCGGAAGACTTAGGACATTATGTTTGTTTTAGTCAAAAATTACCTAATAGGAATAATTTTGTATTCCAAATTAGTAAAAGTGAGGTAGAGTGCTAGATGTGTGAAATATAGTAAAAACTTAGTGTTAATGAAGATGTCAGTTTATTATAATACAGAAATATAACAATATGATAACTATGCTCAGGATGGCAATGAAATTGGTCAGAATGCACAGTTATATCCTGAGGATGTAACTATCTGACAGAATGATGAAATAGGCAAAGATCAATGAATGTAAATGTAATGCACCAAGAGAACAACACTCGATGTACAAGGAAAGCCCTTGATCAGTTGATGGTCGCCGGCACAAAACCTCGGGAGGAGTCTAGGCCCCTGCCTTGTTTGTTAATATTAAAATGGTAAAAAGTGTTACAACTTTGGACGTATGATGAACAAACTATGGTTACAGATGTAACACCCCAACCGATGGCGGAAACATCGGGATGTCACATAGTGATGATTGTTCAGTAGCTCATGGTGAATAATAAATTTCATTAAATGATTTAAATAAATTACATACAATTGTTCTACAAGAATTCGTACATCAAAATGAATAATACTATGCACACATCTTCAAGCATTAACTCAAATCTTCAAGCAAGTAGAACCTGAAACATGTTAAGTTGAAAATATTTTGGGTCAACAAAAGTTGGTGAAAATACATAGGTTTTTGTAAATACTTGATAACAATAGTTTGTACAACATTCACAGTTGTATGATGATAGAGTATGATACCGACATGTAACAATGCGTCTTTGTACAACCAAACCTTGTGTCGACTGAGGCCTAACTCGCAAGTTAGTCTAATGTTGTTACTGTTTTCGATCATCCCTGAATTTATGCGGGGGGATGGGTTTGTCAGACCTATAGCGCTATAATCTAAACAGGCGGCTTGATCATTGTTAATGATTGTACTGAATCACAAGTAAATATGAGTAAATGATAGTATAAAATGTTTAAACATGTTTCACCCCAAAAATAGTGAAAATAGAGAAAAGGGGCTATGTAAACTCACCTTAGTGTTAGAATGGAGACCCTTGATATATAAACAAATGTGGCTCGTGTGTATCCAAATATCACCCTATTTCAAGGTAATAAATAAGTGTTGGGGAAAACTTATTATGCCTAAGTTTTTCTAAAAATATGCTAGGGTTCCTAATTTGGGGATTAACAATTGATTTATGGTCATATTTGAATAATTAAAATAAATAAAGAAATAATTAATGAAAATGTTTTCTGACCAATATTATCCAAAAGTAGTTGAATTATAATGTAATGAATGTGAAAATATTTTTTATAAAATTATTTTCTCAATTAATGAATATTTGTATATAAATATTTATTTGACAAAATACAGACTTAATATTTAAAAATATTAAAAATTATAAATTTTCTAGTCAAGAATTTATATTTTTGATCCACATGATTAATAATAATTTATGTGAAATTTTGATGTAAAAATAATGAAAAATGAATTTATTTTGATTTATTTATGGTTAAAATAACAAAAATCAATTAAAAATATTAAATAAATGATTTTCCAGAAATAAAAATCATTTCTGAGATGCTAATTGTTTTATAAGTTTAGAATAATTTTTGTGGAATTTAATAAAATCGTTTTGATATTTTTATAGAATTTTATAATTATAATAGGTTTAACTTGTAATATTTATTATATATAATAAATAAAAGATTTTTGAAAAACCAAAAGTTGGGTATTAAACTTTATCATATTACTGACTTAAAATAAATTTTGTAGGATTTATAGACCATGTTTAGTATTTAAAATCTATTTTTAAAATAATTGTAGGTTTATATGTATAAAGGAATTCAAAAAAATAAAGGGCAAAAAAAAAAAATCGGCCACTGCTGGGGCTCGAACCAGCAGCCTGTGAGGTGAAAACCCACGCCCAGACCAACTGGTCTAGGTGTGTGTTTGTTATCAGATTCAGTTTCAAAATTTATTTATAGTTTATCCTAAAAAAAACCCCAAATTAGTTCATATAAACCCTAACATCCTAATCGTTCAATTAACTAGGTAATCGATACAGTTAATATCAGAAACGATAGGGCTTTTATTCCTAAGCTCAAAATCGGCCTATAACTACTTTCAATTATAAAACTTACTTGATAATCGAGGTGGAACGAACGAGATCAAGAACCGGGCCTAAGAGCCTCAATTTCGTGTTACAGAGAGTTGGTTATGAAGGATTTGTAGGTGAGAACTCTTAATCGGCACATTTAGGTAGTCTAGGAATGATCAATTTATACTATTACGTACGATTACTTGATTTTAGAAGGTTTGACCCTAGATAGTCAAACGCGTAGATTAAGCTCATTACGAGCTGAAATCGCGGCCATAATAGCTGATATAAACGCGTATTAATCAGTCAAACAATATATCAATCATTAATTTGATTTAACCATCCAAAATTAGGCTGATTGTTTGATCGAATAGGTTGGTCAGCCGTGATTGTTGCAGCGCGTACAAAAGGGAAAAGGAAAGAAAGATTTTTGGGTTTAAATGTTTTAGTGCTTCAGGTCTATCACTAGATGCCTAAGTGGCGTAGTGGTGGTGTTGTTGCTTGAATTGGTAGCCGGCCCGGGTTCGAGTCTGGGCGGCTACAAGATTTTATTATTTTTTTTTTTAAAGAAACAGACATGAGGGGAGTTGGGCCAAGCTGATGGGCTGCGTTCTGTTTGGGCTGGACATATCTGGGCTCCGAAAAATATAAAGAAAATGAGGGGTGGGCTTGTATAATCTGTATAGTTATATATATATATATATATATATATATATATATATATATATATATATTTTTGTTTTGCTATTATTATTATGATTGTTATTATTAATACTATTATTATTATTATTACATTTATATATATATATATATATATATATATATATATATATATATATAAGTTATGTGTTTAGGAATAGTTAATGATAAAGATGTATGAAATAAGGCTTTTACGTACAAAAAAATTTGGGAGAATTTTTTTTTTTTTTTTTTTTTTTTTTTGCGATGTTACAGTCTCCCCTACTTTTGGAAACTTCGTCCCGAAGTTTATTAAAAACACAGGGTTGAAAATAAAAATAGTTGCGATTAGGGTTATAGCATGACATGAATATGATAAACTGTCTCGTGTTTTGTGTGGGTTGATGAACTACCAGACAACAAGAGTTTATAACCTTGATAGAATTTCACACTACCTTAATGTACCTGTAAATTCATGATTACGTTCCGGACCGCAATCACCAATTTACCTTACATTAAAGTTTTGCGTCCTTCTATGACTCCACCGATTGTTGAGCAGGTCCGATAGCCTCCACCAGTCGTGGAGTAGGTTGTAGGGCCTCTCCCGACTGTTGAAAAGGCATAATGACCTCTACCAATCGTTGAGTAGGTTTGATTGCCTCCACCAGTCGTGGAGCAGGTTGTAGGGCCTCTCCCGACTGTTGGAAAGGCATGATGACATTTGCAAATTGATAACATGTTTATGCAAGCAAGTATAACAAGCACAGCATATGAGTTGTAGTTGTATAGATTTAGATAATTAGTTTACATACAAAACAAGCATGCATTCAAGTGTTATGATTATACCATGTAAACAACTTTTAGACAAAAAATTTCAATACTAGAATTTATTACTCAAATAGAGTCAATACATAGAATAAAAGCAACCAATAGTCAAATGGTGAGACTTGCTGTTAGGTAGCTGGAGGGTCTTGATCTCTGTTCAGTTTAGGGCATCGGTTACGGAAGTGATTTGGGTCTCCACATTCATAGCATTGTCCATAGTTTTATCGATTAGGATTAGTAGCCTGAGTAGGGTTGGTGGGTTGATTGGCATTAGGATTTGGAGTCTCCCGACACGTGTTGACCAGATGGCCATACTTTCCACAATTGGTGCACAGGCGACACGCTGAAGCAGTGGGATGATGTCGGTTGCATGTGTTACACAATGGATAGTTTCCTATATAGGGTTTCTTGTTAGAAGCTTGTGTAGTGAGGTTGACATCAGGATCCCTGGCCTTACGCTTCTGATTCTCAGTAGTTACCGCGGCTACCATACTTGCTTTATTGCCTTTCCGAACTAGGGTCCCGTTCTTTACGTGATTGTCAGTTAAGGTAGCTGCTAAACGCTTGGCCTCTTCAAGGGTAGCAGGGTTCCTTCCCCATACCGTGTCCTGAATTTGCATGGGTAAACCACTGATATACTTTTCAATGGCTACAGGTAGGGGAGTGACCTTATGGGGCAACAACAGACTGAGTTCATGAAAGCGGGTATTATAAGCAAGGTTTTCCCCACTATCCTGAGCAAGGGTGTGGAACTCGTCCTCTAATTTCTTGACCTCGTTACGTGGACAAAATTCATCTTTCATTATCTCCTTGACTTGATCCCAGGTCATAGTAAGTGCAACTTCAGCTCCTCGGGTGCGCTTTTCCTCATTCCACCAAGTGAGTGCTCATTTGTGCAGAACACTCATAGCATAACGGACCTTAAAGTTATCGGGACACTCACTGTTAATGAAGGTATTCTCAATACCCTCGAACCATTGCAGAAGACCAGTAGCTCCTTCATCTCCACTGAACTTAGGGGGATTACAGGTATTAAAGTGCTTGAGGGTGCAGGCTGGGAGACCATTCCCGTTTCCATTCCCGTTCCCATTGTGGTTTCCATTGCCGTTTCTGTTTCCATTACCGTTTCCGTTGGTGTTCATCTGAATGACTTGAGCCAGTAAGTTAGGAACCAGAGTCGCGATCTGCTGTGCCATTTGTTGGGAAATGATCGCAGCCAGTTGGGCATCAATACCATTGTTGTTGTTGTTGTTGTTGTTGTTGTTGTTGTTGTGGTTAGTGTTGTGGTTGTTGTTGTTGCTATTTCCTTCCTCATGATTACCACCATTGTTATTGCGAGTACAGCGACGTGGAGGCATGATCTATAAGAGACACAATGAAATGAATGAGATTATATAAGGAATGTAATCATTTATTCATTAATTAAAACGAATAAACGAAAACGTTGACTTATCAAAGATTCCAGATTCTAATAACATAGTGAAGACATGCTTTAGCCTATAAGTGAACACTCATCCCGAGAATTCCCAGGTAGGCATCCGGGTCCCTCGTCTGATTGGGATATATGCGCAATGCCAGCCTAGACAGAAGACTCAGAATACAGGCGTTCACCCTTCCAGATTGCACGTGTTCGTTATTAAAATCTAGAACTTCGACGAGATCTCAAGGTGGTTCAGGCTAAGCCTGAGGAATTTGTCCTTTTAGTCCAAGAGTAGATCCAGTGATGGAGAGCAATCTTCTTGTAAGGATGAAAGTAGGGATAAGAAGTAGGAGAGAGATAGAGATTAGAAATAAGTAGAGAAGCAAGTAAGAGAAACAAGTACTGGTTAAATCCTATGGTTATAGACTAGATTATTTTTCTAATAACCTAATTCCCTATAACCATGGCTCTGATACCAATCTGTAACACCCCAACCGATGGCGGAAACATCGGGATGTCACGTAGTGATGATTGTTCAGTAGCTCATGGTGAATAATAAATTTCATTAAATGATTTAAATAAATTACATACAATTGTTCTACAAGAATTCGTACATCAAAATGAATAATACTATGCACACATCTTCAAGCATTAACTCAAATCTTCAAGCAAGTAGAACCTGAAACATGTTAAGTTGAAAATATTTTGGGTCAACAAAAGTTGGTGAGAATACATAGGTTTTTGTAAATACTTGATAACAATAGTTTGTACAACATTCACAGTTGTATGATGATAGAGTATGATACCGACATGTAACAATGCGTCTTTGTACAACCAAACCTTGTGTCGACTGAGGCCTAACTCGCAAGTTAGTCTAATGTTGTTACTGTTTTCGATCATCCCTGAATTTATGAGGGGGGATGGGTTTGTCAGACCTATAGCGCTATAATCTAAACAGGCGGCTTGATCATTGTTAATGATTGTACTGTGTCTTTTTGTTACAGTCAAATGATAGAATGATGATGTACTTGAATCACAAGTAAATATGAGTAAATGATAGTATATAATGTTTAAACATGTTTCACCCCAAAAATAGTGAAAATAGAGAAAAGGGGCTATGTAAACTCACCTTAGTGTTAGAATGGAGACCCTTGATATATAAATAAATGTGGCTCGTGTGTATCCAAATATCACCCTATTTCAAGGTAATAAATAAGTGTTGGGGAAAACTTATTATGCCTAAGTTTTTCTAAAAATATGCTAGGGTTCCTAATTTGGGGATTAACAATTGATTTATGGTCAAACTTGAATAATTAAAATAAATAAAGAAATAATTAATGAAAATGTTTTCTGACCAATATTATCCAAAAGCAGTTGAATTATAATGTAATGTATGTGAAAATAATTTTTATAAAATTATTTTCTTAATTAATGAATATTTGTATATAAATATTTATTTGACAAAATACAGACTTAATATTTAAAAATATTAAAAATTATAAATTTTCTAGTCAAGAATTTATATTTTTGATCCACATGATTAATAATAATTTATGTGAAATTTTGATGTAAAAATAATGAAAAATGAATTTATTTTGATTTATTTATGGTTAAAATAACAAAAATCAATTAAAAATATTAAATAAATGATTTTCCAGAAATAAAAATCATTTCTGAGATGCTTATTGTTTTATAAGTTTAGAATAATTTTTGTGGAATTTAATAAAATCGTTTTGATATTTTTATAGAATTTTATAATTATAATAGGTTTAAATTGTAATATTTATTATATATAATAAATAAAAGATTTTTGAAAAACCAAAATTTGGGTATTAAACTTTATCATATTACTGACTTAAAATAAATTTTGTAGGATTTATAGACCATGTTTAGTATTTAAAATCTATTTTTAAAATAATTGTAGGTTTATATGTATAAAGGAATTCAAAAAAATAAAGGGCAAAAAAAAAAAAATCGGCCACTGCTGGGGCTCGAACCAGCAGCCTGTGAGGTGAAAACCCACGCCCAGACCAACTGGTCTAGGTGTGTGTTTGTTATCAGATTCAGTTTCAAAATTTATTTATAGTTTATCCTAAAAAAAAAACCCCCAAATTAGTTCATATAAACCCTAACATCCTAATCGTTCAATTAACTAGGTAATCGATACAGTTAATATCAGAAACGATAGGGCTTTTATTCCTAAGCTCAAAATCGGCCTATAACTACTTTCAATTATAAAACTTACTTGATAATCGAGGTGGAACGAACGAGATCAAGAACCGGGCCTAAGAGCCTCAATTTCGTGTTACAGAGAGTTGGTTATGAAGGATTTGTAGGTGAGAACTCTTAATCGGCACATTTAGGTAGTCTAGGAATGATCAATTTATACTATTACGTACGATTACTTGATTTTAGAAGGTTTGACCCTAGATAGTCAAACGCGTAGATTAAGCTCATTACGAGCTGAAATCGCGGCCATAATAGCTGATATAAACGCGTATTAATCAGTCAAACAATATATCAATCATTAATTTGATTTAACCATCCAAAATTAGGCTGATTGTTTGATCGAATAGGTTGGTCAGCCGTGATTGTTGCAGCGCGCACAAAAGGGAAAAGGAAAGAAAGATTTTTGGGTTTAAATGTTTTAGTGCTTCAGGTCTATCACTAGATGCCTAAGTGGCGTAGTGGTGGTGTTGTTGCTTGAATTGGTAGCCGGCCCGGGTTCGAGTCTGGGCGGCTACAAGATTTTATTATTTTTTTTTTTATAAAAGAAACAGACATGAGGGGAGTTGGGCCAAGCTGATGGGCTGCGTTCTGTTTGGGCTGGACATATCTGGGCTCCGAAAAATATAAAGAAAATGAGGGGTGGGCTTGTATAATCTGTATAGTTATATATATATTTTTTTGTTTTGCTATTATTATTATTATTACATTATATATATATATATATATATATATATATATATATATATATATATATATATATATATATATATAAGTTATGTGTTTAGGAATAGTTAATGATAAAGATGTATGAAATAAGGCTTTTACTTACAAAAAAATTTGGGAGAAACTTTTTTTTTTTTTTTTTTGCGA
The DNA here is from genome assembly GCA_028751855.1 of Ambrosia trifida. NCBI lineage: Eukaryota > Viridiplantae > Streptophyta > Magnoliopsida > Asterales > Asteraceae > Ambrosia > Ambrosia trifida. The sequence continues at coordinate 136,273,170 of CM054128.1, read as the reverse complement.
TGTTACAACAGATGTGTAGTGTTGTGTGTGTAGAGAGACTATCAAGTGTTTTTCAGCTAGTATCAGGTGTTTGATAACATGTAAGTGTCCTATTTTTGTTCATCATACCCCTATATATAGTCACACGAAAGTAAATGATGTATCCCATGATATCCGCTACTTAGTTATGCTTCTTGAATGATTCAGGTGACCGTTTGAGCTGTTTCAACTAAGTTAGTCGTTGGTATAGTTGTTTCCTATTTTTTCGCCTTGCATTCAACACGTGCCGGTTACACTTTGACCTATTCCTTAGGCTTGGACTTGAGTCACGCGTACAACTTCTTCATCTTCAGCTTTTTTTTGACTAAATAAGACAATGTTGTCATTGGGAAACAATTATAAGTCTCCATCATCGAATCATTATACCTGCAATAACATTTAAACAAGATAATTTGTTAGTCTATCCTCAGGATGTACATATGTCAGAATGTTGTTACATCCTGAAGTCTGCTTAGTCCTTCATTATCCTGATGATGTCACATAGAATACTTGAGGTAAATCCATCTTCATGATTTCACCACCAATAATTGTCCACGAAAATATGTTACCGTTAATATCTAACGGTTAAAATATTTTTAATCCTTGATCCTTATCTGATATCTCTGATCGGACGTCTGACAGGATTTGAACGGCTACTTTCTCGGCTATAATCAAGTGGTGACCGTTACATGACATCAATTCCTGCCATCTATATCTAGGTCTTCCTTCTCTCTTTATAATCACATCTGATTCTCAAAGAAGGTAATCTCTATCTTTTCTTTCTCTTTTCCTTTTTTTTAACCCTGCATAATTTTTCAAAAATTTCTAAGGATGGGTAAGAAAATGACGAGAGCTTCCGGGAGTGTAGGAGTCTCAAATGACTTCGTTCCCCAAAACCTGTTAAGCCATCCTGAACAGGAAATCTTTCTTTTGATGACAAGGACATTCAAGCTCTGAAAGATTCAGGGGCCTTCCCTGGTTCTGCTGAGTTTCGTCCTTATGACCCAAGTGCAAAATCTGATTTTGCATCTTCTATATGGGTTTGTCATCTGTATCTTCCCTTCCAGTTGGGCCTAAAATATCCATTCCCTCCGTTCATCTAGGATTTCTTTGATACAACCGGGATGGCTTATGCCCAAGCCATGCCGGAAATCTAGAGGATTTTAATGGTTTGCAACAAGATTATTGAGAACCATGGTGTCTATCTTCGTATATGGGACCTGTTTCATGTGTATAAGTTGAAAACACACGGTTCAAGCCGTTATGTTATTCAGCTTATCCACAAAGAACCTCAATTCCTTTTTTAATGTTATTAAATCTGAAAGATCCTGGAAGACAAAATTCTTTTTTGTGAAGAGGGACTCTATTCCCTTTGGGGATGAGATCCCTATGTCTTGGCTAAAGAGTGGTTAAGGTTTTATAGGATGTTATAGTTTATAAAAAAATAGTTATATCCTAAGGATATTACTGATATTTTGAAAGCTTTCATTTTTTACAGGTGCTTCTTTTGCAAAACTTGCTTCTCCTTTGAACGACACTTATTTAAAGTATCAAGCTGTACTCAACTTACCTGTTCCTGCTAGAACTTTTGAAGCAGAGGAGGGTTGTACACTTAGTCAAGCTACCGAGATGTCTGGTGAGTGTTTACCTGTTACATCCTGAGGATGTTTTTGTTACTTATCGTTGTCTCACCCTGTATTTTGTTTTTGTAGCAAAAAAGTATGCTCCGTTTGATCTGGATGATATTGATAGCCATGATGTCAAGATTGCCAAGATCACCTCACCGTACAGCTCCAAAATGACCAGCCCTCCATCTAATCTCCCCAAGTCGAAAACTACTGCCTCCTCTAAGAAGAGGAAGATTACTGATGCCCCTGCTTCATCCTTGGAAACTGCTTCTTTTGAGGATCTTAGCTTTGAGGATGTCCTCGGCAGGATTTCTCAGTTTACTCTCCAGGTACCTTGCCATCCTGATGATGGTAATGAAAGTAATTATAAAGTAATGCTAAGGTCGAATTTCTTACCCATCTTCTTCTAGGGGCATGAGCATCTTCTTAAATCCATGGAAGGAGTCAAGAAGGAGCTTAGTGACACTCGGTCCATGCTTGAAAATGTGAGAAAGATTGCTCATGATAAGGGCAAATATTTTGAGAAGAAGTTGGGCGAAGTGGAGGCTGAGCTGAAGCTGATGAAATCTAAGCAGGCTCAGATGGTGCTGGATCATGACGAGGAGATGGAAGAGTATAAGCAGGGTTTGATGAAGTCTGCCACTATTTTCGTTCTGCAAGCAAGGATAAATATTGCCCTTCAAGCTGAAGATCCCACCTTTGATCACAATGAGTGGGACGTTGATGCTGGCAGCAAAAGCTCAAGAGCCTGAACGGGAAGGAAGTGGTTCATGAACCTGTTGCTCCTGCACATTTTTAAGATGCACCAGAGAGGTCTAAGGATGCTGAGATCAGGGAGGCTGAAACTAAGGTGGCTGAGGTGGTGAAGGAACTTCAAGTGGGCGATGAAGGATGAGATAACTAGGCTGGAGCCCACTTTTTTAGAATGTTATGTGGTGGTATATGGTAGTAGTTTGTGAACACTTTCGAACAATCTTATTTTGGCATGTAATAACTTTAAGACAATGATAGGTTTGGGATGGAGAGATCTAGGTTTTCAAGACGAAGCCTCAAATCTTTATCTAACCCTGACCATAGATGTTGACCCCTAGTGGATAGGTCCTGGTATAGGATGAAGCCAGGGATTGACATCAATTTTGACTTTTAAATGTTATGGTAATCTGTTTTGACGCTACTTCTTTATCTTTATTCCCTTGTTATCCTGCCACCATTATCAAATAATAAGTAATAAAGTATGAAATAAGTTTATACCTTCATCCCAATTCAACAATTGGTCTTCAAAGTATTCTGATAATAGTATTTTTTGAAGTGCGGTCTAGCATTTTCAACAATTTTCTTCATGGTTTAGCATTTTTTGAAGTGTGGACTCCTAACAAATTAACACCCACGCAATGCATTCGATCATGTGGAACTATTTATGTTTTTTTTTTTTATGAAAAAGAAAAGGTTAAAATATGTATCAGTATGTTACTATGTCGAGTGTTGACACTCGAATAATTTATTTTAGGTCACCGCTATATATACAAAACACCATTAACATCTTTTTTGAAGGACACATATTTTCAGTATTAAGGTGGGTATTCGGTATTATTTTTTCAATCGATATTAATATGGTATAATAATATTTGGTATTCGGGATTGTATCGGTATTTTTTTTGGTATTCGGTATTATTATCGGTATTACAGACAAAATCCCATACCGACACCCTATAGTACTGATCCCGAAAAGCCTAAAAACCTGGTATCGATTCGGTACGGTACGGGATCGATTCAGTACAAGATCGGGATTCGTATTCGGGAGAATATGCTCATCCCTAGCCGGGAGTACCAGCGCTTGCTCACCAGCAGCAGCAACATATGATGCTCCCCCACCACCTCCACTTCTGCCACAGCCTTAGAAGCAGTACCCGCATCATGTATACGAGGACTGCCTCCTGCTGCACGGTTGGTCGCTTGGTACTTCGATCGCCGCCTTTGGCGTTCTGAGTGTTTGTATGGACTGGGTGATTCAGACGCTCCAGGAGTTACGACAACATGTAGGATTGGTCTGTTACCACTACCAGAGTCACCACTGTCAGAGCATGAGGAGTAGCCTATGTTAGTTTGTAGCAGACATTAAGTTGTATTTTTGTTTTGTATGTACAAACTAATTATATATTAATGCAATTAATCTTTTGTTTATACGATATTTGTTTCGAATGTTTATAATCTTTTTGAATGTTTATTTCCCAACATATTGTACGATGTAGTCTTTAATTAAACTTTTTTGTGTTATTTTATAAAATGTTAAGGTAATAAATGGATTAATAAATAATAAACGAACAATAAAATCAGTTAAAATTTATAAACCAAATAGCATAATAAGTAACCTTTTCAAACAATAAATAAGTTTTTTAAGTAAAAAACTTTTTAAAAACATATATTTCCAAACAAAAAAACAACCAAATACACCATAAACACATTTAATATCCAACTTTTCATCAAAAAATACTCTGTAACCAAAGCGCCATGTTATTGCCAAAACATGTTGTTTTGACCGGAAATAAAGCGACGTCTTCACCCTGCAATCAGACAAATACCTTTTGACCTAAACCCTAAACGTCACGTTATTACCATAACGCGGCATGGCATTTCATACATATGAGGTGTGGAAACTAGGGCTGTTCAAATCGCTCGTCGCTCATGGATCGCTCGTCGCTCGTTCGGAAAATGCTCGAAAAATGCTCGCTCGATCTTCCGCTCAGTTGTATATGACCCGATCGGCTCGGTTCGGTTTGTAAATGAGCCAAGCACGAGCAAAGGTACGCTCGGCTCGGTTCGGCTCGAATAAATTTTTATTTATTTAATAATAAATATACACACAATTTACAGATAATTTTATGGCTTTATATATACGATTTTATTGGATTTGACTTAGTATATACAAGCAAAATATAACCAGCCCACTTAACTCAATAAAAAATTAACACTAGATTTAATAGTAAAACAATAAGTCATGAGGTGACAGTTTTGGCTTCTTTATGTTATTAGTCGTCCATCGCTAATTGTCGCTTGATATCACACCTACGTCACAATGCAACAATTGTTCTCTGACGTATGCTCATCACCTCACCAGCCTCATCCTTGGACACTGGGATCTCAATATTAGTGTTATCATCGGACATTTCGACCTTTGTTGTCACCCGACAATGAAAACATCGAATGAAACATCCCAATTTTATGATCGTCCATATTATTCTCTGCTCGATTCTCGCTCGGCGCTCGCTCGGAAAATTTGCGCTCGAAGAATACTCGTTCGGTTTTCGGCTCGATTGTAAACGAGGCGCTCCGCTCGGATCGGCTCAGCTCGTGAACAGCCCTCACACCAAGGATGTCCAAATAGACTAGTCCATATATTTTTAATTTAATCCACGGTTACATGTTCCGAATCTCTTGTCAAATTCTATCGAATCAAACCAAGCTGTGTCGGTAAAAGTAATGTTTGGAAAATTTTGTGCAAGTATTCGATTATGATGGATGCATTATTATGACAAATCATTATTGTCATCATGTTCTGCAACTGCTGTCTTGTATCTAGAACGACGAGAATACGAAAAAGAGATTATTTTTTATTTTTCTTCCAATGAGTTGTACCTCAACTTATATTAAAATGGAATTGAAGATTCGGATCGAAGGTAAAAGTCTCATGTTAGAATGTGCTTTCAACCGGGTTTCAACGCAGAGACTTTTAGGCGTCGGGTTTTTCTCATGAGATGGCGTGTTTGGGTTACCTAGCGTTGCCTGCGATCGCACGTATGAATTCGTCTTTTGCCATTTGGTTACGCCGGTTAGTCGTGCTTTTATTCGTTGACCGTTAAATTTTTTTTAACAATAACTCCAAAGTTATATTAAACCTATGAATAATTTGATTTTTAATTTTGAATTGTCACTTTTTTTTTTCACCAAAGTCTAAAATATTTATTAACAACTACTTGAGAACAAGAAGATAATTTTCATTTATGCCATGTCTAAAAACGACTTATAGAAGTTTTTATGCTTTTGTTGTGCATAGTGTAAATTACATTTGTGCCATGTCTAAAGAGACATGTCATTACATTCAATTCACAACATTCAATTCGTATTTAATAAAATAAGTTTATAGTGTTTATTTAATTTGTGTCATGTCTTACATTCAATTCACAACATTCAATTCGTATTTAATAATATAAGCTTATAGTGTTTATTTATATTGTTATATTTATTAATATGATTGTATAGTTTTTTAACAGTTAATATCACACCAGTATATTTTACTTCAAATACACAATTGCCTAGATTTGAAGTTAGGCAAAAGATTAAATACAAAGTTTTTTATTGTACGAACTGTACGAATCAAGGAAAAAAAACGGTGGCATTATTGTAAATAACAACCTTTAACTGCTACTTTTTCTTATCCAACTTTCTTTCTCTATAAAAGCAAACCTTTTCTTCATGGAGAAACAAGAAACATTTTATCCCGCCATCTATCTTCGTCTTCAGCTCTAGTCATCAACCATTGCCTCTAGCCGTACGGTTTGAACCCTAGGAAATAACTGTCTATTATTGATGACCAGAAACACATGAATGGCTCCAACAACCATTGATGACATAGCCCTAAACCTACTTCAAAACATACGTTCAGTCTCTAGTTCCAAAATTACTCAAGAAACCAAACCATAACTACTTCACAAAAATACTAAACAAACGCAAATTACTGTACAAAACACTCCATAACTACTTCACAAATTGCTACACAAAGACATGCAATAACTACTTTAAAAATTACTTTACAACTTCAATAATTACTCTACAAGAAACATTCAGTCTCTAGTTTCAAAATTACTCCAGAAACCAAATCATTACTACTGAAAAAGGTAATTATATAATTACTCTAGTTATAATTACACTGTATTAATACTCTAGAGTAATTAGCAGTTGTTTATAGTGTAGAGTAATTATTGTATAAGTAGAGTAATTTTGTAGCAGATCCTTCTTTCATTTTATCATGTTCTTGTTGATCCTCTGCTTTAAACAAATTCATGTTGTCTCCTTCTCAGCTCCAAGTGCCACAAAAATTACTCTATATAGAACATGTTATACCAAGTTTCACAAAAAGTACTCTACATAGAACAGAACAACTTCAAAAGCCTATAGACTTGAAACCTTGTTCTTCATAAAAAAAAAAAAAAATAAGCATCCTATCCTCTATTTTAGACATTTATCGAACACCTTTTCATATCATGAAAACTTAAAAAAAATCGTATAAAAACCACGTATTACCTCCGGTTTCTAGTTTTTCGATGATATTGAGCTTCATCTTGCTTGATCGTCTTCAATTGTGTTGTTAATTTGGGGTTTTTGTGTAGGGTTTTTAGAATGAATTTGGGATTTCTGGTTGGTACCATGGATTTTTGTAAAAAAAAAAAAAAAGTTTGTCTATAATTACAAAAGTACCACCGCCCTTTTTTGTTTGATTCGTACAGTTCGTACAATAAATCTATTTGTACATGAACTTAACTCTTTGAAGTAAAAACCTAGTATAAGCATCAAACACTTGGGCTACTCCAACATGTTACATAAATTTTATTTAACTTTCGTGTGTCCTACTATAAAATACGTTCTATAAAGAGCAATAATGGCTGCCGTTAGTGTATGTGTAGTGGTGGGGGTTTATGGGGGGTTATGGGTATTAAAATATTAAAAAGTAATAGAAGAGGGGTTATGGGGGTTATGGGGGGTTATGAAAAAAGAGGGTGTAGTGGGAAAGGGGGTTATGGGGGATTATAAATGATTGGGTAATCATTGGTTAATTATTTATTTTCTTATTTAAATAATAATATTGATAAAAGAAAAAATAATAATAATAATAATAATAATAATAATAATAATAAATAAAATAATAAAACGTTTGAATTTTAAATCCCCCCCCCCCCCCAAACGTTTGAATTTCAAATTCTCCCCCCCCCCCCCCCCAAACGTTTAAATTTCAAATTTTGAATTTCAAATGTTTTCCCCCCAACCAGTCATATTTCTAACCCTATAAATACAACACCAAAACTGATTTTTCAGTCACACCTCCAATTCCTCATCCTCAAAACAATGAATAATATGGCCGGTTTTCAACCAGGAGCTGCCGGACCGTCTAATGTCCGGCAGTACTCCCGCCGGGCCCGGGGACGGGGCCACCCCCGGAGACTACCATTCACCTCCTCTCCTCCTCCTACTGCTGCACAACCTCCTGTTCCTCCTCCTCCTCCTCCACAACATTGGTTATATCCCCCTCCTCCTGCTGCTGCTACACAACCTCCTGTTCCTCCTCCTGAAGCCGATGATGACTGGACGGCTGAGGAAATGGTCTAGGCCATGGATTATGTCATGGCTCAAAAAGAAATGGACCGACTAATGTTGACGGCCCCCACCCCCCGGACTGCTGCTATCCCCTACCACCAGACTACCCCCACCCCCACCTCTTACCACCATACTACCCCCACCCCTTACCACCAGACTACCCCTACCCCCACCCCCACCCCCACCCCCTACCACCAGACTACCCCCACCCCTTACCACCAGACTACAACCACCCCCTACCACGAGACTTCCCCAACTAAGGGGGACTTGGAAGCCCTCAGGGAAATTGAGGAGGAGGAACTCTTCTGGAGCCGACCTACCCCTCCTCGTGAGTACTACTATTTCCCCTCGGATGCGAGATCCGATGGACGGGATAGCTCACGTTCCGTGTCCCCCGAGTACATCACCCTCCCCGGGGAATGGGACAACTACTCTCCATAGTGGAGAAAATTAGGATTAAATAAGTAATTTAGGAATTATCTAGTGTTTAATAAGTAATTTAGGAATATGTAATGTTTAAATAAGTAATTTAGGAATTATGTAGTATTTAATTAAGTAATTTATGTAATGTGTTTTTATATGTTTTATATATTAAGGTGTTTATGTTTCATAGTTTACAAAATAAAACACTAAACATTAAACATAACTTTAAAGCATAACATTAAACATTACAACCTGCCAGGATAAGAAAATAAAACCTAAACATTAAAAATTAAACATAGTGAAAACGCATCAGAGACCACGACAAAAGATTGGTGATGGAGAAGTCGTTGTCGTATTGTTGACGATAGGCGTCGTGTGTCAACTGAATTGTCATTTGTTCGCTAACCCCAGGGTGCGTCTGCATCGTCGCTTCATAGACTGTATGCCATCTGTTAACGTTATTTCGTATGACAGACCACTTACCGGTGATCTGATCAACGGTACGGTGGTTCGTTCCGGTGATTTGGTTGAACTCGACCAACACATTGCGCCAAAAAGACTCCCTATTGGCTGGCGGGTTCTCCTTAGTGTTTATCCACGCCCGCACCAACTCGAGTTGTTCTTGATTCGTCCACGCTGCCATTGGTTTGTATTTGGGTTGTGTTTAGTGTTGGTGTGGTGGGATGTTTGATGTTTAAGTGGATGGATATATATATATATATATATATATATATATATATATATATATATATATAGGGGAGGGTTTAAATGAGAACACCCATCTTTTGTGAGAACAGTGAGAACCAATCTCAACCATCCAATTTTTTCCTTATTCTATTAATTAAAAGGTTAATTTAGTAATTAAACAATTTCTATTTCTCTCCTACTCCCATTAATACCCATGTTTCTTCATAAATTATTGTGTACCTTCAATACATTAACAATTTTGCTGATAATATCGAGAACAAAACAACACAAATCGACGGTAGATCTCGGTTCCATTCAATCATCAAACAATAATATTCTTTGGCTGATTTTGGATTTAGTAATCGTAAATGTTTTAGTTCCTAATTTACAGATTTGTTCTTTAATCGTTCATTGTTTTAAAAGATTTTAGATTCAATCGTTATCGTTCAATCGACTTTTTATTCACTGGTTTGAGATGATTACATTCCTAACCTGCAGGTATTTGTGTAGTCAAATTTGTTCCACGATTTCACCTTGTTTCTATTCGGTTTGTAATTTGCCATAATTAGTTTTTTATTTGCTAAGTCTCATTGTAGAAGTGTCATCAATCATGATGAACACTTAAGGATCTGGATGAAGTGTGTGTTGGAGCTAATATGAGTATTTTATTTAAAACAGTACTAATTATTCAGGAGCAAACTAACTTGATTTTGAATGTAGATAATGCTTCTAGTTCTGATGATGCACTTAATAATATTATGAATATTAATGCTATTCATGTTCTTTTGGTTGCGAGTTAAAATATGTTGAGTGGTGGATTGGCTTCTAGAGGGTATGTTTGATGACGCCCTCCAGGTGTCTGATATAATGCTTAAGAGAGGTGTCCCGCATGTATGTCATTTGTGAAATGGAAATGAAAGCCTATGGTTTTTTAGAAGCTTGTGTATACTAGTCTTATTAACAGTTACTGCAAGAACAGGAAAGTGAAAATAGGGATGAGATTGTTTTATAAAATGCTCAAGATGACCTTACTAAAATTTGTTTGAATTTGAAATTTTGTTTTGGTTTTGGATTTTACAGTTTTATATGTGCAGGTGTATGTTTTACACATGTGTAAGTGCCTTTTTACACATGTGGAAATTGCTCGTGGTCACTTATTTGTTTCCAAAATACATATATGAAGCCGATTTACACATGTGTAAGCTGTTCACTTTTTTTATTTCCATTTTACCGATGTGGCTATGTTAAGATGTATTACACATGTGTAAGTGTCTGTTTTACACATGTGTAGACTGCTCCCTGTCACATATTTGTTTTTGGATTACACATTTGCAGTTCATTTACACATGTGTAAGTTGTTCACTGTTTTTTATTTCCATGTTATCTACATTCAGTTCTATTACATATGTGTAAGTGTTTATTTGCACATGTGCGGACTGTTCTCTATCACTTATTTGTTTCTGGATTACACATTTGTAGCTGATTTACACATATATAACTAATTTACACATGTGTAAACTATTCATTGTCTTTTATTTTCATTTTACCTACGCTCACTTGTATTACACATGTCTAAGTGTCTGGTTTACACATGTGTAAATTGCTCTTTGTCACTTATTTGTTTCTGGATAACACATTTGCAGCTAATTTTCTTTCCATTTTACCTACAATCAGGTGTATTATACATGTGTTTTACATATGGTCATTAATTACACATTTGTAAGTTATTCACTGTCAGTTATTACCACAAAGAAGACACAAGGGGATCAAGTTTATATGACATGTTAATCGTCGTGTTCATAGAATTTTAACAAATGCTACTATTGTAAAAGGCTATTTTAATGCTGGAAGATATAAAGACATGTATGCGTATGTGTGTGATATTGAAGTAAAAAGGTTGTCTCAAGTCCATAAGATGTTCAGCTAGCTTGCAAGGATGCATCGGGGTGAATGAGAATGTTGATGGTATTACAAGGATTCTTATGTATTATTCATATTTACAAACATGTAATAGTTGATTGTACATATGTGTTAGTGTGTGTTTTACATATGTGTAAGTGTAATGTCTTCATATGTATAAGAGACAATATCATATATATTTTCAAATTTAAAATTCTAAACTCAGACCTTTAAATTCTCATAAGTTAAATAGAAAATTTTTAGTTTAAATTGTTTGTACATTAAATTAGGGTTTGTTTTCTTATTCATTATCAAATTTATATGTGTAAGTGTCTGATTTACACATGTGTAAGTTTCTGTGTTTACACAAGTGATCATAAAAACAAAAGTTGTAATCATTGATGTTTCCTAACCACAATAACATAGAAACAACTCATAATCCATGATATCACCTGCCTTTTTTTTCATTTTTTTCTCTCTCATGTCACTCGTTTCTTTCTGTTTACACATGTGTAAGTTGTTCAGTGTCACTTCTTTCTTTCCTTTTACACATTTGCAACTTTAATTACACATGTGTATATTGTTCAATGTCACCTAGTTGTTTGTATTTTACATAGGTATAGTTTTATTACACATGTGTAAACTATTCACTACAACTTATTGTTTCTATTTTACATATGTTAGGTTGTATTACGCATGTGTAAATTGTTAAATGTCACTTACTTATTGTTTCTATTTTACACATTTGCATTACATATGCATAAACTGTTCACTATCACTATTTTTTTGGTTTCACACATTTGTTGCTGAATTACACATGTGTAAACTGTGAATTAAACCAAGATAGTATTTAGAAAAAATAAAAAGCGTTAAATTGCCCAACAAGTCATAACCCTTGACATATGGTAACAACGATACATACAAACAAAAATTATAATCCTTAATATATCCTAGCTATAGTAACATAGAAACAAACTCATAATCCATTATATCATCTAGTCTTGTTTTTTCTTTTCAGTTTTTTCTCTCTCAAACTCCAATGCTTTCTCGATGGTGAATATACGCTTTCCAAAGTACAATCTTCATATCATTTTCTAGGCATCTACAATTGACCTTTAAAAGTTCTCTGTCATTTTCCATCCATGAGTGGAATTTAGCTTTTTTTTTTTTTCTTCTGAAATGTGCCTGGTCAAAGTGAAAAAGTAAAATATCGTTAAGGCATTTGTTTTTACATATATTCTAAACAAATAATTTGACGATCTTACATATGTGTATTGAGCAAAACTGCTCACTTACACATGTGTAAACTACCTATTTAATCATACGTGTTTGTTCTAATACTATTGTTTCAATGTGCACATCTCATTTACACATGTGTAAGTTTCTTAATTAAACAAATGCAATAGTAAGTAAGTTGATTTGTACACATGTGAAGAAATTTCAAGCTTAAGTATAATGATGTACATATGTGTAAACTTACATATATATGATTAAATAATAAAAACTTGCATTGATTTGCTCAATCATAGTCTAGAATGCATTTTGATGATGTTACAACAATGAAAAGATGAAATAGTAGCAACAACCAAATAACAAACATCAATGCTAATAATAACTAGGTATTATGATTCATCATTCATCTTCTATATCATTTGTACATAACTAATTTACTTTTCTCATGGGATAAATCACAAGGAACATGAAGGTTTAAGTATTATGATTTTCATAAACTAGAAGATTTAGCTTCAATTAAAATGTCGTTAAATTAAACGACATGATAGCCGGTACACAAATCAGTAAATCATACCTCTAAAAAACATGAAAAAGCTAATCGAATAGACTCAAATTGTTAATCACACTCCATCATATCTTTTATGTATACGTGTGTGAGTCTATATTACGAGATCTAGAACGGACATAAAGATTTAGCTTTAATTACCGCTAAACTATCATATTTGATGAGATCTACAAGGAACATGAAGGTTTTATTATAGTTAAATTACACAAAATCACAGTTAATAAAGTGCCTAAATAAATAAATGATACCTTTAGCAATGGGACGAGCTCGATATTCGTAGACATCAGCTTATTCAGAATCTTCATAGAACACCTATCGTCTTGCCAAACGTAAAGAATAATATAGAAAATGCATATACTAAATGCAGCAACCAAAACCGTATCAATAATCAAACCAGCATGTAATTAATCATGCTTGAGTAATGTAGTCAACAACTATATGACGATTACTTGATCGGGGAAGATCTAACAGATGGTATGACGATTAGTGATGGAGATCCAGAAAAAAAAAATGAATTCAATGTTTAATTTTGAACTTTGGATCGTCTTCACTCAATGAATGGTACAAAATCATCGATATGGTAGTAGATCGAGTTCATAAACATGGATGTTGCAGAAGGTAACATGATTGGAGATGATGATGATGATGTTCTATAAGGGATGAACAGGGTGGGGATCGAGATATGGGTTCATGATTGAAAGATTGGAAGGGTTTTTTACAATAATGCCCTTTTAGTCTTTTAATTTAGGTTCCCTTTCACATTAAAAACCCCCTTTAATCTTATCCCTTGATTTAGATTGATCTATGGATGAAAGTTGTTCTCAATGTTCTCACAAAAAATCATGTTCTCAAGATAACCCTCCCCTATATATATATATATAAAGAGACTTGGAAAAAAAAAGGGAAACAACCGTTGTAAAACGGTCAAATGGCCCACTTCCCAAGACCAACACATTTGAAAACGCCCGTTATGTTCACAACCCTCCACCCCTAAAACGCTTCATAGCGCCCTAGGGGGCGGTGTTAGGGGGCGCTATGAAGCCCAAAACGCTGCATAACGATGCCCACTACACACAACCTTTAAGATACATACGATTTTTTCTAATATCTTTTTGATAAAGTTATAAGAAGTCATACTGGGTTAATAAGTTATGATGAATCATACACGTATTAATATGCATAATACACTAGAAGTTAATTTAATGGGCATATTACATTAGAAGTTAATTTATTTAGTTTTATCCTTTTTTTTTTTCATTTTTTAACCTTAATTAAAATTCATTATTTTGATCAGGTCGCTGCTATTTAGGTCGGAAACTGTTGTCGCCGTCATTATGTGAAACCACCTTCGTTGTTTTGCGTCACCGAAACATTGTTGGGCACGACTAATTCAGCGTTTAAGGTTTATGTCAAATAATCAATATACTGAGACATGTTATTGTGTAATATAAAGTAACAACATATATATTATGAACTAAAGTCGATCAAGAAAATTGTTCATAACACTTAAAAGAGTCATCCTTCAAAATTTGTTCCACTTCATTTTTTTTTTTTTTTGTCCAAACCAACTATCGGTCTGTTTTCGATTTTTCCACCCTTAATAACGTATCGGTAGTCGACCACTTAACGGGCTTTTTTCGCATACTCCATCTATTTAAGCAAGCGGCTTCGTGCGAACCTTGGACCATGATCCGGCTCGTTAAGGTCTCCAAGCGGAGGCTGTAAGCAAACAAAGGTCTTTCCATCCAAGCTTAAGAGTGCCCTTATCCTCAACCAAAGTGTACCCATTAGAAGGGAACATCCCTAACAGAAGCGTTGCTTGGGCCGCCGCATTTCCTGCCAAAGATATACCCTTGAACCCGCATTGTTCGAGCTTCTCCCTCCAGTTGCTAAACTTCACTTCCCCGGTCCTTGACGGCCCCCCTACCGCCAACACGTTGCGAATTTCCTTTGATAGCAGTTGTTGTTCCACCACATGCCTCTCTTCACTCTCTTCTCCGTAGCTCGACCCCAATGAGTCGAATAATGCTGAGTAGTAGTGAATAGCCTCCACAAATCTTCCTAGAAAAGATCCTGCATGGCTTAGGTCTTGCTCTACCACTGTCACCACTTTTGGGGCCAACCTGATTCAAAACTAGGCATGTTAATGAACCGAACGTTCAATCAACGTTTTGAGAACGAAAATCAACACATATGTTGTTCGTTCATTTCTGTTCGTTTACAATCGTTATATTTGTTTGTTTAAATTTGGCTAACAAATGAACAAACAAGATCATGTTCATTTTATTCGTTCATTTAAGTTCATTCATGTGTTCTTTTAGAATATGAACGAATAAACACGACCATCTTCATTTCTTTAGCGAACGAACAAAAATTAAAAAATCCATGTTTGTTAAGTTCATTTTCAGGCCTACACGTGATCATAATGTCATGTTACATGTCCATAACAAGTAATTGACACAACTATATATAAAGCGATATCTGCAATGGTAGGGAATAGTATACCTTTGGAGGAAACATAAAGTATTGGTGTCCGATCCGGTAACATCATAAAGCGAGTGTTGCAACCAGTGAACCGCAACCGCTTCCCTCTTGCTCACATTCAACCTTTCGGGGTTCAAATTCCCAACTTTATCAGTAACCGCAGAGAATTCAAATGGGAGTCCGAGTTTCTCTGCAAAATCCGACAAGCGTTTCCCAGTGGCCTCAAGGGCGTCCAGCGAGCTGCCCAACCCAGTCAATCTGACAAAAGGTGGGCCGCCTGGTCTGGACGCCAGTATATGAAAAAGACCAGGCCACTGCAAACCTTGCATGATGTCTAGATCAATAATATGCACCCTATCTTCTCTCTCAAACGCTTCTTGTATGGCTTGGTTCGCCGTGAAATGTGAGAATTTCACGAACGGACTAATGCCATTGAATATTTGGAACGCGGATGTCATTTTTTTCAAACTTTGCGAAAACGCTACATTCGGTGGAAGCGTGTGGTATATACCAAGACACGAGTTCATCAATCTCGCGGACATCGCTTCAGAGAAGTAAGTCGCGACTCGTTGGGCCGCGGTTCCATAAGGCGTAGACAATTCGGATATTTCTAGCAACATCTTATTCGCTTCTTCGAAATTATCAGCAGAAACTAACTCAGCACATTGTAACAATAAAGTGAGTAGATGTAACCCTTGCTCATCTCTTTTTTGCTGTCGAATCTCCTCCCTCTTCTTTTCCCTTAACTCTATAGCCGCGGCCTGTGCAGACGCGGTTACCGCGTTATGATCTTGCACAGGCGGTGGCTGCGAGGGAGGAGACTCTTCCTGTTGTTGATGTGGCCGCTCTTGTTGTAGTTGTTTGTGTATTTCTGGATGCTTAGATGCAGAATTAAACGTAGAAGGATTACCAATTGTGTTGTAATCCTCACTAGTCCATTCCAGATGCCTTTGATTATTAATCTGGTGTTGCAAATCCGCAGCAGAAACCGCAAACATACCCTCAATCCCAGGGTTGTTACGCGGTTGCTGCTGCAGTTGCACTTCTTTCCCACTCATCAAAAATCTAGAACCATAATTTTTAGACGGGTCGTTAACCGATTGCTGCTCCACTAAACCCGGAGGCGGATCGGTTAACGACCGAAGTCTATATTCGAGTAACGTGGCTAAATTAGGGTTACATGGGTGAATTATTTCTCTCACGTTGTGAATAAGATGAGGGATAGACACATCCGTCGAATTGTTTATTAAGTCTTTTATTATGTTGTCGATCCACGCAGCTGCCGTTGAATCATCAGCTGGTATAACGTTAGCGTTAACATTAACGTTAACGTTACTACCACTGCCGGTTATAAAGCTCATACCGCCGTTAGGGTTTGTAGTGGTGCTGTTTGTATGACTTATTCCTTGATAATATGTTTTGTCAGGTGGAAATAACGGTAGGCCGGAAAACACACATAACGGAGGAGAATTATTATTATTATTATTATTACTGTTATTATTATTATTAATATTGTTGTGAGTTGAGCAGGTGGTGGTGGATAATGACATAATATGAGGCGTGTTTATTGACGACGATGAGGACGGTAACGTCATAGTGGAGTGGTTAGCAACATTGTCAACATGACCAACAGTGTTTATATTACAAGCTGCAATATTATCGTTCACATTGCTGTTATTGTTATCGTTCAAAGAACCATTAGACGACGTTGCTAATCCTCCAAAACAACCCGAAACGTCGAGCGGTTGTGCTCGACGTATCAATCTGTGGTGGTACTCTCCCTTACCACCACCCGTCTGGAGTTGCTCCATATCCGAAGCGTTTCTCTTTCTCACCATTATCCGAGTAGATAACTTTTCAAGAAAAAATCTCAAAAAAGTTTCGGATATGATAAATAAACACCGTTAGACTCGCCGCAGATGCAAGAAACTTGCTTCTTCAGTGATGTAGTTTAACAATAAGGTGTGTATGAATGCTTGTGTACACTTATAAAAAAATAAGTGAATACAACACCCATGTGAATTAGTTGAAATAATAACAATAGATTGAAATCCAAGTAGAGGGGCCAAGAGATAACGGCCATGAGCACAACAACATAAGGATATCTTGTATTTGCGTGCGTTTGTTCCCTTATCTGACACTACACTCCACCCCACCTATGTTTTTTGTCTTCAAATAAAAAGTAACATAGAATTAGACTTATTTGACAAGAGGTATATAATGGTAGCAGGTTATGGTGGTGGAAATGGTTATGTGTTTGTGATAATAATAATAATAATAATAAACGTTGGTTTGTTGGTGTGGAGGAGAACAATAGTGGTGGGAGTGGTTAAGATGGGTGAGGGTGTTGGAATAATATGTGTGTTTTTGGTGAAGAGGGTTGTGAGGAAGAAGACATTATGTGTGTCTGCAAGTGCTTGACTCTTGGTGTATTGGAGGGAGGTTCGAGCGAGGTTTTCAATGAATCCTCGATTGGTACACCTGTTGCTGCACCTACGCCTATCACTTCATATCGAGCTCTTCGTTTCCTTTTCCCCGCCTTTTCGTCCTCGTTTTTGTTTGTTTATGTTTATTGTTGTAGATTGTACTTTTTGGTTAATAAATAAATAACTTCGTGTAGCTTTGTTTGACTAATGTGTTTAAATTAAATAAATTTAAGTCTAACCATAATTAGGTATCTTTGGCAAAAGTGACTTATAGTTGAAAGCTAGAGGTTGGTGGCTGAAGCTGGTAGCTTGTGGTTGGAAGCTAGTATCTGTAGTTTTTTAAATATATTTTATTGTTTGACAGACTAGCTGGAGCTTTTAATAAAATGTATAAAATGACAAAAATAGGCATTTACTAAAAGTTTTTATGCATATTTTTTTATGATAGAATAGGTATTTATGTCATTTACTCATTAAAAGCTTGTAGCTAGTATGAGTTTTTTCTTAAACGCTAAGACCGGTGGGTATGGGGGCCGGCATGGGGCCGGCGTTGCCAAGCCGGGCCGGGCTACACCGCCCCCCTGGCGCGGCAACGGCATAGCCGGCACCCCATTGCCGTTGATGCCGGGGCTTGTGGCTTGTGATTGGTGGGTGGCGGCCCATCTCCTTTGCCGGAGCGGCACCACACCGGGTGGTCTAATAGTAATAACTTAATTTCAATATAGAACTTTTTCTCTAACTTAAAAGCTTTAAGCTCCTTCAACTAAACAAAGTTTTTTATTAAGTATGAACTTTTTTCTTAAAAGCTTGAAGCTTTTAAAAGCTCCTTGCCGAATATACCCTTAGTATGAGTAGGGTTGTTTCGAGCCGAGCCAAACCGAGCGATAATTTTTCAAGCGCACACATTTTCGAGCAAGCGACAAGTTTTTTAGACAACCATAAATTTGAGATGTTTCCTTAATGTTCTCGCTGCTTAGTATTGACTGGGGTTCGACCGTCCAAGGATAATACGAAGTCTGAGGTCCGGTTGTTTGAGAATGAGGCAGGTGAGGCGATGGGCATACTACAGAGAACATTTATCGCATTGTGTCGTAGGTTTATAGTGGGAGACGGTTGATGGCGAACAACTAATAGGAATAAGATGTCAAGCATTTTTTTTTCACAACTTAGGGTTTTACAATTAAAACTAAATATAATTAAAGAATTATCATTGGGTTGACTGAGCCAAATAGCCAATAACTATAAATATAATTGCATGTATGCATATATTAAGTCAAATCTAATTTAAGGGTGGGATTAGAGTACAAATGGTGTTTTTTTTAGCGAGAACCAATTTTTTTTTTCTTTTCTTTCTACCCATTTGGTTCTACTACCATTCACAGCCATTTTGCCAAGCAGGTACGTCTTCTTGTTTGTTGATATATTATGAGTCTAAGTTAGTAGTTTGAGTCTTTTTATTTTTGTGTGGTTCGGTATTATGCTCGGGTTTTGTTTGTTTCGTTTTGCGCAGGTTTGGATTGCACCATCCGTACTCAATCTCCATTTGGGTGATTCCGAAGCTGTTATCATTTATCAAGGCAAACCCGAGAGTTTATCATTGTGTCAGAGCCGGTCGCGAATGAAATGCTATACGATCGAGCTGGATTGGACTAGAGTTTTTGGAGCTTATGCATTATTTAACCAGCTAAGTCCTTTTCAATTTGCCCTCGTCTTTTTATTTTTGTATTCGGAATTTATTTTTTGTTTTGAGTCGTTTTCTATTCCTACATTGAGGGCAATGTAGAGTTTAAGTGTGGGGATGGGAAACTGTCGTTTGGTTTGTATATAGAGTCGTTTTGAGTCAAAAAAAAATTAAAAAATAAATAAATAAAAAAAATGAAAAAAATGTCCCTGATTTTGAAGTTTGCATTATATAAAATATGGAAGATGATAGGTAAAGTTAGGTGTCCGGTTTTCAAATAGTATGTATAATAAGAGATTAAAATTGATTGAAAACATGTCTGATTTGGGATATGTGGGTAGGCTCAACCGGTAGAAAGGTTTCCTTTGAAAAGTAATAAATTAATTATGTTAGGCTATTTTGTGGGTTCTCATCTAGGAGAAACGGGGAGACCGAAACCGCCAAAAATAGTATAAGAAGCACCGTTATAAGTTTAAAGCCGTTAGAATTTCTAATCACTTTGAAAAAAAATATATTAGAAATCAAAGCAAAAATGTTGAAGCTTAAGGTGCCTGGCCACTGGGATAGCGACTTGGATTGGTCACACCCTCTGAGTTAAGTATGCTGAGATGAAAAAAAAAATGCTGAAGCTTAAGGTGCCTGGCCACTGGGATAGCGACTTGGATTGGTCACACCCTCTGAGTTAAGTATGCTGAGAAAAAAAAAAGAAAAAAAAGAAATAAGTGGTTTTAAATTCTCTTGGCTTTTTACATAAGATGGTTGAAAAATGGTCAATTGGTCGTTCCTTTAGCTTCATAAGCTTGAGGCGGGATTAGGAGGAACTGTGGCTTCTTTTGAGTGAGACCCTAGATAGACTAATCAACATTAACTTAACATAAATAAAAAGGGGCTTGAAAACCGGTGTGGGTTTAAGAGGATCAATATACCTGCAACCGCAATCAACACGTTAGTGGATTATTAATTAAGTAACCTATGTTTTGAAACTGGATGTAAACCTAACTGTGATTCCATAACGTAATTCTTTTTCAGGGACGAAAAAAAGATAAGTGTGGGGATATTTGATGTATTGTAAAATACATCTATTTCCAGTGTAAAGTTTGTATAGTATTCGAGTCTTTTAGATAGTATTTTTATTAGGTTTAGGCTTGTACCAGTCTATTTTATTTAGTATAGTTTTTTATAAATGTTTATTAGTTTTGGGTCATTTTTAGTACTTATTTATTTATTTTATATTTTGGTAGGTGTTCGTGTGGACGTTGGAGCGTAAACGAGCAACTTTGGTCAAGCCAAGAATACCCGAGTCTAGAGTACCGAGTTATAATACTATATATAATAATAATAGTTTATTAATAATAATAATAAATAATAAAAAGAAAAAAAAAACAATTATGTGACTTTGGTCACATGTTTGGGCCCGGCCGAAACAAATCCAATTGAGGAGAATTGATTGGAGCCGCTAATAAATTCTGAGGGGGACATTATTATTTTCAAAGAGGCTGCCGCAAATTGAAGAAAGGAGAGGATATTATCGAATAGAAGTAGCAGCCTTAAAAGGAGATTTATTTAGAGGTGAAGGTCAAGGGTTGAAAGATAGGTGCCAACACGGGTCGGTTCTAATTCAACAATTTATTATTTATTTATTTATTTGAAACTTGTTGTGAACACTATGAATATGTTGTGCTTTTATTGTTTTGATATTATCATGACTCTTAGAGGCTAAACCTTTTTCACTACCTAGGTTAAAGATGATTGCACTTGTTTGATTTATTTTCTATTTGGTTTTGAAACTTTTGGTTTGTCGGTGAATTTTAAAGTAAAAAACTCTTTATTTTCTGGTTTAGTGTGTATGCGTATTTAGTTTTGTTTAATTAATTTTTATAAACTCCACTTGGGTTTTTGTGAATGTCTTTCATGTATGAATGCGGGTTAGGTTGCGGACTGGGTGTTAGCAGCTAGTTTATGGTTAATTTCTGCAGGTTATCCATAGGAGTTGTAATTGTTAATTAGGTAATTCTAAGTGTTCTACCAATTCTCAATAGCTGTAAGGTGCGAGATTGTTGGTCTGTCTAGGGTGTTAAATTGCTAGATCTAGATGCTTTGTAAGAAGATCTTCCTAGTTTCCCTAGCATTCCTTGTAGGCCAAGTCTTATCAGAAATATTATAGTTACCCCTTGCACTTTTGGGTGTATTGTGACTTTCGCGCTGTAAGGTAGACTGTCTAGCGGGTACTTTAAGATTCGAGTAGGTAAGCCTGTAAGAGTAACCTCTCAACCGGTGGTTTAACGGCTTATAGGTAACCTTAGGTTTCTCCTTGAGAAGGGTCGAGGGTCCTCTAGTTTATCCTGTAAGTTTAGTATTTTTAGATCCCGGTTCCACACCAGTTCCATGGCCATTAGAAGTTTGTCATTCATGTGTAGGATTCTAGCCTAGGTAGTGCCTTCCCATCATCTGATCTCAGTTACGGTTTTCAGTTTGTGTCTATAGTTTATTTAAGTTTTATTTTATTTATTTGCATTAGTTTGTTAGAAACCCCCCCGCCCCATTAAGCAACAAAATATTATTAAGTCAGTTTGTAGATAAGTAATCGAGTCTAGTTTACGTTTTCCATTAGAGTCTCGTGGGTTCGATACCCGGACTTACTTTAGCTGTACTGCACTGACCGGTACACTTGCCGGTTGTGTGGTTTAGGTTTAGAGAGTCTTAGGATATAAATTTAAAACTTAGAGTGTCTAGTTTAGATTAATTTAGTAGTTTTTACTAAACCACTTTGAGCACATCACTTGTATACCATCTGATGCACTCAATGCGAGCAGTACCATCATCGATCACAAACGAAACTTCAGTAGCTCTATCAGCCTTGTTCAGTACCATCCCCACCAACTTTACCTGTTTTTTTTTTTTTTTTTTTTTTTGTGCAAATAAACAGTTTTCACTCATTTCAATAGTTTTATAAAGTTTAAACCCAAATAGAAACAAAGAAAGGCTTGTAAACAAAGTGAATGAACACAAATAATTAAACGAACAGGGTTTTCTTGTTCGTGTTCATTTGTTAAGAAAATGAGCGTATTTGTGTTCATTTATATTTGTTTGTTATTAGTATAAACAAACGGTTCACGAACATTACCAATTGTTTAAATAATAACAATGTGAATACCAACTGTTTAGCTCTTTAGCATCTAGTGACTGGTTATTATAAGAAAGATTTCAATAAATAATCAACGAGCTTGCAAAAAACTAAAGACAAGTAGCCAAGGGACAAACATGCTATATGGAGTAGAAGCCCTTTTCAATTTGAGCTTTATGTTTCAATGTTTCATGATACAGAGAACTTATCTTGATCATTTTCAATTCCTCGCCACCCCAAAATATCTACATAAATAAAAGTGTTAAAAGTTAGTAGCAAACAGGAATGAGTAAAACTAAAAGTAAAATATTGTTTATAAATGATCCTTGACGACACGGAATATATGGTTATCAACTATCCACAGTTGTCAAAAGCGCTCGCCTAGGCGATGAAATTCCTAGAAGCGACCTTCTGCCAACGCTTTTTTTGCGCTTCTTGCCTAGGCCACAGGCGGTAGCAAAGCGCCTTGAGTGCGCTTTACGCCTTTGACAGCTATGCAACTATCAAGGGTGTAAGTAAACCAAAAGGAAAGAGGAAAATACTGTGCTATGTATATCTGCGACATGTGGCAAACAACTGATGTAAGGAGAGCCCATTCATATGCCTGCATTAGGAAATACAAGATAAACAAGGAATCACTTAGAACATGTCCTCAAAGACATTCATCAATCATCAGAAGCGTAACAACATGCTAGTGATACATAAAAAGATGTAGTAATAATAATAAAAGGTCAATCGCAAACAAAGCAAGGTTAGCTGTACGTGACCAAGGATTTGGTGCAACAAAATGACCAAAGCAAGCTTCGCAACATTGCCGACGTCCTCCCTCAACAAAGAATTTACTGAAGGATGTAGATTATCAGGGGCCAGTTGCTGCAAAAATAAATAAATAAATAAATTCACAGAAAACATGATATTGGGATGTTAAAAAATAGTCATAAATTTGAATTAAAGCATCATACCACAACGTAAGGAACCTTCAATATGCAATCACCAGCTTGTATCGGTTTACAAGCAAACAATGACCTGAATATAGGACCAAACTTGTGGCAATGTCAATTAAGTAAAATCGAAAAACAAATTAAAATAAGCTTTAAAAGGAAACGGGTTGAAAGTCACCCAACGGTTTTTAATGCATAAAAAAGCCTCATAAATTATTTTATTCAAAACATTAGATAATTTTTGTTATCATATCTGACACTAATCAAGGGATGATAATTAATAAAAAAAAAAGTGAACAAAAAGTTTTAGGCCAACCCAACCACGCTAAATATACTGCCAGCTTTGACCCGTTACCCGACCCACACATTTTGCGAACAATACCTTCTCTCCTGCAGAGATATTAGTTCCTCCTTCAGCTTCTCTAGCAAAAAGAGCCGCAATACCAACAGAAGGTAAGGCTGAAACAAATTAAACATGTGATCAGTATGAAGATAAAATTACTACATTTCTTCATTCAAAACCTAAACAAACAAAAATATGGTTAGAAAATTTGTATCTTGCCTGACTGAAACACCAATATTCAGTTGTAGACATACTAAAACAGAAAAATAGAAATTTGACTTGTTGTGGATGTTTTAGGCGTGTATATTGAAGCCTGGCTATTGCTAGCCAAGCAATCATAAGTTAAATCATATACCCTAAAAATCATTAAAAAAATATAGACAGAGTTAAAAAGAAATAAAGATATGACCAACCATTAGTAAAACACATGTTGTCCCTGTTCTTGTGACCAGTCCCTTAACGCAGCTCTGACAATCAATTTCCCACAAAATATTAAGAAAATATCAATGTTTGGAACCAGGCATACATAAAACTAAAGAAAATAGCAATGTTTGGAAAATTTATACATATGAAACATCAAAACTTTATGAACTTTGCATACAAACAGTTCGAAAAACTTGCTTGTATTTATCAACAAGCTGCAATAAAACCTTAAAACAATTCTATAATTTTGTTGAGGCATTTCAATGAGCAGTTGGTGTGCGTCTTCAAACCTTCCAATTTTAAACGACACAACTATTAAACATTAACCCCAATCGGAACTTATATCAGAAACTCATAATCAATTACCTTCAAGGCTTCGACATAGGATAATCATACATCGAAATATAATTATATACCATGACTGAATAACTTACCTGACCGTAACATGAGGGGAATGTTGGGTAACATGGTGCACTGAAACGGTATACCGATGGTGTAGACGAGTGGCATATGTATCGTTGAACGGGTAAGGTCGCCCGTCTGGTGGTGTGATGGTGGTTCGACGGCAAGTGAGATACTTAGCTTAGGTGGTCGGAATCGGCTATATAAATGAATAAAAAAGCAGAATATGAAACAATGGGTGGGGTTACTAATTAGAGGGGAGTTATTGAAGGGGAAGGCAAAAGGATTATTGTGAAGGCATGGTAGGAAAATGGGGGTAATATTGTAAAATTGTTTTGATATTGTAAAGGAGGAGGATGGTGAAATGTCAATATTACCCTTATAAGTGTTTTAATTGTCCCCAAAATTCCTATAATGCCCTTATGAAATAAGCTTATTCTTTTATACTTGTTTCTTTAAAAATTGTACCCATGTCAAAATTCCAATATGGTATATCACTCCTCCTTTATAATGTATTATAGATTATAGATAATAATAATAATAATTGTTAGGATAAAAATATGGAGCTTTATCAAGCAATAGTCAAGCTCGAGGCGTTCCACCTTTTTGTATTTAAAAGACCAACTATTATGTTAATTAAATTTTTTTGGTTGATATACAATAAAAAATATGAGGTTTGTATTGATTAAAGTCATGATTTGGTATTTATATACTTGAATGAGTTGTTGTATTGGGTCGTTTATCACATAATGTACCAACCCTCAACATATATATCCATAAAAGAAAAGAAGTTACAAGATTGAGATTGATAGTTGCAGGTTTGTGTTTTTTTTTTTCCGAGAGAGAGATAGGAAAGAGATTTGAGATGGAATTAACCCCCTGCTAGGACTAATTAATCAATCAACTTTATAACTATTATTATTTTTTTGTCATCAACCAATCTCAACCATCCATCTATAGATCTAAGGGCCACAAACATTTCTTAGCCTTCTCACAAAAATCACTCACAAAAATCACCCATTTGTATCCGAACCTTTACCTTTAATTGAGTGATATATATAAAACTATAAATATAATTGTAATTAATGTGTGTGTATATATATATATAATTATATATATAATAAATTAATAAAGATTATATCGATCCGAACCGAGCCAAGTTGACATTTGCTGGTGCTTGGCTCGTTTAGAAACCGAACCGAAGTAAGCCAATCGTCTCGTTTATGTAACACCCCAAAACCATTCGTTCGCCTAACTACGCCATTAGGCGTGATTAGCAATATAATAACACGTGACTTAGAGGATAATAATATGGGTTATATTCTAACATGGAAATAACCTAGTTAATAATATTATGTTTATAAATTAATAAAAGGTGTTTGAAACTAGCTTATGAGCTAGTTCTTATACGAAAATGACAATGGGATAACATGAGGGACTATAGTTGCCATCTAGCCAAACAAGAAATATGTAATGGTAAATTGAGTGAGAACACACACACTTGTGTGTGTATGTATACGATTAACATCAGGAGGTTCACCTCCTTGAACCTCAAACCCCAAAACACCAATTTCAAGCTCAAATCCAAGTCAAATCAAGGGGTTTTTCAGTGCATTAGCAAGATATGGGTTATCTAAGGCTTATAGAACATCAAGGTACCTTTTATTTGGTAGAAATTGATGTTATATTCGTTTTTGATTCTTATGAAAATTTAGGGTTTTGATAAAAACGTGGAATTGATGGTTAATATGGGTTACCCTAGTCATGGGGAGCCTTAAACATGTACAATCCGGTCACAAATCACACTAATATGTGTATTTGATTTTGATCATATGATTATGTGAATATGTAAGATTTGGGGTTTAACCTCTAGGTTGAAACCACACATGATTAGTAGTCTTGGGTGACTCTTAGGAGTTGTTATAATGATCAAATTTAGTTGAAATGCCTAAATATCTTGTTATGATAATAATTAGATACATGGCTATATTTTGGTTAAACTTAGAATGTTGAAAACTAAGTATATTGGTGGATGCACGCCAAATGTTTGATGAAATGCCTAGGTGAGTTAATCTCAACTAGACATGTAAGAAAATGGCTATGGATTTAGCTAGTAATGATAATGAATACATGATGTTATGGATAGTGAACAAAATTCCATATTATGTATTCTAATAATCGAGTTTGACATGTTCCTAAGTTAGGTACAAGAACTAGGGATGCA
Organism: Ambrosia trifida; assembly: GCA_028751855.1. Classification (NCBI taxonomy): domain Eukaryota; kingdom Viridiplantae; phylum Streptophyta; class Magnoliopsida; order Asterales; family Asteraceae; genus Ambrosia; species Ambrosia trifida. The sequence goes on along the minus strand of CM054128.1, from coordinate 136,246,303 downwards.
AACGGGTCAAACGAATGCAAGTCGGATACTTATGGAAACAAGAACGGATGCGAGGTAAGTTTTACTTACACCAATATACTATAACATAGCTTAAATTGTTATAAATATTAGTTTTAAATCTTGAGTGCGAGATAAAGATAAACCCTAAGGGGTAGAATCTATTAAGTGGGTCGCCTTATGTGCACTCAATACAAAATGCGGTTTATGACCTTAATCGAGATAATGAGTTATGACCAAATGGAGAAATCCATCAAACGGGTCAACTAATAAAGATATGTGAGAAATGATGTTTTAATCCAATTAAATCAATTGAATGAAGTTGTTAAGAATGTTGTTAAATGGGTCAAGTTTGTGACACTTGAACCATATATAAAAACTTGGATAACTTAGTATTATGAACGACGTGTCTAAACGGATCAAATGGTGATATCCCCACCATGTGAGTCCAATACTTGATGCTTGTTTTTCAAGCAATAAGATTCATGAGGTTAAACGGCTCAAATGGCAAGGTATTACCATTTGAGTTTCGAGGAATTAATGTGTATATTTAGAAAGCACGCAGGTAGATGCATTTGCGCATGCACGCTTGATGCTAAGAATCGTGGAGGATACGCACAAGGTATGAGAATGGGTCAACACCACCCGGTAAGTCCGTAGTCGAATAAACGCCTTCGGGCGAAGCAACATAGGTGATAAAAGTACCCACATGAAGTGTGGGTGCAATCAAGTAAGTTATTTCCATAACTATGTCTAATGCGCGCTAAGGCGCTTAGAATCGACCACATTAGAACAATCTTGAGAAATGTTGAAAATCTAAGTCCGTATGGGCTTAGAAGTTTTTAAACAAGTCATTGAGTCCAAAACAATGGGTTTCAATCAAGAAGTGTCGCCACGAATGGCTAAATCGAAAGATTTGGCTAGGAGGGGCATTTTGGGAAATTATAAAGATTTACTAAAGGATAAATCTAATAATCGGAATCATAACGAACAAATCGGACAAACACTTTAGTTGATCAAGTATATAATGACTTGACAACATGAACTAGATGCATTGCGCATGGTCAAATGGTGTTTGGATAAGTTAAATGTCTAAATGGGTCAAATTGGGTAAAAGTCGCCATAAACATTCAAAACTAAGAACCGGATCATGGCGACATAAACCGGACCATAATTTCAGTCAAACAAAGGTTTATTTAGTCGGCGAGTCATTACTTAGGCTTCGGGAATCATCAAATGCGGTTGCGACATGATTCCCATGCTTAAAAATCACCAAATTCACATCAGAAGCTTCGAGCGGCCGCTCACAGAGACCGAGCGGCCGTGCGCTTTGACCTGCACGTCAGCACGAACTTTAAAATTGCGTATAAAATCGTAGAAAAATCGTTAGGAGGTGTTCTTTATATGCCTGGAAAGCTCTCGGAGCGTAGAACAATTCTCATTTGAAAGTCGAAGTCAGATTTTGGGTTTTAGAAGGGGTAAAAGCGATCCGAACAGCTGCTGCGCATAAGTTGCAGCAGTTTGTTCTCCTGATAAAGGGCCGTTTGGCCTGGTTCGTTTCGTATCAACGTGTAACGAATACCGTACTAGTTTAAATGTATCATTGACAACCCACTAACCATTTTTGTGAAATGGTGCTAGGTAAACAAGTGAAGGAAGTCCCGGAGCAAGGATCAAGTCGCGAGAAGAACCGAACACGCCCGAACATTCATCAAGCTTCCGCACTAGAATCTAACGAACTCCCGTTAAAAACAAAAACTTTAATACATTCTTTTTGTAGCAATGATGTAAAAATTTATTGGAACTAAACGTGTATGGGATTCATTAAGTTGGGTTTCATAATTTCAAAGTTTTAATCGGGAGTGGTTTTTAGTTAAGGTCCAAACCCGTAAGATTAGGCAATAATCGCGTGATTACGGGTTAGGGTCTTACAAGTGGTATCAGAGCCATTGGTTTGAGGGATTCGAGTGTCGAGAAGTATACTTGGACTCAAACCGTGCGCTCAAGTGTTGAAGGGTGTTCGGTTCGAGGCTTGATCAAGGAATCCGGTAAGTAATATCTATAATAAACTTACGGTTTGATCGGAAATTGTTATAGGTAATCAATAGTGATATCGTGTAGATACACGCTATCTCGAATGCTTAGTAAATAAATGGTTAGGTGGCATGGGACCTATCCAAAGATCAATTCGGGCAACAAAATTCTTTTATAACTAGAATTCTCGCATTACTATAGAAATGCATACTAACCATGTGATGTCTTATCACTAATCAATTGTGATGTGACAGGAATAATATCACTGTATTCGATAATTGGGATCGAATGATCCACCCAACGAGGTGGTGGGGGTTCGGGAGCACGACTGATAGCATGCTCACTAAGGACCAAGTCAAGTAACAACTCAAATTAACGGATTTTTAACAAAAAGGGAACACAAGGGCAAGTATTAATCAGGTACACGCTCTAAATTATATTAAGCATATTAGTATGCAAGCATCACATGAAGGGTGGTACTTGCATACGCAAGCGAAAAGCTAAATGGGAAATATGCATTGTTCACACTAGTGAACAATCAATACACAAACGTAACTTGAACATCGAGACCGGGTTGGGGGTAATCATCCCAAACTAACGTTTAGAAACCAAAGGATGCTAGAAAGGCGTTGTGATCATACCAATGAGTGTGATCACACAAAGCTTTACAAAACGAAATCACACAGTTTATTCTTAATGGAGCAACTACATAAGTGACTAAAATCTAGACGGGTTTGAGATGGTCAACCCCTACTTTTTCAACCAGTTAAATCTCTTCAAATTTGAAAAAAAGGGAAAACGTCTAAACTTCTCTATAATTTTGCCATTTTATCTGACACCATACTGACATATACTGAAACAGACGACCTAACTCCTCTAATTTCTAGCCGTTACCTTTTCAAATAGTTTAGACGTTTTGTATATGGCTTCAAAACAAACGGCTCGTGTCCCTAAACCTTAGACATCTTCTCCCAATTCCTTAAGTTTTAGCCGTCATACTAAATCTCTTACCTTTACCTTTAGCCGCACCAAAGTTGTTTTCTCCCAATTCTCTAAAGCTTAGACGTTTTCTCCGATTGTTCTCCCTAAAGCTTAGAGGTTTTCTCCCTAAGCTTATACTTTTAGCCGTTTCAAAAGGCTCAGCTTTTGCAAAGACGTTTTCTCAATTTCAAAGTAAAGTTCTAAGTTATAGCCATGTTTCAAAATAAAATCAAATTAAATAATAAAACTAATGAAACCCCTAGAGTTTAAGGAAAACTAATGAAACGGCTTACAGTTTGGGGGAGTTTGGGGGAATAAGAAGAAACGACTAAATAAATAATAAAAGGCTATAGTTTAGGGGGGGGGGGGGTAATAATAAACGGCCCTAGAATCAAACCCCTAGAGCTTAGAGAAGACTTGAAAAAAAAAGTGAAGGCTAGAGGTTAGGGTTGTGGGTGTAAAGATGTCTAGAGTTTAGGGGGTAAATACTAGCTCAGCTCAAATCTCAAGCCGTTCCAGCCGAGCAGAGACGTCTTCACTTTCCTTCCTCCTAGCCGTTAGGTACGTGGAGTTATTTAAGTGGTTGAAGGATAAGTCTAGGGTTTAGCCAAGTAGACACATGTCACATTTTTATTCCCTCGTTTTACGTGAAATCCCTAAATGTTAGCCTATAACTTTCTTTATTTTGGTAAAGGTTTTTGGGTCAATGTCTAGTAGTGTGAGTTTCCCGTCATTAGGAAAGACTGTTGGCTAATGTGTACGGGGGAGAGAGAGAGAAAAAGAGATGGTGTTTAAGCGAAAACCGCATGTTTATGTGTTTATGTGTACGAATAGCCCAATGGAGAGTGAGAAATGTATGTGGTCCGTAGGGAGGAGAAAAAACAGTGGTGGTCCGTGCGGCAGTATCACGGATATGTCGTTTATTTGAATTCAATTTTTTGTTTCACAACTTGTCACTTTTATTTGATATCGTTTATAATTATAATTATAAAATGCATGAGTTATGGATACCGTTAACACATATATTTGTTTAGCCATATAGTTTGATTATTTTATTCTACTTTTTTAATTTTGAATGTAGAATATTTTTTTTATTAGATGATACATATGGATTTTTAATTTATAAAGGAAATTTTAGAAATTAATATTACGTCTTTGTGACCGGTCTTAAGTCGGAATGGTTGCTTTGTTGTTGAGTATGTATAAGAATGAGTTGAGCTTGTTGGGTTCATAAAAACTCATCTCTTAATGAAATCGTTCAGCGCTGATTCATTCAGTAGGAGGAACATGTTGAATGACAAAGAAGACCTGTCTACCTTCAAATCTCATTCCTCTTCTTTTTGGTTCCCCTTTGCAACCACCGGATCTCACCCCTCATGAACAACCCAGCTGTCGAAAACCTGCACCCGCCGGAAACCCCCACCTCTCAAGAACCCCTAGCACCGACGGTTCCCCTTCCTCTTCTCTCTCTACTTCCGTCTTCTTTCCACAGGTAAGGTACCCCATTGTCTTCTCTCACTGTTTCCATAATCAATAGCAAAAACTAAAAAAAAAAAAAAAGCCAATTCACAAACAAAATCATAGACTGACCATCATCTTTGATCTAAACAAATCTAATAGAGAGAAGATTTTAGAGAGAGAGACGGGGACGGAGAGAAGGTGGGAAAGAAAGATGGGAAAGAAAGAAACAGGGGTTTTCTTTATGTTTTGATGTGTGGTGTGTCTTTGATTACAGGGAAGAAAGTAGAGATTCTTTATGTTGGATTTATTTGATAATAATAATAATAATAATAATAATAATAATAATAATAATAATAATAATAATAATAACCGTTCAAAAGAAATAATGATAGAATTTTGTATAGGATTTTTATTCATTAAAGTGGGGTTATCTAAATTATCAACGTGTTATTGTTACAGGGATAAAATAGTCATTTTGCATACTTATTCAGACATACAACCAAACAACCATTACTGGTTCAGCACTTACTGATTCAGAGCCTCTTACCTATTAAGACCTCTTACTAGTTCAGCACTTACTGGTTCAACACTTGCCAAACAGCCCCTTAATCTCTTCCATTGCCTTCGCAACAAACACCGATTGGTTCTATATTAAAAACTTTGATTATGTAAGTGTTATGTACTGAAATGAGTAAATAGTCAAAATCGTCCTTGTAGTTTGGTAGGTTTTGCTATTCTAGCTCAAAATAAAACTAATTGTATGAACAATCCAGTAGCTTGACGAAATGCACTAAAAAGTCCAATTATTTAACGGAGTTAACTCAACCCAGTTAAGTTAGGGGTAAAATTGTTCATTTACCTTCTGAGCTCCTTATATGCCCCTGACTCCAGTCCAGTTTGTTTTCCATCCACTTTGTTCCCTCCACAGCAGCCTGCTTCCCTCCATAAACCCTAAATGATCGTTGCACAAATGGAAAATCACGTTTGAAAGAAGAGGAAGATGACACAATCGATTGTGTGAACTGGGGAAGAGGATGTCAATCTTGAAGAGCTCTACGGTAATGCAATCGATCCACTTTCTTACATAGAACCCCCTGTTTGTTATACTTGTAATGATCATAATATGCAATCTCAAAATTTGCTTAACAATCAACAATGTAAGTCACTCTCCTTAAAAATTTTCACTTAAAATTCATCATAGCGGAGAGTTTACTGATCCAGAGCAATTAAATCTGATGTACCTTAACGGGAAGGTTAACTACATTGATGAGGTGAACTCTAATTATTTCTCAATAATCGCCTTGTATGACATGCTGGTGAAACTTGGTTATTGTGAGGATGACGAGTTTAGGATTCACTATAGGCTGCCATCAGAAGACTTGGGACTAGGTTTAAGACAACTGTTAAATAATAGTAATTTGCGCGTGTTGAAAAAAATTGTTGAAAATGAGAAATCAATTGATATATATATATATATATATATATATATATATATATATATATATATATATATGTTGAGCATATTAATCCTGACTATGATCCATCAAAAAACAGAGTTGTCTTTCATCAGCTTTGGCATGAGCAGGTTTGGTAGTAGCTTGAGGATGATCCTTTGAAGCAGGTTGAGAATGATCCTTTTGAGCAGGTTGAGAAGGAGGTTGAGCATGATGACCCAATTTCAGATATTGATACAGATTTGTTGAAGCCCACATTTTATTATGCCAGCCCAGAGAGTGATGAGTGGTACCATGATCCATATGAAGCGAGGTATGATCCATTAGATTCACCCTATTTGTTCAGATGATGATTTTCTTTAGAAGTAGTGTAGGTGTGTTAGTAGTTTAGGATGGTCTGTAGTTCAGTCTTTTAGTATAATAAACAATGGTAAACAGATGTGGTATGTAAATTGATGTCTTGAACTTCAGTCTTTTGGTATGTAAAATGTGGTGCATGGTTTATGGATGGTTAATAAAATTTAAGCTTGGTTTGACTATATATATGGTTTACAACTTTGGTTTGACTATACACATGTGTGCATATCTGGTTTAGCTATATATATATATATATATATTCGTGCAGCTGTTGACCTATTTAGTGTAATGTATATGTATGCATCTGTGTGCATATGTATGTATCTATATGCATATGTGTACATATGTATGCATATGACCCATTTAGTGCATATTAATGCATAAGTTATGTTGTTGACCCATGACCCATTTGCAAGTTGAAGAATAGGCAGTTGTGCAGTTACAGTTTGGTCAATGGGCCATGCTTGCACAAATGTGTAGTTTTGGTAAATAGGTCATGCATATGTGCAGTTTTAGTAAATGGACAATGTGCAATTTTGGTCAAATGTGCAGCTACACAACTGCCTATTCTTCAGCTTGCAAAATAGGTTATGGGTCAGCTGCACAAGTGATAAATAGGTAGCAGTTGACTTGATCAACCCAAATGGGCCATATAGCAGCAGATAGCATACAACATGAGCCTGCACAAATCTACTGTCAACATAACACGACATACAAATGTGCATATGCACCCAACATGTCCATAACATTCAAAAGTCACATATCCAAACACAACATTCTAACAAAAGAGTAGCTAAACTATTAGTAGAACTCAAACATTCAAATCAACTACATAAACTTGAACAAACCATAAACATAACCTACTAACTAGAAACATGTGTTCCACTGTCTATCTTCGTCTTCTTTTTGCAAGTTCTCTAGTTCTTTTTCCACTGACTATACCATAACCTAGCATCCCTCATTAGCAGACATTTGTGCTCCATGTTTAAGGATTTCACAATCCATGCACCTTGAGATTTGTTTGTTCTCAATGTGCAAAACCTAATCACATCTATCCATTTGGGGACTGATACCCTTACACACCACACGAAAGGTGACCTTGTCATTCATATTAATCACTAATTGCCTCTTGTCAAACATAGCATTGGTTTTAACAACTGTCTTGATATCATCTTTACATCTAAAGGCTTGACCAAGATAAAAGGTGTATCTCCAATTTGATCATAATCAAACTCTCAGAGTCATCAACATTAGAACTGGAATTGGAACCTTTATCAGCCATCATAAGAATTGGATGATTGCATCTGCAACGTTATTAGTGCATAAGATTTTCATAATTATTACGGCATACAAAGTTAATTATGCTATACTCTTATTGTTTTCATTCACACTACAATGTAAATGAGTACATTAATTTAAGCAAAACATACATTCATACCTAAACCCTAAATCAGTACATACATACCTAAACCCTAAATAATTACATTAATTGAAGCAATACATATATACATACATACATACATACCTAAACCCAAAATCAAAAGAAGTAGAAGATCTCCTGCAGAAGACGAGCTGCTGTTTTGGCGCTCACTTGTAGAAACGAGCTGCTATGGAGGGTTTATGGAGGGAAACGAGGGGTTGTGGAGGGAAAACAGAGTGGAGGCAGCTGGGTTTTAAGAAGATTGTAAGGTAAATGGACAATTTTATCCTTGACTTAACTGGGTCGAGTTAACTCCGTCAAAAAAAAATGAAATGGATTGTTCAGGCAATTAGTTTCATTTTGATCTGGACTGACAAAACCCACCAAACCACAGGGCGATTTGGCTATTTACTCTACTGAAATATATTATTATTTTACTATTAAAAATGTGTTTAAATTGTTTATTTTTAGTTTTCCTGCAAGTGTTAGCTTCTCAAGAAGGCAAGCTAGTTGTCTTTCTAGTGTTGAATATTCATGCTTATGTTTTGTTTTAGTTGGCAAGTGTTGGCATGAGGATCAAAAAATATATCTTTTTATTTTTAAATTGTGTGTTTTAGTTTTCTTATAAATGTAAGTTTCTATCTTAATTAGTATTATAACTTAAAAGTTACAAGGATTACTAGACATGCTAACCACATTTATATTTTAATTGAAAATGTGATTATGATACTTTCTCAGTCCAAACTCACGTTCCTTGAATTATTAATCTATACATAAAGTCTCGTAACTATTTATCAAACTTAGAAAAATGTACAAGTACCACATAATTCATATTCAGATATATTTTAGAGGGGGTATGGGAATAATAATATGTTAACTATGTTGATTAGTCTAGTAAGTTTTAAACCTGATGTTAAAAGTGGATAAATTACGTGAATTGACGTGGTGGTGTATGGGTGATATTATAGGTGAAAGGTGAGGGGTTCGATTCTCATAGGGTCCCACTATTTGCACAAGGTTAAATTTTATTCACACAACCCTCTACGGGTCGTAGAGCCCATTTTTCCAGACTTCTAAGAGCCGTAGAGGCCTCTACGGCTCGTAGAAGAAGTCTTATTAATTTTGAGAATGAAGAAGGACGCGATGGATGTTTTATGATGCCTACGGCCCGTAGAGGCCTCTACGGGTCGTAGAGAAAAAAAAAACCAAAAACGTTTGGGACGAGGTTCGATCTTAGGCACATTATCACACAAACACACACACAAAGTCTTACTTCGTATATGGGGACCATCTGGGCTACCAGTTCGCTGGTTTCTTAGTTGGAAAGTTTTAATATAACATAAACCAGTCTTAGGCAGCCTCTACGGCCCGTAGAGGCATATACGACCCGTAGAGAGGGTTTTTTTTTTTTAAATCATTTTAATTATGTAATAATTAATCCCGAGCGTGTAATACATTAACACAAGCATGTAAAACATTAATACAAATTTATAAAATAAATTTTATTTGTTTAATTTTTTTAGTTTTTTAAAGTCGTCTCGATAAGCGTGTAAAACATAAACACAAACGTTTATATAACCAAACGATAAAACTAAACGTTAAAACATTTACACAAGCGTTCAAAATAAAAATTGTTTAAAACATTTACAAATCAGAAAATCATAAGTCAAAAGAACTGTCATCAGGCGTCGGCGTCGGCGTCGGCTGCGGCTGCGAGGTCCCGGGCTGCTGCGAGGAGGTACCGGACTCATGCTGGGTCTGCTGCGTCATGGGCCCTAAAGTCGGTGGGAGACGAGTCTGCATGCCCAGCTGACGATACATATCCTGCTGGCCAGCAATCAGCCAGCGCATCGCCTCATCCTGCCGATCACGCCACTGACGCATCTCTACCTCCTGCTGCTGACGCCAGATGTCCTGCTGCACACGCCAGATGTCCTGCTGCTGACGCCACGCACGCATCTCGACAGCCTCCTCGGCAGCCGCACGTACGTCCGCCCTAACATCAGCAGGCAACCTGAGAGAGTGATAAACGCGCGCCGGTATCTGCACGTCCTCAGGCTGCTGCTGAGGCATCTTGACGTCCCTAAGACCGCCCCCTCCTGCTCATGCACAAACTGCAACCCGACCTCCACAGCATCACCTGCGATGGATAACAATAAATAATTAATAAATAATAATAATATTCCAGGATTTTATAAAAAAATTGGGCAGAGTTTCCCCTGTTTTTAGGCAAACCAGACAACACAAGTTGTCTACAAGTTTCCCAAATAATAATAATAATAATAAGTATAATAATAATAATAATAATAATAATAATAATAATAATAATAATAATAATAATAATAATAATAATAATACCTCTAAGGCCCTGATGTACTAACGGCTCATGCACAAACTCCACGCCACCGGGACCAATCAGATAGTGGAAGGCTTCATGATCCGGCGTCTTCGCCTTCTTCGCCGCACAAAGCATAGCCTTCATCGTGGGTAGACCTATTGGGCTGAAACAAACTCATAAACATTAACATTAATAATAATAATAATAATAATAATAATAATAATAATAACATTAATAACCGAAATACCTGGGCGGTAGTGACGGAAACCGATTACGGTTAACATAACCGTAATACTTCACGGCATCGCAGCGCTCGACAATCTTGCTGATGATCCCCCCGCATGGGATGCCTCCCTTCAACGGCTTATGGGGGAAGGAGGCAAAGTACTCGGCCATGACCCGATGCAAGGCAATCGGCGTGCCGGTGAGTATGCAGTACAGGTACATCAGATCCGTCTTCGTCACCCGCTCGTTACTATTCCCCCGTGCCGTTAGGGAATAAGTAATGCAACGGTGAATGTAACGAACTACGGGGTGACGAATGTTAGATGCCCTGTCACACCTCTCCCTGCACAGCATAATAATAGTAATAATAATTAGAACAAAGATATTGAATAATAATAATAATGATGATGATAATAATAATAATACTTCTCTGTCGGGTTGCCGAACTCGGGACCGCCAATGGTGGGCCACCACGCATAGAGGACGTTATCAGCGACAGTAGTCACCCCCTAGTGTAGACATCCTGAACATTATCATTAACATTAACATTAACATTTCGAATAAGAACAAAAACAAAAATAATAAGAATAAAAATAAAAATAATATTAATACCTCTACAAGGTCGTCGCGAGTGTACCACTGGGTGTGCGTAGCCCACTCATCTAGAGAATAACCATACTCAACGCCGAGTATGGAAAACTCAATATCCTTCGGTGGGCGGCCCGACGATCCGGCGCCCGACGATCCGGTGTCCGACGATCCGGCGGTGGGCGGCCGAAACCGAAAGGTGGATAGAAACTCTATCACCAACGGCCGATGGGACGGCGCGCAAAAGTCGTCGAAAAACCTGTCCAGTGGGCTCCCTTCCGGGATCCACTCTCGGGCAATCGCCTCAGCACCCCCCTAATGTCCCGAAGCGCGTCCCAAGAAATCCCACACGCCTTTTCAATCTTCTTCTTCTTCAACCTCTGAAATCTGGGATTCGGGTAATTGAATCGCTGAAAACTGCAAGGCTCATAGCCTGACAAGTCACCCCCTGCCATGGCAGCCCCCACCTGCACCACGGGCTCATCCTCCTGCTGCTGCTCCTCCTCCTCCTCGTTCATGTACTGCTCGTCTAGAAAATCTGCCATAACTGCAAAATCAAAGAATATATAGTTAGTTAGGGCGTTTCTATAATTAAGGCGTTTCAAAAGAATCGCCAAAACTATATTAGTTTTGGCGATTCAAAAGAAACGCCAAAACTAATATAGTTTTGGCGTTTCAAAAGAAACGCCAAAACTAATATAGTTTTGGCGATTCAAAAGAATCGCCAAAACTATATTAGTATTGACGTTTCAAAAGAATCGCCAAAACTAATATAGTTTTGGCGATTCAAAAGAAACGCCAAAACTATATTAGTTTTGACGTTTCAAAAGAATCGCCAAAACTAATATAGTTTTGGCGATTCAAAAGAAACGCCAAAACTATATTAGTTTTGGCGATTCAAAAGAATCGCCAAAACTATATAGTTTTTGGCGATTCAAAAGAATCGCCAAAACTATATTAGTTTTGACGTTTCAAAAGAATCGCCAAAACTAATATAGTTTTGGCGATTCAAAAGAAACGCCAAAACTAATATAGTTTTGGCGTTTCAAAAACATCGCCAAAACTATATCCACCACCCACCCCACCACCACCACTGCCCCACCACCACTGCCCCACCACCACCACAGCCCCACCACCACCACTGCCCCACCACCGCCACAGCCCACCCACCACACCACCACCACCACCACCATAGCCCACCCCACCACCCACCCCACCACCACAGCCCACCCCACCACCCACCCCACCACAACAGCCCACCACCACCACCACACACCCACCCCACCCCACATATCGTTTAAAGAAAAAAAAAAAGAAAAAAAAACAAAAAGAAAAAAAAATTACCTGTTTCCTTCGATCTTCGGTGGAGAAGAGAATGGTGGTGGTGGATTAGGACCTCGTGGTGGTTGCAGTGGTGGAGAAGGAAGTGGTGGTGGTGGATTAGGGTGGTGATGGTGGTTTTGGTCGAAGGGGGCGGTGGGGGGTTAGGGTTGGGTAAAAGAATTTGATTTTTTGTGATTTGGGGGAAAATGCTCGACTGAACTGTCTTTTTTCAATTTTAACTGTTTACCTACGGCCTGTAGAGGTCTTTACGGCCCGTAGGTAAACAAAATTAAAAAAAAAAAACGTTTGGGACGTGGATCGATCTCATGGCTGTCAATTATCACACACACACATACACATACACACTTATACACACAATGGGGACCATCTGGGCTACCAGTTCGCTGGAATATTATCCAGAAAAATTAAATATAACATATAACTGAAAACCCAAATTTTTTTAAAAAAAATCCTCGTCTACGGCCCGTAGAGACCTCTACGGGTCGTAGACTCATATTTTTTTTAAAAAACTACTGATTATATTTATAAACTTTACAAAGTTTTTAGAAACCAAAATTTTTTTGTCTACGGGTCGTAGAGGCCTCTACGGCTCGTAGACTCAATGGCCTCTACGAGCCATAGATGGTCTCTACGACCTTGTCCCAGAAGCCTACGGGTCGTAGAGGTCTCTACGGCCCGTAGCTAAATCCCTTCTACGGCCCATAGAGCCCTCTACGGCCTAGTAGAAGTTTTGTTTTTTTTTTTAATTTTGTTAGTTTTAATTAGGTGGTATAGGTTTTTTTTATAAAAGAAAGTTTTCATTTCATATTGTATATGTAAAATAATAATAAAAAACAAAAAAATGTATTTAATAAATCATTATACATTATAAAAACAAATTTACACCGAACTATCAGAAGAATCAGGACAACCTGTTAGGTCAAACCACTCTAGATCTGTTTGAGATAGCCTACGCCCCTCATCAAGACGATCCCTGTATAGTGCTAACCATAGGTTGTGATTTACATCTACCCAACGCCTCCATGCTCCACTCGGATAAGGCATCGGAGCGTCGTCTGTTAGCTTTAGCATGATGAAGTGGTTGCCGTTCACGAAGGCCATCGAAATGACCCGATGTTCTGGCACGCTTTGAGGATGCTTGTGAATAGGGAAGAATGTGCTCGTTCCAAGAGGACTGAAGAATTGAAGGACCACACCAAATGCCCGAGCAATCACTAATCCAGTCAAAGGCATCTCCATCCACTTTGAATTGGGTGTGTTCCCGACTCCCGTCAAATCTAAGGACGAGTATATGCGGGCGAAACCGTTATCGTCGAATCCGTTCAAAATCTCGTACCAATCCTCATGGTATTGACCCATCATCTCTTCTTTAAGAACGTGGCGGATCAAATCCCAGTCTTCCTCCTCCATATCCAAAGCCAAAGCTACAGATCGGAACCCACAGTTACCGTCTGGCTGAACATTTTGAATATGCGTGACAAACCGTCGATAAAGGGGATCAATCTGATGCTTAAATTGTCTAAGCACAAATTTATACCTGTCACCGCCAAACATTGGGAAATCATGATTAGGGGATCTGTACATATGTATGTATGTATAAATAGTTATTTATGTACCTGTCCCCTACTAAGAGTGGATACTTTTTGCTACACACTCTCATTTTATCTTTACCCGGGTCTGATGGCCTACGTCTTCTAACAGGCTCGTCTTCCTACAATGGATAATAATAATAATAATAATAATAATAATAATAATAATAATAATAATAATAATAATAATAATAATAATAATAATAATAATAATACTAACATCTTCTTGCGCATCCTCCTGCTGTTTTTTTTCTTTAATTTTGTAGTTGGGCGCCCGCGAGTATTCTTTTGTACCTCAGGAGGTTGAGTGTCAGTCATACTTGGATTTACCACCGACTTTATTTTTGACAACATATTTCTTTGAACGCGTGGTGATTGAGACATCAGTGTCTCTTTGACTATCTCCCACTCACTCGCAAGGTCACGTTCCCCCATACTACTTCCGGTTCGTAATTCAGTCGTGTCCAGAAGACGTCTATTTCGGACAGCTGTATTTTTATTCCTGTATTCAATAAACATAAACATAAACATAAACATAAACATAAACATAAACATAAACATAATAGTAGTAGTAGTAGTAGTAATAATAATAATAATAATAATAATAATAATAATAGTAATAATAATAAAGTAATGGTATTACCTTTATTTATATACGAATCTAATTGACATGCACACGGCAACCCAGAACTCGTGAAAAGCTGGTGGCCACAACTCATTTTTCGTTCCTTCAACCTCTCTATATTTTTTATCTCAGTTATCAACTTCTCGATCGCTGCATGGGAAACTTTACCGAGTAGGTCCTCAAAAAGAGGTATGTCATGGTGCACCTTTTTCACAGATAAACTCTCTTCAAACGAGTGGTTTATTGCCCTCTCTTGTGACGTTACAACATCGTCTGCAATCATCACAAGTTTGTGGAGTGAGTTGTTAGCCCCCTTAATGTGCATCTTAAACCTTGAATGCTGGCTCTCAACTCTGTTGGTCGTATACTGACCAAAGTTGTAGTTTGTGTCTGTCCATGCAGAAACAAACCTTTCTTTGTAGTCACGGAGCCAGACCCGGTCTATATATTCAAAAACACCTGTAAAAGATAGAACAAAGATATTTGTTAATGTGTGTATGCGTTTTAAACTAAATTAATAAAATATGTACCAGCTCGTTCGTCCTAACATAGTTGTTTGTAGAATCGGTCTAACCAGAGACTATAAAATTCCGGAGATGAAGATCTACATAATCGCTTAAAAGATTTCACGAATATTTCCCAATCTGCATTTCCAAAGGCTTGTCTGCAGTGCTTCAATATATTTCGTTCAATGTGATACCTGAATGTATAATAATGATAATAAAAAAAATAATAATAAAAATAATTAATAATAATAATAATAATAATAATAATAATAATAATAATAATAATAATAATAATAATAATAATAATAATAATATGTATACCTGCATAACAACTTCGAAGCTGCTGGAAATACAATGTCGCATGCATTCATCAAGGCTTTCTCACAATCAGTTATTATAGCACGGGGCTCCGTACTATCTTCTAGCAACTCTTTAAGCCTTTGTAGCACCCATAGGTAGTTATCCTTTTTTTCACGGGAGATGAATGCATGGGCGACACAAAACGACTTGGATGTTGATGTCATACCCACAACTTGAACAAACGGAAGTTTATACTCGTTCGTTTTGTAGGTCGCATCAATCATCAGCACATGCGGGAACGCACGCCATAACCTGTGCGAGGTGGGATGGACAAACAAAATATCCTCGATCGCATTTGTCAAGTCATTCCTCCGGGTGAAGTAAACAATTTTTTTTTCCACCAATGTGGCTTCGAGTACCTGCATAGCAATAATAATAATTAAAAAATAATAATAAAGAAGTAATAATAATAATAATAATAATAATAATAATAATAATAATAATACATGCATTTGAGTCCTGCCGCCGTATAACAAATGCTTAACCTTGGTTATTGTGTTATGTATGTCTCTTAAGATGCAGGGACTATCCGGGTTTTGTTTTCTAACGGCCGAATGTATGTCTACTGGCGTAACATTTTGAAAATAAAGTGTATCCACCAATTTTAACTCGCTCGGACCCAGCCTCCTAGCATACGCGTGACCCTCGATGTGTTGGAAAGGTTTGTGATTATGTGTTTGGTTCTGGACCTCCAAAATATAACCATCGTGGCCGGAGTGGTATCTCCCTATTAGTTGAAACGGGCAATTACATTTTTTACTGCCCGTCTTTCGAACCGTGGCTACACTATGATGTACGCCACTACGGTCACATCGTATCCATGCCGTCGTTACCCTCCTATTCGGCCCCCTGCCTTCCGAAACAGTACGTGAGTATACGGTAATGTAACCATTTTTTTTTGCTCTTTGATAGACCCACTCCGTGAGGTCTTTAAGAGACCTGAATACCTGCAAAATTTATATACGACTTCAAATAGCAACTAATATATACGAGTTCAAATCTCACAAACCCTACGAGATCAAATCTCACAAACCTTACGAGTTCAAATAACAACTAATATATACGAGTTCAAATCTCACAAACCCTACGAGTTCAAATCTCACAAACCCTACGAGTTCAAATAACAACTAATATATACGAGTTCAAATCTCACAAACCCTACGAGTTCAAATAACAACTAATATATACGAGTTCAAATCTCACAAACCCTAAAACAAATTTAGGTACGGGACTAAATATACGAGTCTAAATATGTACACGGGTCTAAATATCTCACAAACCCTAAATATACGAGTCTAAATATACACGGGTCTAAATTATAAACAAGTGCAAATTCATAAACACACCTGATTCGTTTCGTACGAAACATCCGGGACAGGTTCCTCGCCACCATTATCACCTCCCTCGTACTGTGGATGACTTGGCGGAGGCAAGTAAAATGACCCCGGTTCTTCTACGTACTCCTGGTTCAAATCGGGCAGCATGTTCAAATCGGGTAGTGCATTCCCGTCACCATAGCGAACAACGGAGCTAACCTCCTCCTCACCACGTTCCACCACGGCTCCGAAAAGGCTTTCCGAGACGTGAGATAGGCTAAACGAATGCTCCCATTCATCCCAAACATTACCGTAGTGACCCGAAGACATCGTGGTAGCTTGGAATCGATCGGATTTTTGTGCACCGCGTTTTTAAATTTTCTTTCGTTAACTGAAGAAAGAAGACAAGGAAGAAGAATATATCTGGACCCTCTACGGCCCGTAGAGGCCTATACGGGCCGTATAGGGTTTAATGCTCCCAACAACCAGGTTTTCTACGGCCCGTAGAGCCCTCTACGGCCCGTAGAGGGTTAGCTTTTTCAGACTGACACACTGAATGTCAGACACTTCATTCAATGACCTCGTACCTCGTACTGCCTACGGGCCGTAGAGACCTCTACGGCTCGTGTAGGGTTTAAATGCACTCCACCAAACCACCTCTACGGGCCGTAGAGGGCTTTACGAGCCGTAGAGGGTTGAGCATTTATTACACTGACCCCCTTATACGGCCCGTAGAGCCCTCTACGGGCCGTAGAGGGCTGTGCAAACTTACTTTTTCTTATTGTGTAAATAACATGCCTCTTCTCATAAGGTGTGTAAACAATTTGGTGTTCAAAAAAAGTAATTTATATAAATTTATTACTAAAACAGTTAATAACACTTAATAGAATATCAAACAGTAACACACCATTTAATTTTAATGATCCGGGTGAGTTGGGAGAAAATGGTTGTATAATATACATGGGGAGTTTGGGGTTGTGAGGTTTAAAGGAAGCCAATTTGGCCTTACTCTTAGAGAGTAAAATGATGGTGGAGGTTTAGGGAAGATAATGAACAAGTTTAGACTCGAATAATAAAGCTATACATGGGAAGCGTTGGTCAAGTGACGTAATACTGGTAAACAAGTCTATCACGAGGATACATGATTATATAGAAGGTCTTGAAAAAGAATTCCGGAAATTTAATATCAACATCCGTCGAGTGGGGAAGCTTGGCACAGTTCTTACAACTATCGGAAGTACTAAAAGAAACATAAATGAAGGGGAAGGGACTCATGGGGCTGGACTTCGGATAAAGGGTTGTCTCTTACTTAGGGACCACAATTTAGACATGAACACGATAACATGACACGGACCTATACGACTTTATTTCGTGTCTTAAACAAGTCGGCATGATAACGCCTTAACATGTTTCGTGTCTAAACAAGTTAAAGACCTATGAACATGTTAAGTACCCGTTAAGACACGTAATAATTTTATTTAAAAAAGTTATATAAGGGGTGTGTCGGTGTGGGTATGCTTTATACATATGCGGATTAAAGATCAAGGAACCATATTTTTCAATTTTTAAATCACAGAGTACGGACATAAACACTGCTCAGTCATCCCTCAACTTCCTTCTCAGCTCAACCGTCCTTGTTACCCATCAACCGTTCCCGTCCACTGTCACCCATCACCCGTCCTCCTTCTCAGCCCTGGCGCCACTCAATCTTTCATTCATTGGTTTGTGGATACGTTTTTAGGGTTAATGTTTATAAACAAGTTTTTATCTTATCGTGTTTTATCGTGTTAACATGTTATAAACAGTTTCGTGTTCGTGTTTGGAAAAATGACACGATAAGTTATCGTGTTCGTGTTTACCTGTTTCGTGTTCATTTCTTATCGGGTTCGTGTCTTAACAGGTCGTGTCTGATACGATATGCTAGCTCTACTTTACTATGAAACATGTTTGAAAGAGTTGGGTTTGGCAGCAGTGCCCAGCCTCAAAAGGTTTCTGATACGATGGTGTAGTTGGGCTATACTAAAGGCAAATACAATTGTAAGGCGAAGTTTGCCATGTAGAATTCTAATGTGGGTGGAGCTGGCCAAAAGAGGAATTCAGGTGGGGAACTCTAAGTGCCAGTGTTGCGGGTTCATGCAAGAAACGGTGGACAACATACTCGTGTCACGCATGACCGCAAGAACGTTATATTGGTCGATTGGGATGTGAATAAAGAACATGGCATTCATAACTTGAAGCAATGTCAAAGAAATCCTCACAGGAGTAGGCGAGTTGAGGTTAACGAAGAAGAGAAGGAAGACACTCACATGTATAGTTATGACTATCTTATGGAAGATATGGACACACGAAAACCAGAAGGTATTCATGTGAGGGCATATCGCAAACTTAAAGATTTTAGAAGAAATAAAGGAGTGCACCTTTTTATAGATGAAGCACGTATAGCTAAAATGGAGAATCTCAATAAAGGACTAGATCACGACTGGTATTTATGTTATAGAAAGTTAGATTGGATAAATGGTGTACTATTGCTTTCAAATTTTCTGAGACATGCGACATATTTTAATTAAAAAACCTAACATTATAGTATATCTTTACTTTTCATTCCTCATGTAAATTAATTATTAATTAATTAATATGTATAATTACTAAAATAGTTACTAACATTCAAGTGTGTTTACAAGGATTTTCACTAAACTAGGCCTTCAAAAAAAATAAAATAAATAAATATGTACAACAAATTGTCACACCCCGCCTAGGCCAGGGCACTTACAGTGACCAGTCGGCGCAAATTTAAAGTGGAAACGTAATCTCATCCCATAACTTAAGTATTTATTACAAGCTAGTGCGATCCAAGTGCCACCAGGCTAACACAAAGCTTAACTATAACAAGATGAACCGTCTAAAATATTTCAACTCTAAGCGAGGAACTCCCATTCGTTACACCATCCACATGTGATACATGTTCGAGTAATAAAAATACGTCATCACACAGCTGGTGAGCCACCTAAACTGACTCATCAGTAAAAGCACCACATAAACAATTTTATTGATCAAGTATGAGCTCCATGCATGTCACCATAATCATAATCCGGACTAGGCATTATATATTCAAACACACGGTCCACCAATTCCACAGCAGACTGTAAGTGTATCCCCCCCCCTACGAGAAAATATAACGATCATTATAATATATATATATATATATATATATATATATATATATATATATATATATATATATATATATATATATATATATAATACCCTGAATGCCACACACCTATGGTTCGATGTATATACATGATCAATCACCACCAAAACAATTTTATGAGCAACTATCAGGTTTTGAAAATAGTTTAAGTAACTCACATCTTTATCAGTCCTTTAGCAGTTGACAACGCTAATACAACCAGGTACTATCCCAAAGTCCTGATCCTATTATACAACCCTAGGTTAGGTAGCAGTACACCTAACAAATTATTATTACAGTTGGATATTGGTTAACGCTACCTTTTTTAAGCATGGATGATCAGCCTATGCCTAACTAAGGCTTGGCTATCCAATACCAACCCCTAATAATAATCCTAATACCTAAAAATAATAACGCTAAACTACTAGTACTACTACTAATAATAATAAAAGTAATAACTAACTAAACATAACTTAAAGGAGAACATACCTCAAAATTATCTACGACAAGTCGGTGTAAAGTCTCCCCTACTCGTGCTCTAAAATTAACTACTAACAACACCCAACAATATAGTAGGCAAGGATCCTCTTTTATATTAAAAGTGTTCCCATTAAAAAAAAAAAAAAAAAAAACTAATACCTAAAGAGAACTAGGTGTCCCTATTTATATGAGTTAGCAAGCTGCTCAATTTCCTTGCTTCAGGTGATGTGGGATCAAAAGTAGTATTACACCTCCACTTTTCTTTTGCTTTCTTTTCTTTTCGATGTGGGATAGCAAGCTTATAAAAATTCAATTAAATTTTCTGAAGCATCGATATGGATAGTCACACAATACTCCTACATTCAAGTTTTAGCATAAGTAGATATTCAAATCTCTTGTAAGTTTTGTTATAATAATATTATTATTCTATCGTTATAATTAATTCAACTGTTTTACTCGTTTTTTTCATATAACGTTTAAACTATAACGTTTATAGAATTTCGAATATCTATGTTACCTTATTAAGGAGGAGAGATGGCTACAAAGGTAATTTCACTTTAATTTTAAGATGGTATATAAAGAGTCCCTTGCTTTACACCCAAATTTCATGAATTTTTTTCCAAAACTACCCTTCTTTGCCAAACAAACTTGTACATTCTTCCTAATTCACATTAAGTTGGGTGTTTCTTCTCTACCCTGACCATAATTACGATTTAGTTCGGCTTCTCACATTTATTTCTGGGATTTCAATCAGTCGCACCATTCAATGGAGCCTTAATGGCATCATATACTCATTAATCGGACAATCATATAACAATTGTTTGCAGAGTGAAAGGTCCACTGAAATTTGCCATCCAATCATTCGTGGTTCACGAAGATAGCAGCAGCGTCGGGGAAGGAGATGACGGCTAGGGTTCCGTCGCCTAAAGTGGTGGTTACAGTGTCCTCATGATGGAGCCTGTTCAGTGGGCAATAGTGTCAAATATTGTTATTTAGTTCAGCTATTGCATATGCCCACTTCACAGCTTGCATACAAGGTTTACATCTCAACCATGTTCTTTATATATAGTTATTTTAATATCATATAGAAATATGTATAGCGTACAAACATTTAAATTTGTATAGTGCACTAACTTCACTGTTGCTATGACACAATATTTGAAAGCAATTGATAAACATATTTGACCTTCATTTTTTGTTATTAAACACTTTAGCAATCAAAGTCTCTCAAGCTGCTTTTAAGTATATAGATATGTTACTAGGCCCAATTTCTTTTTTACAAAAATCTACTTGTTCTTTTAATTGCATTTTTTTTTTCTATTGTTCCTTTGTAAAAAGATTTGATCGTTTTTGTATTTCATTTCTTTGAAATTTTGGTTTGCAAAGTAATCGTTATGTTTAGTTCTCATGGCATACATGTGAATCTTTTAGACATATATTATTAAAAGCAGTGGGGAAGCTTGGTTTTTAAATTGGTGGGGGCCGGACTCAATTTTTTTCGATCGGTGGTGGCCGGAAGATCAAATTGGTGGGACCCGGCTTCAATTTACCTACAAAGTCGTAAAATTCCACCACTACGCCAAAACTTGGTTGGGGCAGGGCCCCCTCGGGCCCTAAAGAAGTCGCGCCCCTGATTAGAAAGCATGAACCATTGACTATTGTGTTTACTTTTAGTAACTGATCATTTCATCATCATGATGATTACTTAATACTTAACTACTCAATGAACAATTTTCCTACAAAACCAATTGAGTATGATGATCTGTTTCTTTCATTATAGCAGGGTTATAGAAGAGTTTCCTTCACTTCATGTTAAAGTTCTTGTTGGTACATTAGAAGGTGTGATTATGAGTTCTTATAATAATAAATAAAAAAAACAAAACTTATAACAAACTAATAGTATGTGGACTCCAACCATTTAATGTCAAAAACATTGTTTGGTAGCAAAATGCATCCAAAACATTACAATTCATTAAGGGTCATAATATAGGAATCCAATTTAAAACGATTGTGATTCATTTTTTTTAATTCTTTAATTTGCCTTTTCGAACAAGTTTGACCAATTATCAATTTTAATAACATGATTCATGTTGTCATTGTATCAGTTATTTATTAAACTTCTTTGGGCCAGAATTTAAATGATTGATGCAGATTCTAACGGCAATGCAATCACTTTGAAGTTTGAATTGTGTGGTTCAACTCGACTTAGAACGCCATTAACCAGTTTAATTGCTTAACAAATCTATTCTTTAATTGTCACCTTCCATAGCCACTTTTTAGCTTCCTTTATTTTTATTTTTGTTTAATGTTTCTTATTTTTTTAATGGCTATTTTGTGTCTTTCTTTTAACCAATTTCTTTTGTTTCCTGTTTACATGTGTTAATTTCTAGCAGGTAGCTACGACAAGAGGTGAATAGAGATAATTGTCATTCACTTTTGTCAGCTGTAAAATGAAGGTCAACGGAGTGTCATTTAATCAGCTAATTAAAAGTTATGTGGGTCAAGGGGCATCGACTAGGTTTTGGATAGATCATTGGGAGGAAACGGTCGCTTTAAGGATCGTTTTAAGAGTTTATTTTAGTTGGAATCCAACAAACTTTGTTATGTTAAAGATAGGATACGCTGGGCGGATGATGGTGTGCAGCTGCAGTGGGCTTGGAAGTCAGCGCTGAGCACACAGATACAACAGAATGAACTGTGCAGAATCGAAAACATACTGCAGTTGTTACCGCAGAGAACGAAGCAGGATGTGTGGAGTTGGGAAGGTGCAGTCGATGGTAATTTCTCGGTCGTTGTAGTGAGGAAATGGTTCTACGCTCAGGGGGGGCTTGTTGGTGAATTTCCCACTGCAACGCGCGGGCACCCCACTAGTACTCTTAAGACGAGCTAATTTTTGTCTATGCGTCAACCTAAGTTTCATTAAAAACGGAGTATGGTTCAAATATAATATAATATATTAAATTATTAACAAACGGTCTCCTATAATAGTAATTAGTCGCCTAGATCTCATATCTCAAGTACTCATGCTAATAGTCACTTACTCGGTAACTAATTTTAAGTACACAAATATCCATCTCATTTGTTATTGATTCGTTTTGACAGTTAATAACACGTTTCATTTGCTAATAAATATGAACAAACACATTTTATTCAAGGGCGGACCTAGTATGGGACTAGGTGCCGTGTACATTGCGGCTCAACTTCGCGCGCGTAGCGAAAAATTAGTGGAAAATTTGTTTTTTTTTTTTACGAAAATTAGAAAACGTTGCTACTAAAATGAAAAAAATGAAAAATGTTACTACTGAAAAACATTTCTATATCCGCCACTGATTTTATTTATATAACTAAAACGGAATGTTACATAAATTATAAATTCAGGTAGACACTTGACATGTTTTAATTTCATGTAATTGTTTATAAAGTAAATTAAGTTAAAGTTAAGAAAATAAATGACTACTTATGTAAACAAGTTTGATTATGTAGTTAGTGTTTAATGTGTGGCTAGTACACTTGATAAGATAAATGTTTCTTAGAAGATAGATCATATTTGTGTTAAAATTAGCTAGTTATTATATCTTTTTCTTAAAATAAAAATTATAATCTAATTTGAAATATATAATATTGTTTAGGACATCTTAAAAATTAAAAAATTACTTATGAATATCAATAAAATATAATTAAAATCTTAATAATGCAGTTATGTGTAAAATAGAAAAAAAATATTAAAGACGATGGGAAGAAAAAAAAAGCGGGTTTGGTAGGAACACGATAGGTCCATGTCCCAATAAGAAATGGTAGTGTTTGACATTTTGTTTTCAACGGGTATCCATCAAATTTGAGCTGCTGCAGCTTTGTTCACTACATTATTTTATCTACTTTACCACTCATTATTTTAATTAAATAACATTTTTAACGTAGATTTTTTTTAACGATGAACGACTTTATATATAAATATAAAGGGCCTATTAAGACGGTGTCTGAAAAACAACAAACCGCAAAAAAAAAAAAAAAAAAAAAAAAAAAAAAACTACAACAACACTACAACATATCTATTAAATCAAAAGCCACCCATTTCTTCCAAGTCAGATTGCCCAAATTCGACCGATTAGTCACCCAAAAATATGCATCCTCTTTAACAAGCTCCACAGTCATTACGGTAGGGATAAAAGTGCTGTCAAAGACCTTCGAGTTTCGAGCCATCCATATCCTCCAAATGGTAGCAATGATAATCAGATGAATAATCTTCTCCCATTTCTTTGAGCCCGGACTTTCCATAACCACCTTGACCATATCCGAAATATTTTGAACATCCATCGGGAAAGAGATCCGCATCCACACAAGCACTTGCCACCAAATACTTCTCACCCAAATACAATTGATAAATAGATGAAACGTGTCTTCATTGCCGCATCTACATCTCTCACATATAGCCGATGAAATGTTAACCCCACGAGCCAAAGGATTGACCTTGACAGCAACCCTCCAAAGAAAGACCCTCCAGAGAAGATAATTACCTTTCGCCGGTGCCCACGAATTCCATTTGAAAATAAAAATTCTTGGTCACCCTGCTTTCCTGTGCCAATATAATCTCAAATGCTTAACAGAGAATTGACCATCTTTTACATCGGTCCAGGACCATTTATCAAGCCCAAGGTTTCTGGAAAATGCATTCAACAGGCCTCTAAGGAATTTGTTGAGTGCCATTATGCTTCCAAGCTAGATTTCACTCGATCCTTTCATTAGAAATAACCTAATGATCAGCTACTAATCCATCTCTGCTATCCGCATACTGGAATAATTGAGGGAATAAGTCTTTCAATGAGAAATTAGAGACCCAAACATCTTTCCAAAATTTTGTTTTTTGACCATCATCAACCGAAACAGTAAGATAATTACGAAGGTTGATCCCGGCTTTATTCAAGGAAGCTTCGACCCCACTAATATCCTTCCAATTCCCGGGAATAGACTTTTTAACCGGCACCATAAAATTGTCGATTCTAGATTTATGGATAGATGCCACCACCCTCACCAAAGGTGATTTGGATTCTCCTTAAATCTCCATCACCATTTCATGAGCATAGCTGCATTAAAGTCTTCGACTCCTCCCAACCCGAACCCACCAAAGCATTTCGGATGGACCATTTTATCCCATTTGATCCATCTAATTTTCTGCCCATTAATAGTTTTCCCCAAACAAAATCCCGACGTATTCTTTCGATTTTTTCCACAACACATTTTGGAGCCACAAACAGAGAAAGAAAATAAGAAGGAACACTCCCAAGGACTGCCTTCTCTAAAGTCACTCTATCGAAGAATGAAAGGACCTTTGATTTCCAAGAAGAGAGCTTGCATTTTAGATTGGAGATAATCGGGTCCTAATGCTTTGAAAGTTTCATGTTTGCGCCTAGGGGGGTTCCCAAACAAGAGAATGGAAAAGCACCAGCGTCACAAGAAAGGATTTTCGCCATCTCCTTGATACTCGTCTCATCAACGTTTACCCCATAAAGCTTGCATTTATTGTGATTAACCTGTAACCCCGAAATCAAATTTAAACATCTAAGGAAAGGAAAGGCTAACCGCATTGTCTTCCGACCACTCCCCAACGAAGATAACATCGTCCGCATAGCATAAATACAAGATGCAAGGACCATTATTCGGAAGTTGAACACCGTGGAAAGGCACGTATTAAGCGTAAGAACAATGAACATATTTAAGACTTCCATTGCAATAATAAAGAGAAACGGCACCTAGAACAAGAGGGTTGTCAATGATGTTTCTGCCACCAACGAATGCCGATTGAATCGGCGAAATAATGGAACCAATAACCCCTTTAAGCCGATTTGAAAGCACTTTGGAAATAATTTTGTACAATGAGCTGACAAGAGAAATGGGACGGAATTCGGGAAGCTTATGAGGGTCGGGAACTTTGGCGATCAAAGTGATGAAGGTGGCATTGCATCCCACCTCAATATTTCCAGTATGATAAAATCCGACATCATTTTCATCAGCGCCGTTTTCAGCACCAACCAAAATTTTTTAAAGAACTTTAGGGTGAAGCCATCCAGGCCCGGGGCCTTACCGCCATTACACGACTTAATAGCTTGTAACACTTCCGCAGCTGAGAACGGACCCTCTAACATCTCTGCCTGATCGGGGTTGATCTCAGGTAAGTCAAAATTAGAAAAACTCGGCCGCTGTCTAATGGGCTCCTTGAACATCTTGCAACACCACTCCCTAGTTCGCTCATTTAACTCCACCAGATCAGTTACCCATTCACACTTAAACTCGAGCCCATGTATACGATTCCGAGCCAAATTAAGGTTAACAATACCGTGAAAATAAGCGGAGTTCTTATCCCCGAATTTGAGCCAATTAACCCGTGACTTTTGATGAATATCTCTAGCTTTCGCTTTTTGGAGCTTAGCAATCTTCAAACATAGAGCGACCCGGTTTTCTTTCTCGGCAATGGAAAGAGGTCTAGACATCCCCCAGGTTTCAATGTCTGCTACCAATCTAGAACACTTCAAAAATTCATGATTTTCCTCTTCATATTTAATGGCCCTCCATTCTTTGATCCTTTTCTTTAGTTTTTTAAGAAAAGCGACCATCGAATTAATAACCCAGAGCATCATGTCCCCTTCAACCACCGAGTTCGCCACCATAATACCTGATTTCGGGGAATCCAACCAACTATTGAAAAACTTTAAGGGAATAGGCCCAAAATCATTTTTAACACAAGATAAAACAATCGGACAATGGTCCGAGCAACCCTTTTTAAGAACATTGACCGTAGCATTCGGCCAAAAGCTTAAAAATTTGGCGCAGACAAGGAAACGGTCTAGCTTACTATACTTGACTTCGACATGATCCGATATATAAGTAAACTTACTACCAGACATACGGTATTTGGAAATACTCGCTTCCTCAATGAAGGAATTGAAAAAGCCCGTGGCAGTAGCATCAAACTCATAATTTAGCCTTTCGGTCCGGAAACGAACTTCATTAAAGTCCCCAAGAAGGATCCAGCAGCCCTCCGAATAAACCATAATTTCAGAAATTTTGTTCCAAAGGGATCTTGTGACACCCTCCACTTTGCCAGGTCAAAATCCGTACACATCCTAGTCAACATTTAATTTTCTCACTACTAGAAAAAAGACCTTTCTTGACGCGCATTGCGCGTCATAAATGGGGGTTTATGACACGCAAAAGAAAGTCGTTATAGGCATCGTCATAAAATTAATATGACACGCTTTTGCGTGTCATCCTTTTATGACACGCATTAATGACACTCTTTCATGACACGCATTAATGACACACGTTTACGACACGCTATGCGTGTCATCTTTTTTGACAAAAAAAATTAAAAAAAAATCTATAAATTACGAATTTACCCTGAATTCATATATATATATATATATATATATATATATATATATACACACACACACACACACACACATACACACACTAACAAAATCCTTATAGCAAAACAAATTCATTTAATATATACCAAAACAATCTATTTCATAATCATAAGTCAAATATACCAACAAAATTTTAAAATTAACAAAAAATATTGTGTCGCTACAAAATATAACCTATAAATAAAGGTTGCCCGAAACTCGACCATCTTTCGCGAATTACCCGAGTATTCGTCTTTGTCTTCCCCAACCTAAGAATGCATGTTTTTACTGTGCACCTTGCTTATCAGGTCCTTGCTTTTAAAGCGCCTTGGGCCTAGGCGACATGCTCATCCTTTGTGTCTTGGGTGTGCCTAGCGCCTTGAAAAGAAAAAAAAATCAAAAGAACCAACTATAATCAAGAAAACCACATACAAACTGGAAAAAATTAAGCATTGTTAATATAAACTAGTGTCCCCGTATATATTTAAATATATGTTCAATAAAAAAGCTCATGTATATTGAATCTTCAGTAGTCCAGCTCCTGTAACCTAACTATTGCAATGAATTTAGACCGAACCTGGTTCATGCTCTTTGACCTCCAGTGGTCCAGCTCCTCTAACAAATTGTATTTCTATTCAATCTTCAGTTCATCTAATCGCCATTGCAATAGAGATCACATGGGTTTAATACATCATTAAGATATGAAAACTCACTAGCATACATGATACATCAGCTCCTATATACATACATGATACATCAGCTCCTTTGTGCATAAAGGCAAACAATATATAAAAGTAAAATTCAACCTCATTTGGATCACCTCATTTGGATCCTAACTCACCATTATCAGCAGCTCAACCACTAACATTTTTACACATTATTGATAAAAACTAACAAAAAAAATACAAATTCTTATATAAGTATAAAACACATTAAAGTCTCAGGTTACTATTATGTGAGATACTTTCTACTAATTAGCAAATTGTATATAGTAAAGGTATTTAGTCTCACATTCAAACATACATGTATATATATATAAATGTATATAGTTAACATTTCACTCACAACAGCTTCATTACTGCTGCTACTTACTGACAGGATTGTCAACTATATAGACAACTAATTTTCTACCAATGTCGCGCGTTGCGGCGACAACCTAGAGTTTGCGACTTCATTACAAGTGTTACGATAATGACATTAAAGACTTTGGGTTCATCTAACAATATTTTTTGGTGAATGTACATGCATAATTGCAGGATCATAAGACTTTCAACAAATTATGTTGGTCTATTTTATATCAAGATAAGCTAATGCCATGTTGCTAACCTTTGAATTCTTGAATTCTGGAACAATTGTAGAAGTTATTGCAAGAATATCTCCCTGTTTAACGTCATCAGGCAACAAACTAAATACAACAAATCATATGATAAGCCACCAAAGAAGAAATGAGACACATTCGAAATAAAAAGTAGCAAATAGGTTAAGCGATAAACAGACGAAGAAACCCAAATTCATAATTCTACATAACAAATCCCTATAAGTAATGCTATTAACTGCAAACATTGAGTGAAAAGTAGGCATATGTCCTTAAAAACATAATGCAAATAAAAAGTAATTAAACATGATTGAAAAGAGGAAAAAAAAGACTTCTAGGCAACAAATAAACCTAATGCAAACGGTCAATATCCATGACCAATAAACTTACCTTCAATTGATAGCAAGCGACAAAGCAACGAAAGAATGTGAATCCTTGAAGCACAAACCACAAATCCTTGAAGCAAAAGTCACCGGCAACAACATCAACAAAATCCCGAAAATTGGGCAAAAGTCATCATACACAACCAAAGAGAAAAGGCGATGGTCAGTAGCAGCAACATCAATGTCAGTCGTCACCGTAGACGGCTCGAAAGCCGCTAGTTACAACATCAACATAGCACAGTCATGAACCCAAAAAACGACAATGCGAAATTCTGTACTCCAAAAATAATATTAAGGAAAGCTTCGATAATAAGAAACAAACTTCTTCTGTTCCATGTATATGTTTCTCAGGCATGGTATTCAACAGCTACGCAGATATCAATTAATACATAAAGTATAACATACTAATATGAACCCAACTGACTTGTCCTTCTCCACGATATATCAACGTATCCATACTCATCTCGTTGCTTCCACAATATTACCCAATGTTATTAATTAATTTTTTGAATGACCCACCTCATTTTACAATCTCGAAACCCAATAATAGTAGGAACAACACATTAACTTAATAGTATAATAATACAAAAATAATGAAAAATAATAATGCAGGAGCTATATATATACATAAATAACAGAACGCAAGAATTAAATCAACGAACAGGTTCTAGGGTTCGATAGCATAAGTGAGGAGCTAGGGTTCGATTTAACTTACTGAAGTGAGGTCAAGGGTTTGATTGCCGAAGTGAGGAGCTAGGGTTCGATTGCTTGGTCTGACATTAAATTAAAAGGTTTCTGAAGGAGGATTCGATGAGAGTTTCATCAGATCAATTGAAGATGATGAAGATGTAGGGTTTCTGGGAATTCCAATAAGTGTTTTCAATATTATATGGGTTGGGATTTGGGACATTATACAGTGACGCGTTTTTAGAGAGGATCGAGGGCGGGACTATAGCTATGTGGGAGGGAAATTAAATTTATGAATTTATGACACTAATAGATGACACACGCTTTTTCATTCCGTCATGGTTTTTAATTTTTGACATTACATTCTTGACACGCCAAAAAGCGTGTCATTATTTAACCAAATTTTTTAAAGCATGACACTTTTTTTATGACACAGCATTTTGAGTGTCATTAATAAGCGCGTGTCATAAAACGCGCGTCAAGAAAAGCACTTTTTCTAGTAGTATGCATAATTCATATCCTTTTATATGCATAAGTCCCCTGAAAAGTCTAGCAAGGTTTGAACGAGTATAACTTCACCCATATCAACGCACATTGGTGACAAGAACTTAAACAACTACAAACTATTTTCCAAAAACATGTGTAATGCCCATTTATTTAATAATATAATGGGAAGTGTTATAGAATTTATGTATAAAAACTAGCATTTTTCTACATTACCTATCTACATATATATATGTATATGCATACGACACACATATATATGTGTATAAATACCCACATGTGCAAGAACGTATAAGATATAATTAATATAGTTCTTACATCCATTTTGTCTCACATTTAATAAACTATTTCATCATACCTTTTTACTAACTAAAAATGGTTAAGCCACTAATCAACACTAGGATTTATAAAGCTTCCTAACCTTATATAGCTACCACCATTTTCCATTTTGTCCCACTAATTCTAGACACTAAAACACTTTAAATGAAGTGTCTCATCCTTATATTCTTCCTAAGATTTGTCAACCTAAGGGATTTATGACTTAACATTTGTAATAAGATTCCTTAGTCTTCATGGAACAAGAATGTTGGATTACCCTAAATGTTGAAGCTCTTTTTCTTTCCCCTTCTTCCTTGTTTCGGCCGCCACTACCCCCCACCCCATATCAAACCAAATATTTTTTTCTTCAAGTCAACCCCATGGTTAGAACATGTTGATTTAAGATCTAGAATGATCTTATGTATGGACAAGGCTTAAAAGATTATGTTCCAACATAATCTATGTAAAGTCACCTCACATGACTAGATAAATGTGACCTTAAGACATGATTATGTTCCCTTAAGTTCCATACACACTTAATGTCAACTACCAAGACTTTACCCAAATATAGGAAGACCCCTTAATCACCTTAACAAATAGGAGATTGTTAACCCAAAGTAGCTAACCCTTGGCTCTCTTCGAACCCCCTAACCGTCGCCCCTTGTGCCCCCCCTACAGGATCTTTTTTCTTTAAACCACAACACATCCAATCATCCACAAACACATGTGTTGTCACATTATGGAAAGATGTTGAACCTTAAACTCCTAGATTAGTCACATTATAAGACCTTGAGCCAACACAATCTAGTGAATTGTCACCATCTTGTAATTTGGTTAAGTGGAGAAATCCCTAGATTAGAAAATCACAATGTGATTTAACCACACACTAAAATGGATAGATCTTCCAAAGCATCAAAAACCCATGTCAAGATACTTTTCTAAACAAAACATGTTGACTCCTTTTTGATGCACCCAAACCGTCGCCCCCTAGCTCCCTCTAATCCTTTTTTTTTTACCATGGTCAACTCCTAATTACACATGTGTTGATTAGAAGTCCAAGAGGATCCCTTGTAATGTCACTCATGCTAGGTATCTATCCAACATTATCATGGGATTAGTCTCCATCTAAGACATGACTTAGACATGAGATTTGCTAGTAGGATTTGAGACAAATAAGATTACTAACCAAACATGGAAAGATTCTTAATCACCCATAGATCCATAAGAGTTGACTTTGCTAAAGTGTTAATCTCCATCCTACCTCCTTCCCACCTTTACAACTATATAAAGAGGCCTTGAGTAGAAGTTCTTCACACCACAAACTCACACAAACCTCTCTTTCCCTCTCCCTATTTGCAACACACACACACACACATCCATCAAGTTCCTAGGAGCAACTAAGGATATCTAGTATATTGCATTCCATCTTGGATCCACTAGGAGGTATGAACCTTGAAATTTTTGCTTTTTTACTTTGATTAGTATCACATGGTTTACCTTAGTTAATGATTTATCTTTCTTAACAAAACAACACCATATGTGTAATATGAATGTATATGTGTGCGTATATATATATGTGCGTGTGTGGGAATACTTACATGTGCGTATGTATACGCATGTTATATATATATATATGTGTGTGTGTGTGTGTGCGTGCACGTGTGTATGTGTTTAGTTATGTAAGAAATCTAAGTTATAGTGCTACTTTACTTTAGTTATGAAAACAAGGTCTATATGTGTATAACAAACTCATGAGCATAGATAGTAATGTACATGGGCTACCAAGATGCATATATATATATGGGTATGTATGTACAAGTGTAGGTCCCATGGATATAACTACCTATGGTTAAGTGTTGGAATACACATATGGAGATATGGGTATAAGTGTACACATGTGTATGTGTAAATACATGTATATGTGATACTTATGTGTACATATGACAAAGACCAAGTGTAGTTGTGAACTAAACAACTCATTTTCAAATAAGAACATATGTTTTATGGTTAATAACATGCCTTCGGAAATAAGATCATTTTTTCCTATTAAAACTATTATTTTCAAGCAACATAGATGTCACCAAGGAAAACTAAACAAACATACCGCTAGAGAGTTGGGTGAACCACGAGTACCATGGATTACCAATTTGTATAAATCTAAGGTACCCATGTATATATATATATAGGACGTATAGATTGGGATACCTAGTTGTCGGATATACACTCTTGCTAGACTACACGCGGACTCAAGGTGAGTTCTTCGCTGCCCCCTTTTACTGTTTTATATTTTAGGGGAAAGCATGCATTGTTTACTAGATTTAGAATGAATTCCTAATCGACCGGTGTACATGAGACGATATGTTTAGAGTACTCACTAAAGCCCTCGTATATTTGTTTACCGTAGCCATTAGCTATGGATTTAGCCTAGAAACGCATGAATAGATCTATTGGGTTGTGACGAGTGGTTCAAGAAACAACCCTTTTTAATGTTAAAACGCCTATCTTAACCACATTTGATCATGATATTGCTTGGAATTAAATAACTACCAGAATTTCGGATGCAGGTGCATTAAAGAGCTTAAAATGAAGAAAAACGAGCTTTGGAACGGACCGGAATAGATCGGGACAAGGAGGATTTGAAAGAAGAAAAAAATAGGTTTTTGGAAGGCTCCACCGTACCTTACGGTGGCCACCGTAAGGTACGGTGGCTTAAAGACACAAAATTCCAGCGTTCCTCAGTCCCTACTCACCGTATGAATTTCCATTCCCACCGTACCTTACGGTGACCACCATAAGGTACGGTGGCACCTGCACCATTTTGTAACCTCCGCTATTAAAGACGATTTTATGGTGTCTTTTGGGTATCTTTTCACTTGTGAACGTTTCTAAACAAGTTTTGGGCGATTTTGGCTGCTTGGAATTATTGGAGAACAATCCTAATCATTTGGTTTATGTTTTTGATTCCTATGAACAGTTCCTTGAATGTTATGATGATTCACCAAACCATGCTAGGCTAAAACTTTTGGTGATCATTCTTGGTGAAGTTTTTTCTCAAACTCTTGTGTATGTTTCCTTGAATTTCTAGAATGATAATTTAGTATTCTTGCTTGATTATTATGATGTTTGAATAATTTTTTGTAGCGTGTTGATTAATTTACCAATCTCTAGTCTCAAGCGTACGTTCTTGGTGTTGTTAACAATCCAGATATTACGGGACGGATTTGGGTTGGTTATTGATTAATTGGTCATCGGGAAACAACATCGCGTTAATATAATCCGAGTACTTTGTTCCCTTTTATCACAACAATTGTTTTTACATGAGTTATGTCTATGTAACTCTTTCTAGTTGGAACTTTTACACAAGTGTTTAGAGAAACCAGATCCTTGAATGGTCATTATCTCATAATTTGAAGAAACGCTCTTTAGTTTAAATCGATAATTAGTCGTTATTTTAGTTCAACTCAAAACAATCAAAAATCTTAATCATTTACTTTTTGTTAAGTAGTTCAATTTTAGTTAATTAACAAAGCTAGAATCTACACATTTTCCACAAACTCCCTGTGTTCTATACCTTCTTGCCACTATTCTTTAGTTGTAATTGGGAAATTTTACGTGTACCACGACAAACACGTCAGGTTGACACCCCCACTCTTGGTTAGTCGCTCTAACCGAATATATACGATATGAGAGTGCTTGCATTTCTTTTAGGATGATACATTGCCTTTATTGTGCGATGTGTGAGGCACCACTCGTCGAGGTTTGGTTATGGACTCATTATGGTTTATCATCATTGCTCTTGGCTAGGCAATGATGGGTCATTCAAGGATTTCATTAAACTTTACATTTTGTTTACAAAACCCGTGAACTCACCAACATTTTGTTGACAAAGGTTTTATGCATGTTTTTCAGGTAACTAAGCTATGGATGGTACTTGGGATATGATTGGGCATTCATTCATGACTATCACCTATCGTGTCATCAAAACTTTTGACCCCGTGAAGGGTTTTAAAATGTATTTTGTTATGTTTGTTGTTGTCGAACATGTTTGGTACTTTTATAAATAAATAAATATGAATGTTTGCTCAAATCTTGTGCTTGAAAACCTTTCGTGGTTGCATCACATGTTTCCGCCTAGGCAGGGTGTGACAGATTGGTATCAGAGCTTAAGGTTATAGTGAACTAGTTTTCTCTAAAAACTAAACTTTAACTACAACGATTTTCAAACGAGAAGTTTTCCTTGCATAAAAAAATGTTTTCATGAAGATGCACTGCCCAAGTTCAATGCCCTTTTATTCTACATTGCATTCACGCGAGATAGCACATGAGTTCTTGACGCTTATCGATGTGTATATGTGTACTTTTGGATTTTGACAGGATCATGGCTACCCCCACTTATGTGATTGTTATTTCGGATTCGGAGGACGATCCCTTCACTGTTCCCGAGACGTCTAGTGATAATGACGTCGATGGTTACTTCGTTAATTCGGAGCCCGAGGAGGACGAGGATGTGGACGTTGTAGGAGATGGTATGCAGCTAGATCCCGTCGTTTCGGATGATGAGCCTGACGTTCCTACCGGTGAGGCTCAGGGCGATGCTGCGGATGCTGCTGATCCAGCCCCTGTTGCTGCGAAGCCGCCAGCTGTAGTCCCACGTGTGGTGGAGCCGCCCGGCGATACGCCGGAATCTTCTTCCCGCTCTCGTCATTTGATTCGTGGCAGTACGCGCGTTGTATGCACTGCCAGGAAGTGTGTTCGCAGGCCCCAGCCCGTGGCGCCAGCCCAGCCTAGCCATGCTACTGAGTCTTTTGAGCCCCCTTGGAAGAAGCTGCTTAGGAGGTCCTAGGCCCGCAAGCGGACCTTCCTACCTACCGTAGCAAGCTACTTGGCCCATAGCGACGAGGATTCCGACGACGACATCTTTATTTCTGCTCATGGCGTCGAGTCCTCCCAGTCCCTTGCTGACCCTCCTGCCCCCGATCCTCTTGGTACCTTGCCTATGCGACACACTCTCCACTCGGTGCGTGGCATGGTGGGTACTCATGATGGCTTGATCCGCGATCTCTGTGATCGTATGGATGAGTTGGAGGATGATGCGCAGGCTGAGGGTCATACGAGGGCCCCTATCATTGAGCACCTTACCACTTTTCGAGATCGATTGGAGGAGGCTGAGAGCAGATGTATGGAGGCTGAGCGTGGATGTGACAAGGCGTGGAGACGTGTGGCTATTCTCGAGCATAGGATGGGTGAGCTGGACCATGGGATGCGAGCTGCTGTTACTGCCCTAGATGCTACCTTTCCCCCACCTCCTCAGTAATTTGTATGGTGGTCATAATCATAATTTCCACCTATCCTGACTAGTAGTATCTTTTGATTTATTTCATTGTATGACTTGTATTGGGCCGCTAGTGCTCCACTTATTTTGTATCTTTACTACAAACGATGTACTGAAAAACAAGTTAATGAAATGACGATTTTATGATTTACTGGTTGTTCTATGTTATTTATGCTCTGGTTTATTGATTTCATGTTGAATGTTGCATGGTTGTGTATGATTACTATTGCATTCGATGGTTGTGTGATTAGGCATGTCATGGTTATCGATAAATATGTGTCTCATTCTTTTTATATCTGATGTATTAGAAAGAAGTCATGCTGCCCCGAAGGAACACCCGCAATACCGAGGACAACACATTCCCAACCACGTCCCAAGAGCTAGCCCACGTGATTGCGCAAGCCATTGCGTAGCACGACACTAACCGGGCAGACTCCAGTGGTGAATCTGGCGGAAATGGCAGGCGAAGGACGAGTGACAATGACAATGGTAAAATATCGAATTGTTGTACTCCCTATGGCCTTGTAATCACTACTGTTATTGATGATGTCTCATTATCTATGATACAGAAGGTGAGAACACGGTTCATGGCTGTTCCTAAAAGACTTTCATGGCTTATAAACCATGGAGTTTCCGTGGGTCGGAAGGATCAATCGGTATTTGTCGTTGGATCGAGAAAATGGAATCAGTTTTGGATATCAGTGGATGTGTTGAGGATCAGAAGGTCAAGTACGCTACCTGCACCTTCCATGATGAGGCGTTGACTTGGTGCAATCTACAAGTTCAGACTCTGAGTAGAGATGCTGCGTATGGTCTCTCGTGGAGCGATTTGAAGTCCCTGCTGATGGAGAAGTACTACCCCTGAAGTGAACTTTAGAAGATTGAGTCGGAGTTTTGGAATCTGACCATGACTGGAGCGGAAGTCACCGCCTACACTACTCGCTTTCATGAGCTGTCTCGTCTGGTACCCCACATGGTTACTCCGGAATACAAATGGGTTTAAAGGTACATATGGGGACTCTCCCCTAAGATTCACATTATGGTAACTGCTGCTGAACCCACCACCATTCAAGGAGCCGTCACCCTCGCTCATAGTCTTACGGGTGACACAGTGCGTATGGGCGCATTGCTTAAGAAGGAGGTTGAGAAAGGAGGAAACGCGGGTGAAAAAGAAAGTGGTCAGACACCAAGAAGGGTAAAAATGGTGGAAATCAGTCTGGAAAGAAACAAGAGACTGTCCAGGCATTTGTTGCAACTACTGCTGTTGCGGATGAGCCCCGCAAGAGGTACAATGGACCGCATCATCTTTGCAACAAATGTAACTATCACCATGTCGGGTCTTGTGACATCATTCTTTATGACTACTGCAAGAAGATCGGGCATCAGACTTCCTGCTGCCGTGCTAAGGCTGCTGGTAACCTTACTATGAAACCAGGGTGCTTTGAGTGTGGTGCTGCGGATCACTTCAAGAAGGACTGCCAGAAGTTGAAGAAACAAGCCCGCGGTAGAGCATTTGTGATTGGAGCTGGTGAAGCTTGTCAGGATCCCAATGTCGTTACCGGTATGTTCCTTGTTAACAGCACTTATGCTTTCGTACTTTTTGATACTGGTGCCGATTTAAGTTTTGTGTCAACCAACGTTAGACGGACCCTCGGGGTAGACTCTAGAATTGGCCACCGGTAAAGTTATTGAGTCGGAAGAAGTCGTTGAAGGATGTACCCTAAACTTGGGAGATCATGAGTTTCGTATAGACTTGTTGCCGATCGAGTTGGATAGTTTCGATGTGGTTGTTGTCATGGATTGGTTGTCGAAGAACCATGAAGAGATCGTGTGCCGAGAGAATATTGTCCGTATTCCCCTTCACAGTGGCGAAGTTCTTTCGGTCAAAGGAGAGAAAAGCCGAGCCACGTTACGGATTATATCTTGCATGAAAGTCCAGAAGTGTCTTTGCAAGGGCTATGGTGCGTTTCTAGCACACGTGACGGAGAAGAAGTCGAAGAAGCTAAAGATCAAAGACATCCCTGTTGTGAGGGATTTTCCCGAGGTCTTTCCTGAAGAATTGCCAGGACTGCCGCCTCCGAGGCAAGTAGAGTTCCGCATTGATTTAGCTCCTGGAGCTGC
Organism: Ambrosia trifida; assembly: GCA_028751855.1. NCBI lineage: Eukaryota > Viridiplantae > Streptophyta > Magnoliopsida > Asterales > Asteraceae > Ambrosia > Ambrosia trifida. The sequence goes on along the minus strand of CM054128.1, from coordinate 136,207,975 downwards.
ACCTATCGCCCGTTTTCCCTATCACTTAGTGCCATCAGAGATGCAAGAACTTTCGAGCCAATTGCAGGAGTTTTTGGAAAAGGGTTTTATTTGGCCGAGTTTCTCTCCATGGGGTGCACCCGTGTTGTTTGTAAAGAAGATGGATGGATCCTTTCGTATGTGCATAGACTACCGAGAACAGAACAAGCTCACTATCAAGAATCAGTACCCTCTCCCCAGGATTGACGATCTGTTTGATCAGCTGCAAGGCTCTAGTTACTACTCAAAGATTGATCTAAGGTTTGAATATCATCAACTTCGTGTGCAAGAGGAAAGCATATCTAAAACGGCTTTTAGGACGCGTTATGGTCATTATGAGTTCTTAGTCATGCCTTTTGGATTGACCAACGCACCAACGGTGTTTATGGATTTGATGAATAGAGTATGCAAGCCGTATTTAGACAAGTTCATGATTGTCTTTATTGATGATATATTGATATACTCACGAACTCAAGAGGAGCATGAGCAACATCTGAAGTTGATCCTTGAGCTACTGAAGAACGAGAAATTATATGCTAAGTTCTCCAAGGGCGAATTTTGGATTCGCGAAGTTCACTTTCTTGGCCATGTAGTGAACGAAAAAGGTATTCATGTCGATCAAGCCAAGATTGAGGCAATCAAATATTGGGAAGCGCCCAAGTCGCCAACGGAAGTGCGACAATTTTTAGGACTCGCTGGATATTATCGACGATTTATTGAGAACTTCTCTAAGATAGCTCAATCTTTAACCATTCTGACTCAGAAGGATAAGAAGTTTTAATGGGACGATAAGCAAGAATCTGCCTTCCAGTTGTTGAAACAAAGGTTGTGCAGCGCTCCGATTTTGTCTCTGCCCGATGGCACGGATGATTTTGTGGTCTACTGCGATGCTTCACACCAAGGTCTTGGGTGTTTCTTGATGCAAAGGGATAAAGTGATTGCGTATGCCTCTCGTCAACTCAAGGTTCACGAGAAGAATTACACTACGCATGACTTGGAACTAGGAGCTATAGCTTTTGCACTCAAGATTTGGAGACATTACTTGTATGGAACCAAATGTACTGTCTTCACAGACCACAAAAGCTTGCAACACATCTTCGATCAGAAGGAGTTGAACATGAGGCAGAGAAGATGAGCTGAATTGCTGAACGATTATGACTATGAGATTAAGTATCACCCGGGAAAGGCAAACATCGTAGAGGATGCCTTAAGTCGAAAAGAACACATCAAACCCCTTCGTGTTCGCGCTCTAGGATTGACGATCCCATTCGAATCTCACAGACTGCATTCGTGAAGCCCAACAGGAAGCTCTCAAGGATGCCAACATCAAGGAAGAAGCTTTGCATGCCATGGTTAGGCTATTGGAACCCAGGACCGACGGGACGTTATACTTTGCTAATAGGATTCGGGTTCCATTATTTGTTGGATTGAGGGAATTGGTTCTCGAATAGGCCCATAAGTCAAGATATTCGGTTCACCCAGGAGCCGATAAGATGTATAAGGACTTGAAAGAACTATATTGGTGGCCTAACATTAAAGGTAGTATTGCTATGTATGTGGGAAAGTGCTTCACATGCTTTAAGGTCAAAGCTGAGTACCAGAAACCCCCTGGCTTGTTACAACAACCTGAGATACCCGTGTGGAAGTGGGAGCAGATCTCGATGGATTTGGTGACCAAGCTACCAAAAACATCCAACGGTCATGACACAATTTGGGTAATTGTGGATCGCCTGACCAAGTCTGCTCACTTTTTGCCAATCAAGGAAACTGATAAGTTGGCAAAACTCTACATTAAGGAGATCGTATCTAGACACCGTATTCCAGTTTCCATCATTTGGAATCGGGATAGTCGGTTTACTTCTAGGTTTTAGGAGACATTGAACAAAGCCCTCAGTACTCGATTGGATATGAGTATGGCCTACCATCACCAAACTGATGGACAGAGCGAAAGGATGATCAAGACACTTGAGGATATGCTTCGTGCATGTGTGATTGACTTTGGAGGTAATTGGGATGCCCACCTACCTTTAATCGAGTTTTCATACAACAACATTTAGCACACTAGCATCAAAGTCGCACCATATGAAGCTCTCTGTGGACGCAAGTGCCGATCACCGTTGTGTTGGGCAGAAGTTGGGGACAAGCAATTGATAGGCCTGGAGATCATCCAGGAGACGACTGACAAAATCTTTCAAATCAAGGACTGATTGAAAGCTGCCCGGGTAGGCAGAAAAGTGATGCCGATATGAGGAGGAAACCTCTAGAATTTCAAGTGGGCGACAAGGTCCTACTGAAAGTTTCTCCTTGGAAAGGAGTACCTCGTTTTGGTAAACGCGGCAAGCTGAATCTAAGATACATTGGTCCATTTGAAATCTTGGAAAGAGTTGGCCCGGTCGCGTACAAGCTTAAGTTTCCCGAGGAGCTAAGTGGAGTTCATGACATGTTCCATGTGTCGAACCTCAAAAAGTGCTTATCGGAAGAATCGTTGATCATTCCACCCGAGGAAATCCAGATTAACGATCAACTTCATTTTATTGAGGAGCCAGTCGAGGTCACGGACTGCAAAGTCCAGTAGTTGAGACGTAGCCAAGTTAAGCTCGTCAAAGTTCGGTGGAATTCCCGACACGGACCCGAGTTCACTTAAAACGCGAGGACTAAATGAAGAAAAAGTACCCCTCTCTCTTCAAGGATTCCCTGGTATCAGATAAGCCACGTCAAATTTCGCGGATGAAATTTCCTCAACAGGGGGAGAACGTGACACCTGCCACTTTGCCAGGTCAAAAGTCTTACACTTCCTAGTCAACATTTAATTTTCTATGCATAATTCATATAATTTTATATGCATAAGTCCCCCGAAAAGTCTAGCAAGGTTCGGACGAGTATAAGTTCACCCATATCAACGCCCATTGGTGAAACGAACTTAAACGACTACAAACTGTTTTCCAAAAAACATGTGTAAATGCCCATTTATTTAATAATATAATGGGAAGTGTTATAGAATTTATGTATAAAAATCAGCATTTTTCTAAATTACCTATCTACATATATATGTATATGCATACGACACACATATATATGTTTATAAATACCCACATGTGCAAGAAAGTATAAGACATAATTAATATAGTTCTTACATCCATTTTGTCCCACAATTAATAAACTATTTCATCATACCATTTTACTAACTAAAAATGGTTAAACCACTAATCAACACTAGGATTTATAAAGCTTCCTAACCATATATAGCTACCACCATTTTCCATTTTGTCCCACTAATTCTAGACACTAAAACACTTTAAATGAAGTGTCTCATCCTTATATTAAGATTTGTCAACCTAAGGGATTTATGACTTAACATTTGTAGTAAGATTCCTTAGTCTTCATGGAACAAGAATGTTTGATTACCCCAAATGTTGAAGCTCTTTTTCTTTCCCGTTCTTCCTTGTTTCGGCCGCCACTACCGCCCTCCATGTCAAACCAAATATATTTTTTTTATTCAAGTCAACCCCATGGTTAGCACATGTTGATTTAAGATCTAGAATGATCTTATGTATGGACAAGGCTTAAAAGATTATGTTCCAACATAATCTACGTAAGGTCACCTCACTTGACTAGATAAATGTGACCTTAAGACATGATTATGTTCGCTTAAGTTCCATACACACTTAGTTTACTACCAAGACTTTACCCAAATATAGGAAGATCCCTTAATCTCTTTAACACATAGAGTTTGTTAGCCCAAAGTAGCTAACCCTTGGCTCACTTTGAACCCTCCTAACCGTCGCCCCTTATGCCTCCCTTACAAGATCTTTTTTTTAAACCACGACACATCCAATCGTCCATAAACACATGTGTTGTCAAATTATGGAAAGATGTTTAACCTTAAACTCCTAGATTAGTCACATTATAAGATGTTGAGCCAACACAATCTACTGAATTGTCACCATCTTGTAACTTGGTTAAGTGGAGAAATCCCTTGATTAGAAAAGCACAATGTGATTTAACCACACACTAAAATGGATAGATCTTCCAAAGAATCACAAACCCATGTCAAGATACTTGCCTAAACAAAATATGTTGACCCCTTTTGATGCACCCAAACCATCCCCCCTTGCTCCCTCTAATCCTTTTTTTTACCAAGGTCAAATCCTAATTACACATGTGTTGATTAGTTAGAACTCCAAGAGGATCTCTTGTAATGTCACTCATGCTAGGTATCTATCCAACATTATCATGGGATTAGTCTCCATCTAAGACATGACTTAGACATGAGATTTGCTAGTAGGATTAGAGACAAATAAGATTACTAACCAAACATGGCAAGATTCTTAATCACCCATAGATCCATAAGGGTTGACTTTCCCAAAGTTTTAATCTCCATCCTACTTCCATCCCACCTCAACCACTATATAAAGAGGCCTTGAGTAGAAGTTCATCACACCACAAAATCACACAAACCTCTCTTTCCCTCTCCCTATTTGCGACACACACACACACACACATCCATCAAGTTCCTAGGAGCAACTAAGGTTAGCTAGTATCTTGCATTCCATCTTGGATCCACTAGGAGGTATGAACCTTGAAACTTTTGCTCCTTTACTTTGATTAGTAATCACATGGTTTACCTGAGTTAATGATTTATCTTTCTTAACAAAACAACACCATATGTGTAATATGGATGTATATGCGTGCAAATATATATATATATATATATATATATATATATATATATATATATATATATATATATGTATATATATGTATGTGCGTGCGTGGGAATACTTACGTGTGTGTATGTGCACGTGTGTATGTGTTTAGTTATGTAAGAAATCTAAGCTATAGTGCTACTTTACTTTAGTTATGAAAACAAGGTCTATATGTGTATATACATATGTGTGCGTGCGTATATATATGGTATGTATGTATGTGTATAACAAACTCATGAGCATAGATAGTAATGTACATGGGCTACCAAGATGCATATGTATATGGGTATGTATGTACAAGTGTAGGTCCCACGGATATAACTACCTATGGTTAAGTGTTGGAGTACACACATATAGATATGGGTATAAGTGTACGCATGTGTATGTGTAAATACATGTATATGTGATACTTATGTGTACATATGACAAAGACCAAGTGTAGTTGTGAACTAAACAACTCATTTTCAAATAAGAACATATGTTTTATGGTTAAGAACATGCGTTAGGAAATAAGATCTATTATTTTCGAGCAACATAAATGTCACCAAGGAAAACTAAATAAACATACCGCTAGATATTTGGGTGAACCACGAGTACCATGGATTACCTATTTGTATAAATCTAAGGTACCCATGTATGTATATAGGACAAATAGATCGGGATACCTAGTTGTCGGATATACACTCTTGCTAGACTACACGCAGACTCGAGGTGAGTTCTTCACGACCCCTTTTACTGTTTTATATTTTGGGGGAAAGCATGCATTGTTTACTAGATTTAGAATGAATTCCTAGTCGACCGGTGTACATGAGATGATATTTTTAGAGTACACACTAAAGGCCTCGTATATTTGTTTACCGTAACCATTAGATATGGATTTAGCCTAGAAACGCATGAATAGATCTACTGGGTTGACACCCCCACTCTTGGTTAGTCGCTCTAACCGGGTATATACGATATAAGAGTGCTTGCATTTCTTTTATGATGATACATTGCCTTTATTGTGAGATGTGGGAGGCACCACCCGTCGAAGTTTGGTTATGGACTCATGATGGTTTATCATCATTGCTCTTGGCTAGGCAATGATGGGTCTTTCAAGGATTTCATTCAACTTAAATTTTTTTTTTTACAAAACCAGTGAACTCACCAACATTTTGTTGACAAATTTTTTATGCATGTTTTTCAGTTAACTATGCTATGGATGGAAATTGGGATATGATTGGGCATTCATTCATGCTATCACCTATCATGTCATCAAAACTTTTAACACCGTGAAGGGTTTTAAAATGTATTTTGTGATGTTTGTTGTTGTCGAACACGTTTGGTACTTTTATAAATAAATAAATATGAATGTTTGCTCAAATCTTGTGCTTGAAAACCTTTCGTGGTTGCATCCCGTGTTTCCACCTAGGCGGCGTGTGACGGATCTTCTCAATATCGGATCATTAGGCTCATAAACGTTCAACACATTGAGCCTTTCCGCCAAACCATTCGCTTCACCTGAAGTGATAACGAATTAGCAACCATCTTTGATCACATTATCCACCACCCTCAACCAGGAGGGGTCCCAAATCAAAACAACCCCTCCTGATCTCCCCTGAGCATCAATAGACACGACGTCGAAAGCTAAATTTCCCCAAAACTTACTCCAAAACTCCAATCTAACCGAGTTTTGTTGAGTTTCTTGAGGCCCCAAAAATAACGCCTTAGAACTCGATTTCACATTACGAACCCAGGAAATCTTATCCAAACCAACCACACCCCTCACATTTAGAGAAACAAAAATCATTTAGAACACAATGGCTCATTTTCTCCTTAAACCAGTTTGCGAATATGATTATCAAATCCATTTAAGTTTATTCCCAACTTTTCCCCAAATTGAATAGACTTACTAACCTCATCTTCAAGATCAGAAAAAACATCCACCTCAGTATCACCGAGAGGCGGCGGCAATAGGAACGGGGTCACCATTATACAAATTTTTGTGCCTACTTTCCTCCACATCACGTTGAATAATATCAACCAAATCAAAAGGATCACTACTGTTTGATAGGTTTAGATCAGGGGTACATCACACCTTGGCCCCACCAATCTCAGCTTCGTCAATAATAGGGGCCAGTGGATCGACAACATTTGACCCATCTTGCTCCATAACCTTAAAGGGCTGGGACCAAACTAAGTTGGGCCGGCCCACTACCTTATCCAAATCCAACCCAGAATTAAACATGGTCCCACCCGATGTGACACCCGGCATATTCAGATTAATACTTTTCATACTTTACATACATACGTTTCATACTTTACATACATACGAGTCTACCTCAACGAAAACATTGAAAACAACTACTTAATATCATACTTGACCGGGTCAGTTGATTCGTGTCGATGATTCGGGAATCATCGGGAGTTGTTACAATGGTCCGAGGGATCATTGGGTGTCGGTCCATAACCATGTGTACAAGGATCGGTGATTCGTGGAATCGTCAGGTTTAACGCACACACGCAAGTCTCGAGTCCCAGGAGTTGGTGAACGGACGTAAACGTGTTAGTTATCGTGCATTATATGTTTGTAATCATTATGTGACTTGCCGGTATGGGAATACGTGTTTATATGTGTTAAAATAGTAATTATGCGTAATTGCATGACATTATAGGTGATTACGCGTAATTACATGTAAATAAGGGGTGATTAGGCAATTAGGATTGTAATCACCAATAGTATAGGCAATTAGGATTGTAATCACCAATAGTATAGGCAATTAGGATTGTAATCTCCAATAGTATAGGCGATTAGAATCCTAATCGCCAATAGTATAGGCGATTAGAATCCTAATCGCCAATAGTATAGGCGATTAGAATTGTAATCGCCTATAGCTGCTGTATAATCGTCTGTTCTGCATGTGACGACTAAAAACGCCTATAAATACCACCCTTATGTTTTAAAACATCATTTGTGAAACCCTAATACACCCCAAAGCCACCCACACCTTATCCAACCCCTGCAACACATTTTTGAGCAAGAAATCACATTTCCAAGCTTTACATCTCATTATCTTACAAATTCAAGGTGTGTTCTTCATCCCAAACCTTTGTAATGATAGTGTTTTGATCCCTAAAGGTCCAGACCTAATTTCTAAACATTTATGTCTTTGAAAACTCATTAAAATCAGTGTCTAAACCAACCCAAACCTCTATGTTTGTTATATGTGATGTATTCATGCAAGATAGAATTTTTATCATTTAAACATGGTTGTTCTTGTATTATTAATATGTTTCTGATCTAAATGAGTTCATATGATGTGAATCTAGGAGTTTGAAGGTCCATAGATGTGTAATATTGATATTAGGCGTTTTGACCCGTTTGAATGATTACGAAGGATTGATGATGATATGTTGTGTTTTGTTGATTGTTTAAGGTTAGGGTTTACTCTAGGATGATGCTAGAATAGTAGGATATTGTCGGACAACGTCGTTATGTGATGAAATCTGGATATTTGCTATTTAGGGTAAGTTTTGCATGTTGATGTGATGTTTACATGCTAGTTAGGCTATTTTGGGAAAACGCTTGCATTTGGGACGGTTAGGATGATGATAAATTGGGGGGTTTTTGCTTGAAATAGTTGGATTAATGTTTTGGGTTTGATATTGGGTGTTCCCACACGTTTTGGATCTGATTTGGAGGGTTAAACGCGCAAAAAGGCGGCACAGTGCAGTAGGGGCGAATAGGGAATTCTATTCGCCTGTATTAAAGGCGATTTGCCCCCCCAATCACATGAACTATAGGCGATTGGGAGCCCAATCGCAAGTATGACTGGAAAATACAATCCTAATCGCAATTTTGACTCTCTTAATCACCAGTTGACTTTTCCTAATTGCATATTTGATTCCTAATCGCGTGTAATGCTGCTATATGTATATTTTAACATCCCAAAACACGGATTGACACCTAGAAACATGTTGGAACCCCGTGACATGTCCAATGACTTAGTAACACGTGTTCGGACCCGTTTGTGCATTAATTGAGCGTTATGCTAGACTTAGTGAATCTTCGCGCATGCTAAGTGTTTAATTGCATATGTTGCATGATATCTTGCTTTCGGCTAACACGTGGGATGTCGGGTCTTGTCTGGTGTGGTCGGTTAAACGTTTAAACATCATTTCAAATGTACACGGTTTTGGTCTGCACTGTTGGGGACTAATCAACCTACGGGTTGTTAGTCTAACACCTTATACGCTCGTCATGATAGGTCACCGGTATTTGGTGCCGTCTATTTAGCAGGTTTACTTATCTTAGAGGGAAAGCAGTATCAGGTGAGTTTCACGGCCCCACTTTGCGTTTTATACATATTTCATAAATTATCATGTTATACTAGTGTTAAATTCATTTGTGCTATACGATACGTAAAGTCCCCGGGGAACCATGAATATGCTGGATAGCATAACAGGGATAATGTGGATAGATCTATTGGGACTGACAGACCCCACCTGTCGGCTGGGAGCCGGGCGGGTGCATATTGTCTCGGTTATAAGCATAATCGTTTCGGGCAAAATCATATATCGTTGTCTGTAATGGTTTCCGGTCGTAGTAGTATTATTCATGCGTCTAGCTAACACTATCATTTCTAACATAGTGATAACATGATGGCGTTTATTACTTAAACGTTAAACATAAAACCTGTGAACTCACCGGCATTATTTGCTGACGTTTTTAGCATGTTCGTCTCAGGTCGTTGAGGTAGCAGCATATCATAGGCGCACGGAGTCTCACCGCGTCTAGGATTCATATGCATCTTATTTAGCATTTTCAGACTTTCATACTTTTGCTTTCGTGTTGTAATAAAGTTTTACGCTTCCGCAGCGATGGATCATTTATGGAAACTTAATGGTTTGCTTATGTCATTTTTACGTATCATATAGTGTTGTTTATTGTGACCGTTGACTTGGATCCTGGTTTGTCACGCGCCTCGCGGTAAAACCCCGTACGTGGAATTTGAGGGTGTGATAGATTGGTATCAGAGCCAATGGTTATAGTGAACTAGGACTGCATGGTTAGTCGAGTCTATATCCGAGTCGCACACACTAGACGGTCACATTCATATAATTCATATCATGTGGGCAATTGCCGGGGCGTTAGTATTACATTCATTATCATCATTTATGCTTACACCATTTATCTATTATTCTTATTTCTTATTCTATCCTTCATCTTCGTACTTAAGACGAAGAGGCTTACTATCCTTGCACGGCGGTGACGTACATTGGAGTGGCTTCGGCATCCTTCAGCGATTTGTCCAAGATTCGGACATCTCCCCTTTCTATACTCCAATGGACACACTTGCTCGCACACATCATCGCACACTTGTACTTGTTGTTCTACATCTTGGGTGTTGTATCACCTAGGAGTTCTTATCTATTCTAGGACGTGGGTGCCTTGTGGTTTGAAAGTCAAGCTAGGAGCACGCCTCAGGGACCATGTAGAGTGAGTTATCATTTCGGGTGTACACAAAATAATAAGTTGAAATGCATGGAAATCTTGGTGGACTCTGTGTTTGATCCGACAATCATGATGGAATCCAGTTCTCTGGTCTAACTTCGTTACTTATGATTTCTTGTTGTCTGTTCTGAAATCTGATGTCTTGTCCTTGGCTTCGACAGAAGATGGAAAGACGTCGCGGTGGTCGCGTTGGTGGTCGGAATGGCGGTGGACGCAATGGGGGTCGTGGTAACATCAGCATGACCCATGCTCAGCTGAATAATCTGATTCAGGAGCACGTGGCAGCCGCTATTACTGCACAGCAGGCCGCCCAGCAGGGCCATGGTGGTAATTTAATTACCCCTACCCTCATTCCTTAGGTTTTGTTGCGTGGTGTTCGTTTTCTGACCCGTGTTGCTTGTTGTAACAGGGAATGCTTTTCATCCTCCACCACCTCCACCTCCTCCAGTCCACTGTACTTACAAGATGTTTCAGGACTGTAAACCCAATAACTTCAGTGGGACTGAGGGAGCTGTGGGACTACTTCGTTGGTTGGAGAAGGCCGAGTCCGCTTTCTCCATGTGCAACATCCCAGAGGAGTATCGTGTGAAGTATGCTTCAGGGACATTCGAGGGACGTGCCTTGACTTGGTGGAATTCGACGGTGCAGACTATTGGTTTACTGGAGGCCCATGCGTTGCCATGGACCGAGTTTGTGTTTCATTTGAAGAGGGAGTATTGCCCCAGGGATGAGATTAAGAGTTTGGAGCATGAGCTGTGGAATCATCAGATGGTGGGATCTGAGGTCGAGGAGTATACCACTCGTTATCATGAGTTGGCACTTTTGTGCCCGGATTCTGTGACTCCTGAGTATAAGGCTATTGAGTTCTACATTAGTGGGTTGGTGCCTGAGGTTCACGGATTGGTGACCGCGAATGATGCTACTACACTTCGGGATACCATTCGGTTGGCTCATAGGCTAACTAAACAGAAGGTTCAGGAGGGTGTTTTGCCTCCTAAGGGGACTGTGGTGAAGACCTCTGATGGCAACAAGAGGAAATGGGAGAGCGCGGGTAAGGGTACAGTTCAGCCCCAGCAGCAGCAACCGAGGAAATTTGAGGCCACGGGTGCATCTTCTGAGCAAAGGCAGGGTGGGTATACTAGTAAACTGCCTAAGTGTGATCATTGTGGGTATCATCATGTTGGAATTGTAGTTATTGTACCCGTTGTAAGAGGAACGGGCATCAGGCCCAGAGCTGCAGGGTGAATCTTCAGGCTCAGCAACAGGTGGTTGCCCCTACTACTGCTACTACTACCACTGCTGCACCTAGGGGTAATCAGGGATGTTATCACTGTGGCGACACTGGGCACTTCAGGCGGGACTGTCCCAAGGTAAAGCAAGGCGAGGGTGGCGGTCGAACTGGTCATGCTTATGTTATCGGTGCGAGGGAGGACATGTAGGACCCTGATACTGTTACTGGTGAGTTTCTTTTCTTGGTGTTCATTGTACTTTGGTTTCATCCTCATTCGCATCATTCAACATTCGCATTCATCATGTGTTTTCGGTCTTGTACATGGTTATCATTTTGCATTCGTGGGTCTGATATGGGTCCTTTGGAGATGCTACCTAGACGGTACCGGTGTATCATTTATACCGATCACAGTAGTCTCCAGTAAGTCTATGATCAGGAGGAATCAATTATCTTGCATCCACTTTGGGGAGGGCGGTTCCCCGGCATAGGGTATCCGTTGCTATCATTCTTCGTTCGCTGTTATCCTTTCGTTTGCATTCTGGGAAACGTTACTTGGGTTGGGTCGACACTCATTACTGTCGGAGAGTGAATCTCGGGGCGAGATTCCTTTCAACAAGGGGATGATGTGACGATCGGGAAAAATTTTTCTTTTTATCGCTTCGTTCTCTTTGACTTCGGGAAATTTTCGGGACGAAAATTCTTTCAACTGGGGGATGATGTGACACCCGCCATATTCAGATTAATACTTTTCATACTTTACATACATATGAGTCTACCTCAACGAAAACATTGAAAACAACTACTTAATATCATACTTGACCGGGTTGGTTGAGTCGTGTCGATGATTCGGGAATCATCGGGAGTCGTTACAATGGTCTGAGGGATCATTGGGTATCGGTCCATAACCATGTGTACAAGGATCGGTGATTCATGGAATCGCCGGGATTAACGCACACACGCAAGTCTCGAGTCCCGGGAATTGGTGAACGGACGTAAACGTGTTAGTTATCATGCATTATATGTTTGTAATCATTATGTGACTTGTCGGTATGTGAATAAGTGTTTATATGTGTTAAAATAGTAATTACGCGTAACTGCATGACATTATAGGTGATTACGCGTAATTGCATGTAAATAAGAGGTGATTAGGCAATTAGGATTGTAATCACCAATAGTATAGGCCATTAGGATTGTAATCACCAATAGTATAGGCAATTAGGAGTGTAATCACCAATAGTATAGGCAATTAGGATTGTAATCGCCAATAGTATAGGCGATTAGAATCTTAATCGCCAATAGTATAGGCGATTAGAATCCTAATCGCCAATAGTATAGGCGATTAGAATTGTAATCGCCTATAACTGCTGTGTAATCGCCTGTTCTGCATATGACGACTAAAAACGCCTATAAATACCACCTTTTTGTTTTAAAACATCATTTGTGAAACCCTAATAAACCCCAAAGCCACCCCACACCTTATACAACCCCTGCAACACGTTTTTGAGCAAGAAATCACATTTCCAAGCTTTACATCTCATTATCTTACAATTTCAAGGTGTGTTCTTCATCCCAAACCTTTGTAATGATAGTGTTTTGATCCCTAAAGGTCCAGACCTAATTTCTAAACATTTGTGTCTTTGAAAACTCATTAAAATCAGTGTCTAAACAAACCCAAACCTCTATGTTTGTTATATGTGATGTATTCATGCAAGATCGGATTTTTATTGTTTAAACATGGTTGTTCTTGTATTATTAATATGCTTCTGATCTAAATGAGTTCATATGATGTTAACTTAGGAGTTTGAAGGTCCATAGATGTGTAATATTGATATTAGGCGTTTTGACCCGTTTGAATGATTACGAAGGATTGATGATGATATGTTGTGTTTTTTTGATTGTTTAAGGTTAGGGTTTACTCTAGGATGATGCTAGAACAGTAGGATAATGTCGGACAACGTCATTATGTGATGAAATCTAGATATTTGCTATTTAGGGTAAGTTTTGCATGTTGATGTGATGTTTACATGCTAGTTAGGCTATTTTGGGAAAACGCTTGCATTCGGGACGGTTAGGATGATGATAAATTGGGGTGTTTTTGCTTGAAATAGTTGGATTAATGTTTTTGGTTTGATATTGGGTGTTCCCACACGTTTTGGATCTGATTTGGAGGGTTAAACGCGCAAAAAGGCGGCACAGTGCAGTAGGGGCGAAGAGGGAATTCTATTCACCTGTATTAAAGGCGATTGGCCCCCGCAATCGCATGAACTATAGGCGATTGGAAGCCAGTCCTGCTACACTTCCTCAACCCAAATTCTAAATTTTTTTTCCGTTCTAGACGACTTTAAAATCCAGAGATACCCGAGCCCCATCATTAACTAGGATCTCCATCCTGTCTTCCGAAACGTCCGCATCACGGAGAGACGCCTCCGATTTGGAAATAAGCCTACCACAACGCTCACCAATACGATTAAAGACATGTCTGTCCCAAAGGTTCAACGGAACACCGATCACCTTGATCCATGCAACCCTAGCAAACGAAGGATCCTCCCAAACATATAACCTGGAGAACTAGCCAGACCATAAATCAAAGCAAGAATCTAGAAAATTGACAGCAGCATTCTTCGATTGAAACGATAGAAGGACTTTTAAACCACCCAAGTATCTGACTCTAACACTCCATGGGATAAGAATATCAAGGATATCGTCAAACTTTTCCAAGGTCTCCAAGTCCTTGGCTTCTCCGATTAAAGAAACATCTTTCCAAGTCGTTCTAGCACTAGAAACAATAGGGGGAAGGTCAATCACAGTACTCGAAGGCGCATGGCCTCATTCACCCAAAACCACATTAGAAAACGAGTTTCGTGGTCCTCCAAGAGCCGGCGCAGAGACTTCACTACTAAGATTTTTGACTCCTTCATTATCAAAATAACCACCAGGGGTGCTAGAGGCACTACCCTGGGCCGGAACAACACCGACTTCATTCTTGCTTCCATCCCGATTAAATTTTGCAACGTTAACTCCAATAATAGCGCCCTCCATCGTCACTTCTCTAAGACTACTCATCCAAGAGACAACATCTTTTATACCCAAGAATCTAATGAACCCGAAACGATTTCCCACCCCGTCTCTCTTTGCCGGGACATAAGCATCTTCAAGATTGTTAAAGTGTTTGAAAGCCTCCCAAAGGTCCTAACCTGTGCACCCATCCGGAAGGTTGGATACAAAGTAAGATGTTGTATTCTTCAAGCGTTGCAAATGATTTTTGTCTTCGAACTTCTTCAAAATCTTCATCAGCAAGTCGGAAAACCCCACGACCTTTGGTCTTCATGGAGTATATTTATATTTGGTGTAACATCACAATATTCATTTTAATATCTCTAGAAGATTGGTCACATTTACCATTTTTGCCCAAGAGTTTCTTTCTACTTTTGTAGTTTTTATCGTTTGGTTGCGATATAGAAATGGGTGACAGCATAGCTTGTTGACGTTCGTCTGTCTGATTTTTTAATATAATTTGTCAGTTATGAAATGAAAAAGATTCAATACTAAAAAAATAAAAAATCCTTAACTTTATCTATTTTTTTAAATTAAGGGTATTTTAGACTTTGACGTGTATATTTTTTATGTTCTATTTTTTTTTCTCTTTACTTTTTAATACAACGATAAATATATTTTAAAATTCACCCTTAAGGTCTTAAACACACTATTATCACCACCATCACACCAGAAAACCATCACCACCACCAAACACTAGACTGCCACCACCATTATCACTACCACCACCACCACCACACCACTAGACCGTCATTATCACAACTACCACAAAATTAATGCAAAACCCAAAAATCAACTCCGACACACCTCGTAAACCCTACATCTGACATCACCATTGGCATCCATATCCTCTATCGTTGTTTGTAGCCATCGGAACCCTACCAGTTACCAAGTATCGAAAAGAACACAACCATCATCTTGGTTACCGCCTACCACAGCCTAATGTCGCGTAACCCTAGTCACCACATATACTCAAAACAACCACCTAAACTTTGACTCAAAACTATCGCGTGATGCATCGTTTCCGTCACCTAACCTGTTGAATATTCGGCTCCTCCCCACCGCTCGATCTTACTAGAAACAACACCGACGTCACCAGCCCACCGCTCGATAATATTCTTTATGTGTTGCAAAACACATCTAACTATCCTATCTATTTTGTATCATTGTATATAGTATAGTGTTCCTTTTTTTGTTTTTTAGCTTTTATTTATGTGTGTTTGTTATTACATTTCAGAGTGTATAAAAGGAGCAAAAAAACAAGCTTAATAAGTGGAAAAATCACACATGCGGGAAAAGGCTTGAAAATATATCGAAAACCTGAATTTTCACTTGTTCGCGCCAAAGAGAATCTTAAGCCTTTTTGCAACGCTCGAGTAAATTGAAATTGGCTCACGACTATTTTGTCCCTGGCGGCACGTGAGGGACCTTGTTCCTACACTTCGCGACATGCGAAGAAATATTATATAGGCAAAAAACCTAAATTTTATTATAAAACATAACAGTCGACCCTAGCCACATTCTTACAACTCCAAAGAGCATTTAGGAGACCTTAGGTATATTTTGAGCCGAAGCTTTGAGTTTTGGATATTTAGATGGAGATTTCACGGGTCGAAGACGCATCGATTGGCTTTTTACATTGGTTTATCTTTTCTACAATCATTGTAATCCGAATTCTCATGATGTTTTTGACATTTAGCTATTGTTTGATACTTTTAATACGTGTAAATGTAACATTCGACCCCTCTCGCCACCAATATTGTCCGCTTTGCCCCAATAGGTTGCCCATCTAGTGCTCACGGATTTGTTTTTTGGTTGCCCTAATGGAGGCTTCCCAGGAGGTCACCCATCCTGATATTGCTCCCACCTGAGCACACTTAACTGTGGAGTTCTCCTCTCATCCACTAACATTAAGCCCCAAAATGTGTTGGTGATTTAAGAGGCATTGGATTACACACGAACCAAGGATCTCTCCTGGCCACGGCCGATGTGGGATTTTCCTGGGGTGTCATATTCACTCACTGTTAGAGTCTCATCGTCCTTGATAAGGTATGCACCCACTATCCCGAACGACATAGGAGTGTCTCTGAAACCATTTGTAACATCCGGCCCGTCTTGTAACACCCAAGTTGATGGCGGAAACATCGAGGTGCCACGCAGTGATGATTGCTCAATAGCTCATGGTACTAAATGAAAGTTGAATATTATTAAACGATTTACAATTTGTCATACAAATAATGATTACATAAGCTTGATTGATATAAACTAGGTCAAAAGCTACTATGTGTTCCAAGACTTGTACAACTTCCAATAGCAAATAAAACCTGAAACATGTTAAGTTGGAAATATGGGGGGGGGGGCAACTATAAATAGTTGGTGAGAATACATAGGTTTTGCATGTAATTGAAAACAATGTGTTGTATAGCAATCACAGTTGAGATATACTAATGAGTAATGTAAGAATTTGAGTCTGACATGTAACAATGCGTCTTTTGTACAATCAACGTCATGTTGACTGAGACCTAAGTCGCAAGTTAGTAAAAGTGTAACTGTTTTTTATCATCCCTGAATTTATGCGGGGGAATGGGTTTGTCAGACTTATAGCGCTATAATCTAAACAGGCGGCTTGATCAATGTTAATGATTGTACTGTGTCTTTTTGTTACAGTCAAAATGAATCCACAAGTTTCAACATAATGAGAATGAGTAACTGCTATTGTATCAAAAATGTTTAAACATGTTTCACCCCAAAAATGTATAATAGTAAAAAGGGGCTATGTAAACTCACCGTTTGCGTAATAACTTGAAATTTGTCGAACCACAAGATTTGGATTAGGATTATCCCAAAGGATTAACCTAAAGAAATAAATAACTTGTAAAGGAATGAACTTAACGTCTAAGTTGTCTAGGATTAGGCGCTTAGGGTTTCTAGACTAGAATTTGGGGATTCACAGGGTTTTTGAATTGAATAATTTTTTTTAATATTTAATGAAATTATCATGAACTCCATTAATTATTTCAAATTATAAAGATTTAATAAATAATGAAAAGCGTAAATAATG
Source organism: Ambrosia trifida (assembly GCA_028751855.1). Taxonomy (NCBI): domain Eukaryota; kingdom Viridiplantae; phylum Streptophyta; class Magnoliopsida; order Asterales; family Asteraceae; genus Ambrosia; species Ambrosia trifida. The sequence continues at coordinate 136,190,411 of CM054128.1, read as the reverse complement.
GAACGGCTTAAATATATAAATATTTGATTTTATGCAATTAAATTTGAAATTAAGGTATAAATAAATAAAAATAATAATTTATACCAATTAAATATGATAACCTTAAGTCCATTTTATACTTAGATACTAGCAATAATTTCAGAATTTTTAGGACTTATAATTTTGATATCTTAATTTTTTTTAAATTGATTTATGAACATAAAAATGCAATAATTTTGGAAATAAATACAAGTAAAGTGCAAAAATGTTATTTTCATTTTATAACAGTATTTAATATGTGGTGTAAGCGAAAAATAATTTAAAAAATTATTTTTCACATTATTTTCATTTAAAACAAAATTTAAATGAATATAATCTATTAAATAGGAATAAATCATAAAAATTGGTAAAAACATTCTTTTTATAGGAAACAAAATTACCAAAAAGTTTCATATGGCTAGAAATAATTCCTCAAAAAGTTTGGTATTAAAACGAAGAAAAATAATTTTTTTATGAACAAATCGTTATTTAAATTAAATAAATATATTAAAATAATAAATAAATGTTTTCTTAAAAAATAAAATCAAGAATATAAACCTGGGGGTTTTAATAAGATAGGATAATTTTTATTAAATTTTTTGATTAGATTTACTATTTTTAAGAATTAAAATATATTTATAATAGTTATTAAAAAATTGAATAACAATAATAAAAATAACACAGCAGGTTCGGTCACATGAGGGACTCGAACCCGAGACCCACTCTGCACAAATATGAATCACAAACCAGCTGATCTGGTGATTATTTGTTGCATATGATGGATCAGTAAATTACTTAAACACATTCTGAAACATCAAATTAAAACAAAATAACCAAAACAAAGAAAACTGTAGGTGAGAGGTCTCGAACTCGGGATCAGTCGTGTGAAATCCCATGCCAAGATCAGTTGATCTGTGTTCAATTGATGTTTTCAATGAATCATTTAAAGATTTAAATGAAATCTCCGTCAAACAAAATCCCCAAATTAAATCCTTATGAACCCTACCCCAATTCAACAATTGAATCGAGAATCGATACAAAAAAGGACGAAAAGCATGGGGCTTTGAATATGCTATAAAAATCAATCCTAAATCACCTATGAATCGAAATGAAAACATACCAAGTGTTAGTCAATTTCAAGCATTGAAACCATTAACGAATGCACCAAAAATCGATCAATCGTTTGTTTGTCTGTGAAAGGTGTTATAGGGGTTATGTAAATCAGCCCTCTATGTGGCTGTATCTGGATTTAATCGCAACCATATAAGCTATAATTACAAATTTGAACTTCAGTTTATGGAAAGTTTGAAAACGAGTTAATTTTGATTAATTGACCAACATTAATGGATTAAAAACGCGTTTAAAGAATTTAGGAAGGTGCATTAAGGTCGGTTAATCCTATCTCCAAGATTGATTTGAGAATAAACACTAATATAGGTCGAATTTGAAGGTATTAATCGTGGGTTTTGAAATCGGGTCATGGGGATCCGGATTTACTCATTAGGTTGTGGTTTGGGTTAAGTTTAAAAGGATAAATAGGTTACGGATGGTTATGCATGGATAAAACTTAGCTATTTATGTTTGTAGTTTTATAAAAGAACTTTGTATTTTTTTTAACTGTATCTATCAAAATAATAAATAAAAATAATCCTTTAAATAAGAACACATTTTACGCACACATTTTTAAAGGAAGGAAAATTAGATTTTATTTGGAGACGAGCTTTCGGTTAGGAGTTTGGAATAAAAAAAATTTAAGGAGTATATTTGTATAAATAATAAAATTGAAGATGGCGGATGTCACAACATCCCCTACTTTTAGAAATTTCGTCCCGAAATCTCTTCAAGTTGTAGTCTCTAGAGAAAGAAGGGATACGTGAGAGCTCTAAGCTAAGGTTGGATGATAATATGAATTGGATTGTGTTGGTAAGGATCATTAAGTTTGATCAAGATCCAGCAGGGCTCAAGTACTAAGCTTTGAAGATAGGATAGCTAATAAAAATATTAAGTTAGACTCTGAAAAGACTTTGTTAAACTACCAAACGGACTAGAGTTAGTTCTTGGTCCGACCCCCAGTCTCATTTTCGATGTATCGTTAGTGTTTATATATAACCGCAGCTAACCCACCACACCTTTGATACCTCGAAAACGTACTGGACATCTACCAAAAGCCTAATAGAACTTCACACCACTTTAACGTACCTGTAAATTCTTGATTACATTCCGGACCGCGATCATCAATTTACCTTACATTAGGGTTCATAGTGGTTTGCTAATACAATAATAAGTCTAATGTGATAATGAAGACAAACATGTTGGTTTAAAGTGGTTCGCAAGTATTACAAAAGTTTAAGTATGGGCTATAACCCAACCAAGGAGCCCACTAAAGAAATGTTGCACACAGTATCCAAGAATGAGTCCAAATATTGAGCAGGCATGAAGACCTCTACCGGTTAGTGAGTAGGAACCTCTTCCGATTGTTGAGCAGGTACAATGGCCTCTACCAGCCGTTGAGCAGGTTGTTAGGACCTTTACCGACTGTTGAGCAAGCATGATGACCTCTACCAATCGTTGAGCAGGTTATTAGGAACTCTGCCAACTGTTGAGCAGGTACTTCATCCTCTACCAGTTGTTGACGAAATGTAACAATTGTTTTCGTAGTTCAAAACATAAGTTTTAAATTGATAATACATACATGCAAACAAGTTTGTATATGCAACAAGTATCAAGTATAACATGCAAGTTGTAATTGAGTTGCCCTAGACAAGGTTACTCAGTCTAGGTGTGATTACAGCAAAAAGTTCATATTTTAGCTAGCCATGTTTTCAAGTATCATGAATAATCAATTGTTAAATATAATCAAATTCTCATGTATCACTAAGAATCAACAGGTTTTAAAACAAAGGAAAACATGCAGCAAGAAGATTATGAAGAATCGGTAAGCACATAACGTGTTGTAACAAGTACAAGGTGAATCATGAGGTTCGAATCATGTTAGAATCAAGCGTATGGGAAGAATAAGGGTTCTTTACAAAGTAAAGCATGATTGTGGAAAAGCAAAAATCATGAAAGTTCAAACTAGTTGAAAATAAGTATGACCAATGGAGAATTAGAAGTGTTAACTTTTCCCGTGTTTAGAAAAATTTTATTTTCAAAATTTAGTTTTGGGCAAAAACAAGGGTTGTTGAATTTTTTGAAAACAATACACTCTATATGGGTTTAGAAATGGATATTTCAGTGAGGCAGAGATTTTAAACACGATGTTAGATTTTGACAATCAAGACTTTGTTGAGGAGTTTTTTTTTTTTTTTTTTTTTTTTTTTTTTTTTTTTTTTTTTTTTGAAAACAGTACACTCTATATGGGTTTTTTTTTTTGTATAGTAGACTTTGATTAACTCGTTTGAATAGGAAAAGTGGCTTTTAATAGGTTAAAATATTTTTTTATCAAAACTCCTTTGCTACGCAAATAACTAGTTACACAACATTTGAAATTTAGAAAATAAAAGACTTTTTGACACAGTATTTATTTGCTATGGTTTGTGAAATCTCCAGATGGTAAAAAATTGGCAACATTCTGTGATTTTTTAGTGTTGGTGCTAAGGCATTTCCTATGCATAGGTTATGGGATTATAGTTTAAACAAAAATTCTAATTTCTTAGGTATGATGACATTTTATTGTTGAGGATAACTTCAAAAAGATAAGTAAAAAAAACACATGGGAGGTTAAAGACAAGAAACACCAAGGTAATAGGTTTAAGAAATAAAAGGAAACTATATGTTCAGGCAAATATTGAAATTAATCAAACATGTGGGTAATATTGTAATATTGTAAAATGAGGCATGATTGTGAAACTTACAATTAATTATGAAATTCAAACGGATGTGCAAATATATAAGCAATGAAATAGAATTAAATTGTAAAAATTTCATCATCATCATCATCATCATCATCATCATACTCAGTTAATCCCACCTATAGCAAAGCTAAGGTAGGGTCTGAGGAGGGTAAGATGTAGACAACCTTACCTCTACCCCTAAGAATAGAGAGGCTGCTTCCAGTGAGACCCCCGGCTCGATGTGGTTTGGTATCAAGCCTTGGACATAAGGGATATAACACTTAGCAATCGGGACAAACCCGATCGGTGCATGTACCCCTTTGTCTTTTGGCTATCAATGCCACCACATGATGCATGATTAACCGTCCGTCGTTTTTAACGTTATTTTCACGAAACTAGTAAATTGTAAAAATTTAAGATTCGAAATTTAGGTTTTAATGAGAGTGTGGTACTTTCTAAAACGTAGTGGAAACGGTGAGACTAAATAATAAAACAAAGCCAATGAAATGAAGAATGATAGTGTAATCATTTATTCGTTAATTAAAACAAATAAACAAAAATGTTAACTTATCAAAGTTTCTAAATTCTAATAACGTAGCAAAGACGTGCTTTAGCCAATAAGTGAACACTCATCCCGAGAATTCCCAGGTAGGCATAAGGGTCCCTAGTCTGATTGGGATTTATACGAAATGCCAGCCTTAGACAAAAGGCTCAGAATACAGGCGTTCACCATTCCAGATTGTATGTGTTCATTATTAGAATCCCGAACATTGACGAGATTATCAAAACAACTCATGTTAAAACCTGAGGAGTTTGCCCAAATAATCTAAGGGTAGACAACTCATAGGACTAGGGTAAAAATAGGGAGTAGGATAGGGGTATGGATAAGGAAGCAAATAGGGTTTCAAGTAAGAGAAACAAGTACTGGTTAAAGTCCTAGGGTTATAGACTAGATTATTTTTCTAATAACCTAATTCCCTATAACTATGGCTCTGATACCAATCTGTAACACCCCAACCGATGGTGGAAACATCGAGGTGCCACGTAGTGATGATTGCTCAATTGCTCATGGTACTAAATGAAAGTTGAATATTATTAAATGATTTACAATTTGTCATACAAATAATGATTACATAAGCTTTATTAATATAAACTAGGTCCAAAGCTCCTATGTCTTCCAAGACCTAACTCACAAGTTAGTAAAAGTGTAACTGTTATCGATCATCCCTTAATTTATGCGGGGGGATGTGTTTGTCAGACCTATAGCGCTATAATCTAAACAGGCGGCTTGATCAATGTTAATGATTGTACTGTGTCTTTTTGTTATAGTCAAAATGAATCCACATGTTTCAACATAATAAGAATGAGTAACTGCTATTGTATCAAAAATGTTTAAACATATTTCACCCCAAAAATGTAAAATAGTAAAAAAGGCAATGTAAACTCACCGTTTGCGTAATAACTGGAAATTTATCGAACCACAAGATTTAGATTAGGATTATCCCAAAGGATTAACCTAAAGAAATAAATAACTTGTAAGGGAACGAACTTAAAGTTTAAATTGTCTAGGATTAGGCGCTTAGGGTTTCTAGACTAGAATTTCGAGATTCACAGGGTTTTCAAATTAAATAATGTTTTTAATATTTAATGAAAATATAGTGAACTCCATTAATTTTTTCAAATTATGAAGATTTAATAAATAATCAAAAGCATAAATAATGGAACGGCTTAAATATATAAATATTTGATTTTATGTAATTAAATATGAAATTAAAGTATAAATAAATAAAAATAATAATTTAAATCAATTAAATATGATAATCTTAAGTCCCATTTATACTGAGATACTAGCAATAATTTCAGAATTTTTAGGACTTATAATTTTGATATCTTTATTTTTTTAAATTGATTTATGAACATAAAAATGCAATAATTTAGAAATAAATACAAATAAAGTGCAAAAATGTTATTTTCATTTTATAACAGAATTTAACATGTGATGTAAGTGAAAAATAATTTTAAAAATTATTTTCATATTATTTTCATTTAAAACATAATTTAAATGTATATAATCTATTAAATAGGAATAAATCGTAAAAATTGGTAAAAATATTCTTTTTACAGGAAACAAAATTACCAAAAGTTTCATATGGTTAGAAATAATTCCTCAAAAATTTTGGTACTAAAACGATGAAAAATAATTTTTTTATGAATAAATTGTGATTTAAAATAAATAAATATATTTAAAATAATAAATAAATGTTTTCCTAAAAAATAAAATTAAGAATATAAACCTGATGGTTTTAATAAGATATGATAATTTTTATAAAAAATTTTCGATCAGATTTACTATTTTTAATAATTAAAATAGAGTTATAATAGTTACTAAAAATTGAATAACAATAATAAAAAAAAACAAAGCAAGTTTGGTCGCATGGGGGACTCGAACCCGAGACCTGCTCTGCACAAATATGAATCACCAACCAGCTGATCTGGTGATTGTTTGTTGGATATGATGGATCTGTAAATTACTTAAACACATTCTGAAACATCAAATTAAAACAAAATAACAAAAACAAAGAAAACTGTAGGTGACAGGTCTCGAACTCAGGATCAGGCGTGTGAAATCCCACGCCAAGACTAGTTGATCTGTGTGTTAAGTTGATGTTTTCAATGGATCAGTTAAAGATTTAAATAGAATCTCATTCAAACAAAATCCCAAATTAAATCCTTATGAACCCTAACCCCCAATTCAACAATTGAATCGAGAAACGATACAGACAAGGACGAAAAGCTTGGGGCTTTTAATATGCTATAAAAATTGATCCTAAATCACCTATGAATCGAAATGAAAACATACCAAGTATTAGTCAATTTCGAGCATTGAAACCATCAACGAATGCACTAAAAATCGATCAATCGTTTGTTTCTATGTGAAAGGTGTTATAGGGGTTATGTAAATCGGCCCTCTATGTGGCTGTATGTGGATTTAATCGCAACCATATAAGCTATAATTACGAATTTGAATTTTAGTTTATGGAAAGTTTAAAAAACGAGTTAATTTTGATTAATTGGCCAACATTAATGGATTAAAAACGCGTTTAAACAATTTAGGAAGGTGCATTAAGGTTGGTTAATCCTATCTCCAAGATTGATTTGAGAATAAACGCTAATATAGGTCGAATGGGGATTCGGATTTACTCATTAGGTTGTGGTTTGGGTTAAGTTTAAAAGGATAATTAGTTTAAGGATGGTTATGCATGGATAAAACTTAGCTATTTATGTTTGTAGCTTTATAAAAGAACTTTGTATTTTATTAACTGTATCTATCAAAATAATAATCAAAATAAACCTTTAAATAAGAACACATTTTACACACACATTTTTAAAGGAAGGAAAATTAGAATTTTATTCGGGACGAGCTTTCGGTTAGGAGTTTGGAAAAAAAATTAAGGACTACATTTGAATAAATAATAAAATTGAAGATGACGGATGTCACACCTCTCGCCACCAATATTGTCCGCTTTGCCCCGATAGGCTACCCACCCAGCGCTCACGAATTTGTTTTTTGGTTACCTTAGTGGAGACTTCCCAGGAGGTCACCCATCCTGACACTGCTCCCACCTGAGCACGCTTAACTGTAGAGTTGTCCTCTCATCCACTAATATTAAGCCCCAAAACACGTTGGTGATTTAAGATGCATTGTATTACATATGAATCAAGGATCTCTCCTGGCCAGAACCGATGTGGGATTTTCCTAAGGTGTCACAGTATAGGCTAATTTTCTAAGCTAACTAGGTTTTGGTGATCTTTGAACATGATCATGTGAGCTGGTTTTGATTTTCTTTGGTTGATTGGCTGTTAATTTTGTTGGTCTTCATAAGAAGAGATTCACCCTAGACTCATTTCAAATTTAATATCTCATCATTGATGTATTGTTGCTTGGAAACCCTAATTTTATGATTAAAGCCGTAATTTTCGCTTTAAGCATGTGCTTTATAATTACATCACTAGTTATAGCCGATAACAACACTTATTAACATCTATACATGTCAAAACTAGTAATTTATGGAATACTAGTTAATAACCCTTTAAAGCCCTAATTAGATGTAACTTGATGAGAGAACTCCCACCCAATTCAAGCCAAACATTAAATCTTTATTTGGGAACTTAATGATTACCAATCATCACCAACCCCTCCCTTAACTTGCGTTAGCTGAAATGAAAATGATCCCCCTTATTATCCTTTGATACACTAACACACTTCTTCATGCTATGGATATCTAATATCCCAATATTTGGATTTTTATCACACAACATCTAAGCAACTAACAACAACCCTCAAACTCATTCCCTCTAGCCACGATGATCGACTACCTCCCTTCCCACCACCATTTTCAACCATCAAACAACCAATCTAAGCCTATATCCAACCTTTTAAAGGTGCATTTGTAAGGCTAGGAGCTTAACTTAGGAATTTGCACCTTAGAATCCAAGAAACCATCTTTATATACACTTGTTTTTGCTTTCATAGCTTGTCTAGTGGTAAACTCTTGTTCTATCTTTGTTTTGTTTAAAAACAAATTTAGAATTGCAAGGTGAATCACCTAAGTGAGATGTTTTCATATAGCTCTCATTAAACAAGTAATTTTTTCAAATAAAGTAAAATGGATGTATGTGTATAGTGAGCCATGTGAGTGTAGCTTGTGTGTGTAATTACCAATTTAAAGTGTGTAAAAACCCTAAGAATGTATAAGTGTTGGATGAAACCATTAAGGAACATGCTAGAATGATTTTAAAATAGTTGATTTCACTTGAAAGAGTATGTTTGTAATGCATGTGAATCTATATGTTTGTGTGTATATTTTTGGGAAATTGTTTCGGTGTGCGCATATAATGTAATATATGTGTGGCCCTCGGGGGGCAAAAGTAAAGTTGCACTAGTTTTAACGTTATTTTACTAATTTCGTGAAAATAACGTTAAAAACGACGGACGGTTAATCATGCATCATGTGGTGGCGTTGATAGTCAAAAGACAAAGGGGTACATGCATCGATCGGGTTTGTCCCGATTGCTAAGTGTTGTGTGCCTTATGTCCAAGGCTTGATACCAAACCACATCGAGCCGGGGGTCTCATTGGAAGCAGCCTCTCTATTCATAGGGGTAGAGGTAAGGCTGTCTACATCTTACCCTCCTCAGACCCTATCTTAGCTTTGCTATAGGTGGGATTAACTAAGTATGATGATGATGATGATGATGATGTTAGTTTTAAAGTATATTTAAAAACCCTATTTTCACAAAGTATATGATGAATCTTGTTTGATGATTGTTGTGGAAATGGCTTGATTACATGTAGAAATGATTATTATGATGATTAAGGATGATTAACATGTTAGCATGATGAAAATAGTAAAGTTTATGTGTTAAAGTGTATAGAATTGCATGAGAAATGTGAAGTCTGGAAGTTGTTAAGTTAAAATGCAAGATGATAATCTATCTATACTTACTTATTGGGTCTGCTGACCTGGAGAAGAACAGATGATTGGAATGCCAAAATATACTACTCAGTTGATCCTTAGAAATAAACAACAGTTTACAAGATACTTCTCCCAAAAGACTGTTGACCCTAACATCTGCTGTACTCAACAACTGTTGGAAACAACTGCTGCTGCAAAGGACTGCTGGATAAACAACTGCTAGAGAACAACTGCTGACTAAAGGTCCGATAAAGAACAACTGTTGACTAAAGTGCTGAAGACTAAAGGTCTATTGGAGCCACCAACACTTAGGCTCCAACAGATGATACAAGACCATCAGAGTTTTCCCCAACAACGGTTTACCTTACAGTGTTTTACAATGTAACAGTAGTTTGTATTTAATAGATGTTTTATGTTGTTATTCTGTTAGAGGTCACTGTCTTAGGTGACGTCAGCTTAGATCATCAGTGGTTTAGATTTGTCTAAAAATAGAACAGTTCTTGTACTGTTCTATTTATCACTTGAAACATTCTCTCAGACAAACAATCATAGAGTGATCAGGCTGAGGGGGAGTACTTGTAATATTGTAATCTTTCAATTAATGAAAGCATTCGATTGAAAACAATTATTCTCTTGTTTTGATTTATAGTTTATCATTCCGCTGCAGTTTCCACTTATAGTTCACTTCATTCTTCTCATCTTTACTTAAACAAATCAAAACAATCAAACTCAGATCCTAACAATTGGTATCAGAGCATGGTCAATTAAATTCGATCTAACCAATCAATTTAATATAAACAGATCAGCTCACAATTATTGATATCGTTTGTTTGTCGGATTGCAAACAGAGTAATAGTTTATTTTCGATTCAACCGTTTATAAACAGACTTTTTATTTAAAAAAAATCAGAGAATGGCTTCAATCAATCACGATCCTCACAACACTGGCACGAACAACAAGCCACCGATGCTTGTCAGATCTGAATACAATATCTGGCAACGTCGGATAAGCCATGTTCTAGCTCAATAGAACACTGGGTGTCGGAAGTCGGTTATCTTCGGACCACATGTTCCGATGGTGCCGAGTACTGAAGATCCCAAGGTTTAGGAGCCAAAGAAACTTGAAAATTACTCCGACCAGGATGTCACACCCCAACCGATGGCGGAATACATCGGGGCGAGACTTGGGATAGATTGTTCAAAGACTTCATGACACTAGATTTTGTGACAATATAGTTTAAAGATAGAATTTCATTTATTGTCTAAAAATAGAAATACAAGTAGTTCATATAACGAAAAATACAACAAGAATATGATAACTTGAACTAGAGTGAGTTTCTATGTCCAATCCTAAGTAATTTTCTTGAATGTCCTGCAATAAATATTTCCTGCAACATGTATAGAATATCCGTCAACACATAAAGCATTGGTGAGCATACTAGTTTTAGTTTACATACATAGAATTTTAGAATGGTTTACTCAAATCTCATACTATAGCATTGCACATACCAATCATACAAAAGACATAACTCAAACCCGCGAGTACCACAGCGTATACCTAACATATTCATGTTAGGCCGTTTAAATCTTAACAATGACCCATAAAGGGGGCGGTGTGCTAGTCCTATAGCGCTATACATGTTAAGTGGGCTAATAATAGTTAATGATTTATGTCTAAGTATCTAAGAATCATAAGCATGGCAAGTAGCATATAAGTATGTTTAATAGATTGAGCATGTGTGTTTATGAAAGCATTAGTGTGTTTTGCATATGATACATGTTTACACCCCAAAAGTGATAAAGAGTAGAAAGGGGACAAGTATGAACTCACCTTTGGGTGCGTTTTAGCAAGGTTCCAAAAGAATGAGTCTTGGGGGATTAGTTCCTTAGCCTTGGTTAACTAGAATAAAAAAAATAAAGGGTCTTAGATTCGATTTTAGGTTATAGATTCAAGAGAGTCAAGCAAGACTTTTAGGCGAACCAAAACACAAACCACCATGAAGGTGATTCGGATGGTCATAAGAGTCAAGCAAGCCTTTTAGGCGAACCAAAACACAAACCACCATAGAGGTGATTCGGATGGTTAGGAGAGTCAAGCATTGGTAAGGTAGGGATGTATCCACAAACCTTTCTGAGTTATTAAATTAGTAGAGTTTATATAATTTAGTATTTATATAATATAACTTAGAAAGTAGGGTATGGTGACTTAGTTTGGATGAGCCTTGGCCTTCCTTTTGTCAACCATGAACCATAACACAAGTCCCTCCATCATTGAGTTGTTGGTGAACTTGGTTGGTATTATTAACAACTTAGTGCATAAAAGATAATAGAAGATGACCACATTTGATGCCTCAAATTGGTGCCCTACTCATGTTTATTTGCCATGGCAAATAGGAGAGAGGTCCTAGAGGTTTCCTCAAAGGGTTTGAAGAAGAGGAGAGTGAAGAAAGTAGAAGAGAGGTTGAAGGTGAAGTGAGAAACTCACTTATTCTTGAGAGAATTCTTGAGAGATTTGGAGATTTAGAGAAGATTTAGGATTGAGCAAGTGTTAGAATGGGTAGGCAGTGGTGTATTTATAGTTGGGGTGAAGGGGTTGGGTATTTAATGAATTAATTAGGGTGGTTAGAAGTTAATTAGTGGTAATTATATTTTTAAAGACAAAAAATAATAATTAAAATCATAAAACAAAAAAAACGTACGGCCATTTCATTTTTTTGAAATGGTATATCTTGTTGCATAAGGTCAAAAGCTAATTTGTTTTCATAATATTATTATTTTATTTTTTTTGGTATTGTTAAATATATATATATATATATATATATGTTTTATTAATAATAAGTATATATTAAGATCTTAACTAAATAAGTTCCTTGTTATAACGCCTAAATTGAATAGGGTAAAAATATAATGGCGACTCGTCATGAATCGGTATGAGTAACATAAAAGAAGCGAGTAACGGCAAGCTTGGAATTTGTTTAAATATAGCATTCATAATACAAGAAAATTAAGAATCACGAGACGTTATATAAAGTTTGCGTCGCGTAGAATTTATAGATTAAGATTAAATGCAATTGATAAAATACTTTTCCATTGATCATAAGCTCGGGATTACAAGGGTACAAAATGGAAAGATACAAGAATACAAGGACTAGAATGGAAAATACGAAAAATATGAATGTTACAGTCTCCCCTACTTTAGGAAATTTCGTCTCGAAATTTAATTAGGAGCCAACCTTAAAAAAAAAAAAAATAGGTAAGTTGTTTGATATGGGTTTAATAAGAACAAAAACTTGTTAGTTTATTATGTTTAAATCAACTATGGTATCTAGTCACATTTTGTGATAATTATGTTCATACGAAAAGTACTTTTAAAATTTTAACTAAGGTTGTACGTAGAAATTTGAGAACTTAACCGACATAAGCATTTTGTAAATAGTGAAATAAGGGGTACGTATGAATAGGTTTGTATATGGAGTTGATGCAGCAAGTTTTGGAAAAGTAAGTAAATATATAGTGTATGTGCGTGAAAGGATCGATAACAAACAAAGATTGATCAAACAAGTTAGTTTCAGGTGCGGAAACCCTAAAACTATCACAAAATAATAATCAAACAGATTCAAACACACAGATCATCATTTTCAATCATTTTCATTAATAAAACACTTGTTTACACGTTGAATTATGAATACAATCAAGGTTTAAACGTAAAACAAGTTTAACAATAACTAGAGAGAGTTTTCAAAAAGAGGAGGGAATAATAATCATCAAAGTTACATTCAAAAATGAACTTGACCTATTTATAGGCCTGCACATTCGCCCAAACTGTTCATGCGAATGTGCAGGTTCGCCCACATCAACTGGTCGAACCAAGTTATACAATAATCTATCCTTCATTCGTCCAAATCCACTTCCTTCGCACCTTTTAATCCTCCTTCGCACCTTCTAGTTTGTTCCTTCGCACCTTCGATATCTACAAAACAAAATGTGTTTTACAATCCAAAGCTTTAGTCGCACTTTTGCATCTACAAACTCCCCCTCGACTACTGCTTGGATTGTGTTCGTCGTTCTTCATCCAACCTTTTGTTCCACATTCTGATATGTCTTTGAATCATTTGTTCTCTTGTCAACACCGGTTCCTGAAATTGTTTTTGTTTCTTCGTTTTCAGCTCTGGCACCTTTTGCTTCTCCACATACTTTCCCAACTTCTCATCATAATCACATCCAGCATTGATATTAAACGCAAAGCACAAAAATACCACACGTTGGTACTTTCCTGCTTGCTCAGCATCTTTTGCGTCTGAATAGATCGGATTATAAAATAGCATGATGATATCCTCATGTGAACAGTTTATCAACCACATGGGATCAAAGATATGCACTTTCTTATAATTCGACTCTCCATCCTTCAACACAATCACGGCCTCTGCAATCTTCCAATCATAATACAACCAGATGAAGTCTTTGGCAAAGTGTTGCGGAATAGGCATCAAAGGAATCTTTTTCAACACTTTCGGTGGTTTGTATTTCAACGTCACTTTGGGCGTACCAGTTATCAAATCAATATCCTTCTTATGAACGATTCGCTTTGGATATTGTGGTGTAAACAAGTCCCACTTAGTTCGGCTTTCTCGAGTCATCTTCTCAGCAAAATAAGTAATCTGACTATTTGACGCTCCCGTTAAACGGTGACGACAAATGTCTCTGATTGCCCAATACGGAAGGGTCTTCAAGTGATGAAACTTCTCAAAATACAAGATCCCCTTCTCCCACTTTACTGCGAAACACCTCAACTCTTTAACAAACTTCCAGGCCAATGCACGACCTTTAAAAATCTTATTGTGAAGTTTGTAAAAGCTGCCTTGAATGTCAGGTTTCGGACGATTATTCTCCTTTTCTTTCAGCTTCTTTAACAACTCTTTTAAGCTTTCTGATTGCTCGAACCGTGGCTTGTTATGTCCTTTAAAGATTTCATCTTCAAAGACTTTGCTCTTATCTTTTGCAAGCTTCTCGGCATGGTTTAGCAGTTCGTCTGAGAAAGAAAATCCACAATCTTGATTTGTTCTGAAATATTGTGGATATTCTTCGCTCGTTATATCTTCCATTTCGACTTCCTCGAATGCAGGAACATCACGATCATCCGAATGATTTCCAGCTTCTTTCTCAGGAATCTTAGGAATAAAGTTATCTGCAAGTAATTCTTCCAACGTCTTGCCCACTTGCTTTGCTAAACCTTCAAGAATTTCTTTCGAAATAGCCGCAGAAACTTCCCCATCCTCAAGATCAGGGTCATCATACTCCAACTCGAATAGTTTGTTGTTAGATTCAAATATTTCTGGGAACCTGCTAGTCATGTCGATCGTCCAGACCCGATCAGTGAGCATCTGGCGATACGTGTTCTTATCTTCTTTAGACAATGACTGCAATCTCTCATTCCAGAAAATATCTTCATCATCAACATTCTCACCAGGAGCTTTAGAGCTCGATTCACCGCCCTTATCCGAGTCACGTTTCTCGTAAGTAAACATATCAACATCATCATCATCGTCATCACTACTATCATCAAATGCAGAGCCGTCTCCATCACTCGATCCATCATCCGATCCTCCATCATCTTTATCATCCTTCTTCTTTTTCTTTGTATCGTTACCAGCATCTTCATCTAGTTCATCATCTTCCTCTTCATCAGACAATTCGTAATCAACTAGCTCTTCTTCTCTTTCTTTTTCCACTTCACCAGCTTGAAGTTGAGGAGCTTGAGAGTACAAGTTCTTTATCAGATCATCCATATGCTTGTTACTCTTTTTCAGCTGTTTATTCTCCTTCTTCAAGACTATGATCCTTCTGGTGTTACGTTGCTCATGTTTTAGCAACTTCTTGTTTTCTCTCTTCAATTTCTTGATTGTCATCTTCAAGGTCTCATTATCATCTGCCGATGTGACTACGACTTCTAACATCTTCTTGTCATTAGATTTTAACTGCTCGATCTCCGTTTGTTGTTTAGTAATCAAATTCATCAACTCAGAAAATCTCTGATTCACAGCAGTCATGATGTCACTGTCCACCGATACTTTTGTCTTCTTTGGTGGTTCAACAGCTTCATGCAGTTTACCTTTTCTGATTTTCTTTAGCACATTATCCAATGCTTCATTCACATCATCCATTGGAATTTCTTCAGTTTGTGGTGTGCTAGATGTTGTTGCAGTCTTCTGTTTCTTATAAGGTGGTGCGGTAACCGGTGATTTAGAACTTGTAGCTGGTGGCAGTTTCTTACCAGCAATCAACGATTCTATCTCTTTCTTCCTCTTTACACTCGGCTTCTCCTGTTTCTTCTTCTCTTTTCTAACAGCTTGCACAGGAGAACCAACCAACGTCTCTTCAGCATTAAAACTCAAATCTTCTACATCAACGGGAATAGGACTTTTGTTCCCTTGATCTTCTTCTCTTTGGCTAGCAGACGCACCAGCCTCAGTGGCCTTGGGCAAGGTGGTCTCTACAGTTTCAGCATCAGAATTCCATTGTTCTTCCTCAATCGTTTCTTCTGAATCAATGGAAGCTTCATCAACTAAATTCAATCCCTTTTTCGCCATTCTCTTATTTCTTCCTTGAGTACTTTTCTTCTTCTCTGGTTCAGAAACCTCAATCCTTATCTCTGGTCTCTTTGTCTTACCACTCTTAGCGCCTACATTCACAACTTGTCTCTTGCGCTTAGCGTCAGGATCAACATGATGTAAAGGATTATCAGCATCAGAATCACTGTTCTCATTCCTTACAAGCCCCTCACCCGGATCTTTATAGTCCACCCTAGCTAGATGTCCAAACAAACGTCTAACAGGAGGACGTTCTTCAACAGACAAACCCTTATAAGCTTTCATTCTAGCTAGTGTGTTCAACGACATGTGTTCCTGAACAACAATGTGTGTAGGGTTTCTCTTCAGCTCTTTGTACTTGTGATCGAATATCATTTGAAGAAAACGAGGATATAATAGAAACTTCAGGTTCCTCGTTCCATTCACGGGCTCCAGTAAGTGAGACATCAGCATGCCAGAGATATTGAACGGTTTGTTCAATACTAAAGCAACCATCATCGAACTGATGCTCTTCCTCATCAAATTATAACCACCTGCTGCAGATCCAAATACGTGTATCAAAACATGTGCCAGATATTTGAACCGTGGGCATAGTTTTCCTTTATGCAACGAACCGTCAGTGATAGGTCCGTTGTACTTCATCCTGAGAAAGCACTTTCTTTGATCCATGAATGTAAACTCCTTTGGATCTTTCGGATCATCATCCAGATTCAGTGCTTCTCTTAAATCTTCCTCGCACACAATCACTCGTTGTCCTTGGATTTTGCTCGTCAAGCAAGACTCGCATTTCCAGAAATCTAGTTTAGCATTAGACCAGAATTCCTGTATCATATCTCTATAGATCACTGTCGGCGTAGCAATGGCATCTATTACTCTGCTTCGCTTCAAAAACTCAATGATGCCGACAAATTCTGTGTGCTTCTTCACATCGCCAAGATATGCGCAACAGTTGTGCGCATTCTCAAAATCAAGCTGCTTAGCGGGCTGTGATGAGGATCCTGCTTGTTCCGTAGTCTTCTGTTGTTCAGACATTGTTAGATCTGCAAAACAAACAAAAACACAAGTTAAAAATCGACAAAATATCAAAATTGAAAATTTTTGGTCAAAAACTTCCTCCTTCGCCCAAACGGGGGTACGAAGGTAGTTTTGTAAAGGTACGAATGAGATATAAATGGTACGAATGTGTTAATTTTGATTAAAAGTTTCATTCGCCCATTTTATCTTCTTTCGCCCATTCGAACTGGTCGAAGGAAGCAGTTCATAATTTTGAAAAATCAATTTTGAATTCTAGTCATTCTGAACATGTCCATTTGATTGTATTGAGGCCTAATCATGCCGATAAACATTCCTAGACCAACAGTTTTAACAATTTTGCATTGTGTTTGTGTTTTCACCCAAAAACTAGGGTTTAAACATCGACTGTTCAATCTGTCATGTTTTAAACTATGATTTTGGTTATTTCTCCCCCTAAAACACACACACAATGAACCCTATGCATCAATTATGACTATTATGATGATTTAAAGCAATTTTGAACACTTAGGGCTCGGAATGTAAAAACAGGGATTAAGAACTGATTCCTTGATGTTTACCTGTAAAAGTGATATCAAACTGATCAGTGTTAAAGCACGAACACAATAGAATGATTTTAAACGAAAAAGCAACAAGGTGAGGTTACGATTAAAATCTGGAAAAAATTATAAATGGGGTTCGAATGAGAAACTGGATATATATAGGCCTGTTCCTTCGCCCGTTTTGATCATACGAAGGAGAAACTTTTCTCTCCTTCGACCCTATTGAAAGGGTTCGAATGAGGTAAAAGGGTTCGAATAAGATAATTATCAGGAACACTCTCCTTCGCCATCAAAGCATACGAATGAACAAAGAAAATCCCACATTCAACCAAACGAATGGGCGAATGAGAATTGGGATTTTTGAAAATTTTCCAAATCTAAAAAAAAAAACGAGTCCCGGTTCAATTATTTTCCAACTTTTAAGCATCCAACATTCATATATTCACATTTTAATAGTTACAAAGCTCAAATGGTGTATCAAGGTTTAGAAAATCGACATCAACCACCATCAGTTATCAAAAATAAGATGAAAAAGAAAAATCTTTTTGGATTTTCTAAAGTTTATGCTAAAACACACCTAAAATCTTTTTGAGTTTTGTAATTTTTGACGAGAAAATAAAATGCAAAAATGTAAATGAAAAACTGTAAATATTTTTGTGATTTCCGGTAAAGGGATCATATCAGTTATTGAGAAATCTGATCACACCATTGATCTTTTTGAAATTATTATCATTAAAGACAATGTGTGATCTGGCAACTGCTGATATTGTGATCCACATAAACTCACATGCAGACTTTTGTGCAGTGCTTTATACTGATACTGATATTTATAGTATAAACGCAATTGTCTGTGGTTCCCACGCACACGACATACTCCCGTATCAAGAAGTAAATGCACAAAGACTCATTGTAAAGGGTGATTATGCTTTCGTCGTCTGTAATTGTACAAGATATAATGCATAGAGGTATACAGGTCAGCAAATTAATGCAGCAAAGTAACATATGCACTATACCAGGTTGAGGACTGATATTAATCATGATTTGCATCAATGATCAATACGATGTAATAGATAATCTTTGATTATTATATAACATGGAAAGTTCCTCAATTCGGTAACTTTAGGATTTGGCATATAGCTCTTTTATAAAGACACCCTGTCTGATCTAGGTCCGTAATGACTTACAGCAGAAGATCAGAGAGGCTATCCCCAGACAACTAATAACATAACGACCCTAAACCTCCGAGGTTTGTACAAATACCCTATCAAACGAAATTACGGTACTAAGACCATCTGCCCATGAGGAGTTCATCCACACAACAAATCGTTTGATATGTATGTATCAGGCACGCAGTAATAGGTCTACGAAGCCTATCAGCACATCGCACAGACTCAGACACACGCCCTATATAGCATTACATTATTTAGAATGTGTCAGATCCCCACTGATGTACTATCATTTCCCTTTATACTCCAGGAAATCATTTTAGAATTTTCTGATTTTTATAGATTTTCGAATTTACTGTTCCCAAGGATAAGCTGGAGCATTTCAAATATGTGACTGCCCAGATATCGTTTGTTCACAGAAATCTGACGGCATTAATCTAAGGGAAGAAGATATAGCAGTCAGCAAAGAAATTTTTCAATTTTTATGGTTTTTGAAATTTTTCAATGTTTTTGGATTTTCGAAATTTTTCTGAAAAACAGTAAGAATTTAAACTAAAAAGTGATAGACTGAGGTGGTGATCAGTCCTGTTTTTCTTTAATACCATTTGCTTTCAAAAGATAATCAAATCTGGATTTATCAAAAGCTTTGGTAAAAAGATCTGCGCGTTGATAATCAGTGTGGATTTTGACCATATCGATCAACTCTTTAGCATAACAATCACGGATAAAATGATATTTAATCCGGATATGTTTAGCCTTTGAGTGATTTACTAAGTCTTTTGTTAATGCGATTGCGGCCTCATTATCACAGTAAATAAGGGTTTTAAGAAATTGCAAACCGTAATCCACCATCTGCTCTTGGATCCAAAGAACCTGTGAGCAGCAGCTCGATGCTGAAACATATTCTGCTTCACATGTTGATAGTGCAACTGCGGTTTGTTTCTTGCATTGCCAGGTCACGAGCCTGCTCCCCATAAACTGACATCCAGCCGTTGTGGATTTGCTGTCTTTGTCACAGCCGCCCCAATCTGCATCACTAAAAGCAATTAGGTCAAAATTATCATCATGAGGGTACCAAAGTCCTTTCGATGGACAACGCTTCAGATATCTAAGGATACGCTTGACAGATGCAAGATGACTCTGTTTCGGCTTCGATTGATATCGCGCGCAAAGACATGTCGCAAACATTATATCAGGTCTTGACGTTGTGAGATACATCAGAGATCCGACGATTGCTCTGTATGTAAATGGATCAGTCAGCTCCCCCTTAAGGTCAACTCCAATCCCGTGATTGGGCTGTATCGGGGTATCCATCGGCTTCGAATCATCCATCTGGAATCGGCTCAAGACTTCAGAAACGTATTTCGTCTGGTGAATAAAGATCCCTGTTGGTCTTTGCTCCACCTGCAAGCCGAGGAAAAACTGCATTTCTCCCATAGCGCTCATTTCGAACTTTTCCTGCATAACTTGTTCAAATTCCCTGCACAGAAGTTCGTTAGTTGACCCGAAAATAATGTCATCAACATAAATTTGTACTAGAAGTAAATCATCTCCTGCTCGTTTCGTGAACAGTGTGCAGTCTACCAGTCCGCGTTTGAATCCTTTCGAGAGAAGATACGTGCTCAGCTCCTCATACCATTGTCTCGGAGCCTGGTGCAACCCGTAGAGAGCTTTGTTTAACACATAAACCTTATCCCGGTGAATAGGGTCCTCAAAGCCCGGCAGTTGACCTACGTAAACTTCCTCTTTGACCACACCGTAAAGAAAAGCGCTCTTTACATCCATCTGATACACCTTAAATTTCTTCCATGATGCAAACGCGAAGAACATTCTGATAGCTTCCAAGCGTGCAACCGGTGCATAGATTTCATTGTAGTCGATTCCTTCAACCTGATGGAAACCTTGAACGACCAAACGAGCTTTGTTTCGCACTATGACTCCTCTGTCATCCTTCTTGCACTTGAACACCCATTTGGTTCCAATTTTCTTTCTTCCAGGGGGCAAATCTGTTAGCGTCCATACACCAAGTTTCTGGAATTGTAATAACTCCTCCTGCATTGCTTCCACCCAAGCGTCATCCAAAAGAGCATCCTTGTATGTCCGCGGCTCGACCTGCGAAACATAACAAGCAAATGACCAGTCATTCTGAAAACCAGATTTCTGAATTTTGGCATATAAAGCAAGGTTGCCAATGTTTTCTAGTGCTTGAGCATTTCTCAGCTGCCCTCTAGTCATCACACTGCTACCAGGATCACCAATAACCTGTTCAAGCGGGTGTATCCGATGTATCCGAGATTCCGGATAATCAGGTACTTGTACTCCCGTTTGAGTTGTCAAATTCTCTGTAGAAACCAGATCATTACCCACATTCGATGTTGAAGCATCAGTATTAGATGGGTTCACTGGTGGTGTCACTGTAGCATTGTCCAGAATAGCTTCACTTGTTGCATCATCGTCTTCATATTCTGATTCGGATGAATTAAGCGATGTAGAAGCCTCTTGGAACACCTCTTCTTCCAATACAGGAGCAGTGTTATCATTAGAAGCTGCTTGGGGGTTCACCGTGATCGGACGCACTAATGGTGAAGTTACGGCGTTTTCGACCTCATAGTATAAGCGAAGTACAGCTTCTTCAACCATGCTATCTAGATTGAATGATTCAAAGAAGTCTTTGTAATCAAACATCCAATCTGGTCCTCCACCCTGTACATTTTGTGTATATCTTTGAACTTCGACGTTAGTCCACTCCTCCACTTTTCTAGTTCTTTTGTTGAATACCCGTTTTAATGGGGTTGCATATCCAACAAAATAACCTTCTTCAGCCTTTGGTGCAAACTTGTCCGAAGGATTCAACATTGTACACGGGGCACCAAATGGTTCTAGATACTCCAGATTCGGCTTGCGTCGGTTCAACAGCTCATAAGAAGTCTTGCCAAACTTCTTCACTGTCAAAACACGGTTAAGAGTATAACATGCCGCGTAAATAGCTTCGTTCCAGAACATGACTGGAAGATTTGAATCCGCAAGCATAGTTCTCACCGTCTCTATAAGAGTCCTGTTCTTTCTCTCTACGACACCGTTCTGCTGGGGTGTATACGGAGCGCTATATTCATGATGAATTCCTTTGTTTGCACAAAGATCCTCCATCTGAGCATTTTTAAACTCCGTCCCATTGTCACTCCGGATTCTTTTGATCTTCAGACCATATATATTTTCCAGACGTGTAAACAGAACCTTCAAGTTATCAAAAGTGTCGCTCTTCTGATGCAAACACATAACCCATGAAAATCTTGAATAATCATCTGTCACCACAAGACAATATAACTCCCCGGCATGACTTTTACGTCTGACTGGACCGAATAAATCCATATGCAAACGTTCAAGTGGCAGCTCAACAGAATTAACTTTCTTTGGTCTATGGGATTGTTTGTGCTGCTTTCCCTTCTTGCAACTGATACACTTGTCATTCAGATGGAAGTGTTTGACATTAACTCCCGTGACAAGTTCATTCTTGACAAGCTGATTCATCTTTCGCAAATGGATGTGTCCCATTCTTCTGTGCCACATAATGGATTCTTTTTCTGTAGCCTTGGAGAGGAAACACGTGACTTGGCCATGGGTGGTCATTGCTTTGGACATGTCGAGAATATACAAGTTGTTAACTCTCGGTGCCTTCAACATCACCCACTCTTTTGGTAGCTCAAACCCAGGTTTCAAGATGTAACAGGATTTGTCATCAAAATACACAGAAAATTGTTTATCACAAATCTGACTAACACTGAGCAAATTATAGTCTATCTGTTTCACATAAGAAATCCGCTCAAATGTTACGACCCCATTGCTTACACTACCCTCCATAGTAATGTAGCCTCCCTTATTACCAGCAAATGCCACATAACCTCCGTTAATGTTTTTGATGTCAAAGAGTAGCGTGAGGTCCCCTGTCATGTGACCAGAAGCTCCACTGTCAACAATCCATAGGCTGCTAACAGGGCCAGCTGGAGCTCCCTGCACATTTAAAGTAGATCAATTAGTTCTTTCGGGGGACCCAAGCCTGTTTGGTCTTGGGTCTTTGAACAGGTTGTTTCAAAGAGTCTTTTGAATCACAAACATCTTGGGTTACTTCAACCCCTTTCTTCTCACTAACAACCTTCTTTTTCTCATTCTTCTCGCTCTGTGAAGTAGAGGCTCCTTCAGATTCCTTAGATGACCAAGATTGCTCAGATCTTTTCAAGATCCGAATCTGAGATTTTGAAGTCTCGGTCGGTTTCTTTACTTCTTCTTTAAAAGCAACCTTCTTGGTTACCTTCTCTGATTTAACAGAGACAGGTCCAACTGCTTGTTTTCCATTAGGTTTAGGAACAACCTTTTTAGTATCAGCAGTTGAGTTCATCATAGGTTTCTTACCAGATTTATCAGTGGTCATCCGGTTGCGCTTATCATACGTCATCGGACGATTTTCCCCCTTGTTATAAAAATTGTTTTGATTATGATAACATTCTTGTTGGGGAAAATGCCGTCTCTGTTGATAGCCATAATTGTCAACCGGATACTCATGATATTTCCTCATCTCCACCTCGTGCCTTTTGTGTCGTACGTACGGGCAGGCGGCAAGTAAATGTCCCCGTTCCCCGCACTTATAACACGCACGGTATTCCTCATAGTTTTCCTTGATCGGCGACTTGGAAAAACTAGCAATGGGATATCGATCGACCATGCATTGTATCCTTAAACTCTCAGGAGCTGGGTCCTTCGAGTAAGTCGGTTCAATAAAACTATTTTCTTTATGAACAGGCAAAACAAACTGTGTGACATTGACCTTTGCTTCTTTATCCGAATAAATTTTGTCTAAAATCTCTTGAGGAATGTCATTGGTCCTTTCAAATTTTGGGAACCAAATCGTACTTTCCTGCCAGATCTTTTCGATTTTTGAAGAATTGACAAACTTAATCGGAAACTCATCATCGGATAAAATCTTATCGGAGCCTTGCATCCGATAAAAGATTTTGACAGGTTTATCACACGATTCATTGCTCACATCATTGGATTTTTCAGATTTAAGCTCATTTTTCTTATCAACCGGTCTTACCACATTTTTCTCAGTTTTAATTTCAACTTTCTTTTCAACCGGTTTTCTCAAGTTTTTCTCAACCTTCTTTACCTCTTTCTTTTCAAAACTCTTACCAACAAACTTTTCATTTTTCTTAACCTCATTTTTACGATGAGCATTTGCCATTGGATGAATGATCTGAGACGGTGAGACAGGCTCAGTAGTGATTATATGATTTTCATCAGGGATATCACTATCACTTTCAACCGTCTCAGACGACTCATCTTCTTCATCTGAATCATCAGTAGTGACCACACCCTCACTATTTCCCAGTACTGGTCTCACATCAGAATATGGATCCCCGACACTGGAAGTGTTAGGCTCATTTTCTGGTGTGGGATCAGGATTGATTAAAGTCTCCGGTGGTATTGCGTGTAAAGTGTGATTCTCAAACAATACCAGAGATGGAACTGACTTATAGTTTGCACTATTCGTCTGGGAGGGTTCTTCAATGATATGATCGACTACATATGCTATGTGCTTGTAACTTTCTAATTTCTTGTTAACTTTTTCCGCAAAGCACTTGATGGTTGCCATTTCCAATTTAGTGTTTTCCATTTCATTGATGTAATTATTAATGACAAGTTGTTTAATAGATAATGTCTTTTTCAGTTCAGACACATCCTTTTTATAACCATCAAGAACTTTGTTGAAATCTTTTAAGTCCTTTTGATAAATCTGACAGTTGAGTTTTGCACTCTCAAGTTGGACCTTGAGAAGCTTGTTTTCATCAGTCGGTTTTTCAAAATCAGCACATTTATCACATTTAACACACGCTTGAGATTGAGTTTCAGAACTTACCGGCTTAGGAGGTTCTGTCATGGCCATTAAAGCAAAGTGAGCTTCCTTTCCTGCGAAGAATTTGGAGTAGTCAATCTTGGTGCATGCATCATCCACCATACATGACTTGCGAGTCATCAGGAAGTCAGCTTCAGCTAGCAATTGGTCAATATCATCATCTAGTGAATTCACACTAGTCTCTGAATCAGATTCGCTCTCCATATCCGAGTAAGCTGAATCGTATTGATCTCCAACATCAGTGACAGAATCAAGAATCATCCCCGATTTCTTGTCTTCACTCTCAACAATCACATCCTCATTCACTTCCTCAATCTTCAACTCCGACACTTTTTCAATCACAACCTCTTCTTCAATCTCTTCATTCTCATCCAACCTCATCTGCTGTGCCACACATGCAACATTCCTAGCAGTGATCTCCTCCACCCCCAATTGCATACCAGTCCAGTCAAAACCTTCATCCTTTTGGATCACAAGTGCTTGGATTTGAGTATTAGTTTGGTTTTGGTTTTGTGTGTTAGGTGTAGAGATAGGAACTATAGTTCGGTTTGGGTTTTGTTGAGGTTGGTTTTGAGTTGTAGATTGTCTGGTGTTGGTGTTTTGTTGACGGTTCTTGTAACATTACGCATTTAAACTTGTACATTACACGGCTATCATTAATAAAAACGTCAAGTTTTATCTTATACGTTCGCATTAATTATTTTTGTCGCATTATTGGAGCCCTAATACCTTATATATATATAATATTATATATGTGTTGTGTAATAAATATATCAAAAAAAATAGTTTTGCTCTGGCCGGGGTTCGAACTCGCGCCAAAGCCCAAACAACACAACACATAAACCAACCGGGCTAGCTATCAACTTGGAATAAACCCGGACGCGAGTTAATCTTATACACACCTTGAACCTTTAACAGTTGACTTGAGAAAGTCAACTGTCTTGACGCGTATGTATAATCAAACCATATTAATTCGTGATTGATCCAAATTTGGTAAACTTATTTGATTTCCGGCCTTGTATGATCTGTATACACGTCAATTAACCATAAACCATTGACCAATTTTGAATCTATACGCGGTTGACATTAAATCATAGGTCAACTTACCAATTAACCCAACCCATCAATCCCCACTATAAATTGATCATCTACGAACCTTTGAAACTCGCTCACACTCTCTTCTCCACCTCCAATTACTTCTGAAACACTCTGATAATTATCTCTCTGTTCGTTGTTTGACTTTCGGCTTTGACCAGACAATCATACACGATACAACACTGTGAGTTCTATTTTTTTGTGGGTTTTGTTAGTCGGCAATCAAACAACAAAAACCCTAACATTAATCGGGTTCAATATGTATGATTTGTCTGATTGTAGAAGCTAGGGTTCGTGTTTATGATTTGGGGATAAATCTGTTCGAACATAACGTATTTATTCAATTTTAATCTGAGATCATCACAACCACTGGCCTAGGCCAAGTGATTGTGACCATGGCTTGCAACCCTTTGCACCCGTGTTCGAGTCCGGCTACGGCCATTCTTTTTTTTGTTTCTTTTATTTTGATAAACAACAAACTAATAATATATATATTAAACATTTTAATCTTATAAATTCATTTTTAAATATTATAACTATTTTATAAATTCTAAAAAAATTATATTTATTAAATCTAAGATAAAAGTTTTATTTACAATTTTTATTTTTCAAAAATTCATTTATTTAATATTTATAATAATTAAATCAATTTTATACTATTATATTTATAAAAATCCATTAAAATATCAAAACAATTTTATTAAATTCTCCAAAAATTATCCTGAGTTTGTATAAAGTTAAACTTTACTGAAATAATTTTTAATTCAGAAAAATCAATTATTTTATATTTTTAATCAATTTTTGTTAGATTTAATCATAATTAAATCATAATAAATTCAATTTTCATTATTTTTGCACCAAAATTTTATACAATTTATTTTTAAATATTTAGAACAGAAATATGATTTTTAAAATAGAAATTCTTTAATTTTAGCATTTTTGAATATTAAAGTTAAATATTGGCAATTTGTAATAAATAGACTTAAAAATCTATTTTAAATGAAATAATTTTATAAAAATTATTTTTATACTTCAAACACTTTATTGTATACATTCTAAATTCAAATTTTATAAAAAGACTTTCTTTTATTTAATTATCAAATTTCCCTTTATTTAATTAACATTTTATCTTAAATTCAACAATTGGATATCCCCAAATCGAAACCCTAGGATACACTTATAAATTAATTAGACTTAGACTTATTATATATTACCTTATTATAGGGTGATATTTGGAATCATTTTGGGCAACACTATTATTTCATCTTTTCAAGAAGTTTAACATTTGCTAAGGTGAGTTTTACATAGCCCCTTTTATTTATCACCATTTTTGGGGTGAAACATGTTATAACATTATCATTGCAATTCAATCATCAATGTGTCTATGTGTTTTCTATGTTGCATTATGTCTTGAGCATGATTAGAGTAAGCACCATTCTAGCATAATCATTAACTCCGTACAAGCCGACGGTATACATTGATAGATCTATTGGACTGACAATCCCACCCGGATACGTGCCTCCTACAAAGGTTGCGTGGGTGTTTGTTATCGCATAAGATATTCAAGTGGACCATGAGCGTATGGTATGTATCATATTATAACAGTCATTAGGGTTGATTATGCACTCGATTTATTTCTAGTATGTTCTCACATATGGGCTAGATTGACATGACACATGAATTGCACAACATTTTTATTCATTTTATTATCAAAAACCTATGTAATTCTGACCAACTTTTGTTGACCCAAAATACTTTCAAAATTAACACGTTTCAGGTAACAATGAAGCTGAGGCTTGAGTTAGCATGAAGATTTAACATGAAGTTTTATTTGAAGTTATTGAAGTTTTGTTATTTGATATCATGTATTGAATTCCTAGACATCATTTTATATTTGGATATTATGTTTGAATAAATTATTTAAAATTTATATTATACCATGTGCTACTGAAACAATCATCAATACGTGGCACCCCGATGTTTCCGCCATCGGTTGGGGTGTTACAGATTGGTATCAGAGCCTTGGTTATAGGGAATTAGGTTATTAGAAATAATCTAGACTATAACCTTAGGGACTTAAACAGTACTTGCTCCTCTTACTTGTAACCCTAATTGCTTCCCTAATCCTATCCTTATCCTATACCTTATATAACCCTAAACCTACATGTGACTACTCTTATTCGTCTGCTGCAATCCCGATCCACCATTAGATTAATAGGACAAAATCCTCAGGTTTAACCTGAACCCCCTTGAGATCTCGTCGAAGTTCTAGATTTTAATAACGAACACGTGCAATCTGGAAGGGTGAACGCCTGTATTCTGAGTCTTCTGTCTAGGCTGGCATTGCGCATATATCCCAATCAGACGAGGGACCCGGATGCCTACCTGGGAATTCTCGGGATGAGTGTTCACTTATAGGCTAAAGCATGTCTTCATATGTTATTAGAATTTAGAATCTTTGATAAGTCAACGTTTTCGTTTATTCGTTTTAATTAATGAATAAATGATTACATTCCTTATATAAACTCTCATTCATTTCATTGTGTCTATTACAGATCATGCCTCCTCGTCGCAGCACTCGCAACAGCAATGGTGAGAACCACGAAGAAGGTGGTGATAACCATAACCATGACCAAGTTCCTAACCACAACAACAATGGGGTCGATGCTCAACTGGCTGCGATCATTTCTCAACAAATGGCGCAGCAAATCGCAACTCTGGTTCCCAATTTACTCGCTCAGGTCATCCAAATGAACGGCAACGGGAATGGTCACGGGAATGGGAATGGGAACGGCAATGGCAATGGAAATGGACCCCAAGCCTGCACCCTTAAGCATTTCAACTCTTGTAACCCTCCAAAGTTTAGTGGTGAAGAAGGAGCTACTGGACTCCTCCAATGGTTTGAGGGTATTGAGAATACCTTCATCAACAGTGAGTGCCCCAACAACTTCAAGGTTCGTTACGAATCTGGTGAGATTTTGAAGATCTATGGTGAGAAACCCTGTGGTGAGCTTAAGCTTATGTCTTGTACTACTGTCCAAAAGTACTTACGAAAGGGGTATACAGCCTTCTTAGCTAACGTGATAGAAAAGAAGGACAAAGGCAAGAGTATCCAAGACATTCCTATTATTCGAGACTATCCTGAAGTCTTTCCAGAGGATTTACCTGGTCTGCCTCCTGCTCGACAAGTGGAATTTCGTATTGATCTTGTTCCTGGTGCTAATCCTGTCGCTAAAGCTCCTTATCGTCTTGCACCCTCTGAGATGCAAGAACTTGCTAGTCAATTACAGGAACTTTCTGATAAAGGGTTCATTCGCCCTAGTTCTTCTCCATGGGGAGCCCCTGTCTTGTTCGTTAAAAAGAAGGATGGTTCTCTTAGAATGTGTATTGACTACCGTGAACTCAACAAACTCACCATCAAGAATCGTTATCCACTTCCTAGGATTGACGATCTCTTCGATCAACTTCAAGGAGCAACCCACTTCTCGAAGATTGATCTCCGTTCTGGTTATCATCAGCTTAGTCCACGATGAAGATATTCCCAAGACAACTTTTCGCACACGCTATGGTCACTATGAATTCATGGTTATGCCTTTTGGGTTGACCAATGCTCCCGCAGTATTTATGGATTTGATGAATCGGGTTTGTAGACCCTATCTCGACAAATTCGTGATCGTCTTCATCGATGATATTTTGATTTACTCTAAATCAAAATGCGATCACGAGCAACACCTTCACTCTATCTTGAATCTCCTAAAGAAAGAACAACTGTATGCCAAGTTCTCAAAATGTGAATTTTGGCTTAAGGAAGTTCAATTTTTGGGACATGTCATTGATATGAACGGAATTCATGTTGATCCCGCAAAGATCGAAGCTGTGAAGAATTGGAGTGTTCCTACCACTCCAACGGAAGTCCGTTCTTTTCTTGGTTTGGCTGGTTATTATCGTCGATTCATCGCCAATTTCTCCAAGATCGCTGTTCCTCTCACTACCTTAACTCACAAGGGTAAACCCTATGAGTGGGGTCCTAAGCAAGAGGAAGCATTCGAAACTCTTAAGCTGAAACTCTGTGAAGCTCCTATCTTGTCTCTACCTGATGGTAATGATGATTTCGTGGTCTACTGTGATGCATCGAACCAGGGTCTTGGTTGTGTTCTCATGCAACGAGGAAAGGTTATTGCTTATGCGTCTCGACAACTCAAGACTCACAAAAAGAATTATACCACCCATGATCTTGAATTGGGCGCTGTTGTCTTTGCACTTAAGATTTGGAGACATTATCTTTATGGGACCAAATGTGTGGTGTTCACGGACCACAAAAGTCTCCAACATGTCTTCGACCAAAAGAATCTTAACATGAGGCAACGACGTTGGGTTGAATTACTTAACGACTATGATTGCGAAATTCGCTACCATCCTGGCAAAGCGAATGTTATGGCTGACGCACTTAGTCGTAAAGAGCGTGTCAAACTACAATGTGCGAGAGTTCGTACTGATCTTCAAGATCGCATTCTCCAGGCTCAACACACATCAGTCACCCAAGGTAACATGTACGATGAAATGTCTTGTGGTGCTGAAACTCAAATTGAAACCAAACCCGATGGTCTTCTTTATTTCCTTAACCGACTGTGGATTCCCGACCGTGATGATCTTCGTACTTTTCTCATGAACGAGGCTCATAAGTCTCGTTATTCTATTCATCCTGGAGCTGACAAGATGTACCAAGATCTTCGTTATTCTTATTGGTGGCCTGGTATGAAGAAAGACATTGCTCTTTTCGTTGCAAAATGTCTCACTTGTTCCAAGGTCAAGGATGAACATCAACGACCATCTGGTATGCTTGAACAACCAGAAATTCCTGTCTGGAAATAGGAGAGCATAGCTATGGATTTCATCACCAAACTCCCTCGCACACCCAAAGGTTTTGACAGTATTTGGGTAATTGTCGATCGTTTGACCAAGTCAGCTCACTTCCTACCTATTCGTGAGAAGTATTCTGTGGAAAGGTTGGCAAAGATGTACGTAAGTGAAATCGTATGTCGTCACGGTATACCTTTGGACATTATTTCTGATCGCGATGGTCGTTTCACCTCTCACTTTTGGGAGTCTCTACAAGATGCTTTGGGTACCAAGTTGAACCTGAGCACTGCTTATCACCCTCAAACTGATGGTCAGACTGAACGAACCATCCAGACACTTGAGGATATGCTCAGGGCATGTGTCATTGATTTTGGTGGCACATGGGATTCTCATCTTCCTTTGGTTGAGTTTTCATACAACAACAGTTATCACGCCAGCATTAACATGGCTCCTTTTGAGGCACTCTATGGTCGGAAATGTCGTTCACCTGTCTGTTGGACTGAGGTTGGTGAAGCTCGTATTACTGGACCCGAACTAATCCAGGAAACCACAGACAAAATTCAGCTTATTCAGGATAATCTTCTCAAGGCTAGAAGTCGCCAAAAGAGTTATGTTGATAGACGTCGTAAACCCTTGGAATTTCAAGTTGGGGACCTTGTACTACTTAAGGTATCCCCTTGGAAAGGAGTAATTCGTTTCGGTAGAAAGGGAAAACTAGCTCCTCGATACGTAGGCCCCTTCAAAATTCTTGACAGAGTTGGAAAAGTGGCTTACAAACTTGAACTTCCACCTGAGCTAAGCAATGTTCATCCGACCTTCCATGTTTCGAATCTCAAGAAATGCTTAGCGGATGAGAACCTTCATGTTCCTCTTGAGGATGTGCAAATTGATGAAAGCATGCACATTATCGAGAAACCCGTCGAGATTGTTGATACTGGAGTCAAGAAACTCAAGCGCAGTCGTATTCCGATCGTTAAGGTTCGTTGGGAATCTAAACGAGGCCCAGAGTTCACTTGGGAACGTAAAGACCAGATGAAATCGAAGTATCCACATCTTTTTCCACCAGACTCTCCAACTCCAACTTCGGGACGAAGTTCCTATAAGTAGGGGAGACTGTAACATTACGCATTTAAACTTGTACGTTACACGGCTATCATTAATAAAAACGTCAAGTTTTATCTTATACGTTCGCATTAATTATTTTTGTCGCATTATTGGAACCCTAATACCTTATATATATAATATTATATATGTGTTGTGTAATAAATATATCAAAAAAAATAGTTTTGCTCTGGCCGGGGTTCGAACCCGCGCCAAAGCCCAAACAACACAACACATAAACCAACCGGGCTAGCTATCAACTTGGAATAAACCCGGACGCGAGTTAATCTTATACACACCTTGAACCTTTAACAGTTGACTTGAGAAAGTCAACTGTCTTGACGCGTATGTATAATCAAACCATATTAATTCGTGATTGATCCAAATTTGGTAAACTTATTTGATTTCCGGCCTTGTATGATCTGTATACACGTCAATTAACCATAAACCATTGACCAATTTTGAATCTATACGCGGTTGACATTAAATCATAGGTCAACTTACCAATTAACCCAACCCATCAATCCCCACTATAAATTGATCATCTACGAACCTTTGAAACTCGCTCACACTCTCTTCTCCACCTCCAATTACTTCTAAAACACTCTGATAATTATCTCTCTGTTCGTTGTTTGACTTTCGGCTTTGACCAGACAATCATACACGATACAACACTGTGAGTTCTATTTTTTTTTGTGGGTTTTGTTAGTCGGCAATCAAACAACAAAAACCCTAACATTAATCGGGTTCAATATGTATGATTTGTCTGATTGTAGAAACTAGGGTTCGTGTTTATGATTTAGGGATAAATCTGTTCGAACATAACGTATTTATTCAATTTTAATCTGAGATCATCACAACCACTGGCCTAGGCCAAGTGGTTGTGACCATGGCTTGCAACCCTTTGCACCCGGGTTCGAGTCCGGCTACGGCCATTCTTTTTTTTGTTTCTTTTATTTTGATAAACAACAAACTAATAATATATATATTAAACATTTTAATCTTATAAATTCATTTTTAAATATTATAACTATTTTATAAATTCTAAAAAAATTATATTTATTAAATCTAAGATAAAAGTTTTATTTACAATTTTTATTTGTCAAAAATTCATTTATTTAATATTTATAATAATTAAATCAATTTTATACTATTATATTTATAAAAATCCATTAAAATATCAAAACAATTTTATTAAATTCTCCAAAAATTATCCTGAGTTTGTATAAAGTTAAACTTTACTGAAATAATTTTTAATTCAGAAAAATCAATTATTTTATATTTTTAATCAATTTTTGTTATATTTAATCATAATTAAATCATAATAAATTCAATTTTCATTATTTTTGCACCAAAATTTTATACAATTTATTTTTAAATATTTAGAACAGAAATATGATTTTTAAAATAGAAATTCTTTAATTTTAGTATTTTTGAATATTAAAGTTAAATATTGGCAATTTGTAATAAATAGACTTAAAAATCTATTTTAAATGAAATAATTTTATAAAAATTATTTTTATACTTCAAACACTTTATTGTATACATTCTAAATTCAAATTTTATTAAAAGACTTTCTTTTATTTAATTATCAAATTTCCATTTATTTAATTAACATTTTATCTTAAATTCAACAATTGGATATCCCCAAATCGAAACCCTAGGATACACTTATAAATTAATTAGACTTAGACTTATTATATATTACCTTATTATAGGGTGATATTTGGAATCATTTTGGGCAACACTATTATTTCATCTTTTCAAGAAGTTTAACATTTGCTAAGGTGAGTTTTACATAGCCCCTTTTATTTATCACCATTTTTGGGGTGAAACATGTTATAACATTATCATTGCAATTCAATCATCAATGTGTCTATGTGTTTTCTATGTTGCATTATGTCTTGAGCATGATTAGAGTAAGCACCATTCTAGCATAATCATTAACTCCGTACAAGCCGACGGTATACATTGATAGATCTATTGGACTGACAATCCCACCCGGATACGTGCCTCCTACAAAGGTTGCGTGGGTGTTTGTTATCGCATAAGATATTCAAGTGGACCATGAGCGTATGGTATGTATCATATTATAACAGTCATTAGGGTTGATTATGCACTCGATTTATTTCTAGTATGTTCTCACATATGGGCTAGATTGACATGACACATGAATTGCACAACATTTTTATTCATTTTATTATCAAAAACCTATGTAATTCTCACCAACTTTTGTTGACCCAAAATACTTTCAAAATTAACATGTTTCAGGTAACAATGAAGCTAAGGCTTGAGTTAGCATGAAGATTTAACATGAAGTTTTATTTGAAGTTATTGAAGTTTTGTTATTTGATATCATGTATTGAATTCCTAGACATCATTTTATATTTGGATATTATGTTTGAATAAATTATTTAAAATTTATATTATACCATGTGCTACTGAAACAATCATCAATACGTGGCACCCCGATGTTTCCGCCATCGGTTGGGGTGTTACAGTTCTGATAAGTGTTTTGTGGTTGAAAGCTTGAGATGTTGGGATTGTTGTAAGACACTTGATTTTGGATTTGATTTTGTCGGTTTTGGTATGTGGAATTGAAAGGATTTCGGATACCTTGCTGTGCTGGTTGTGTGCACTCCCTTTTAAAATGTCCCTTCTCACCACAGTTAAAGCAAGTAACCTTTGCTTTGTTGAATCCGTATGTGGTATTGGGAGAGGTTGAGAGATCAGTCCTGCCAGTCTTCTGAATAAAATCAGTGGCTCTCCTCATAATGCTTGCAAAAGCCCACTGAATGTCCATCAACTCCATTTCCTCTTTGTCGATTTGAGCATAGTCCTCATTGGTGAGATTATTGTTACCAATTTGACTTGCTACCAAACCGTTGTAAGAAGCAACCATAGCAGATACAAGAGCAACATGCTGTTGAGCAATTTCAACAGTCACATTGTTAAGGTTTGAGGTCTCTAACACAATCGGATTTTGACTTGATTGTGCTTGAGTAATCTGCATCTGATTCACTTGAGGAGGATATTGTTGTTGTTGTTGCGGTTGACTTGATGTATAGCATGCGGCTTGTTGTAATGGTGAAAACGGTGGAATAAAGTTTTGTGTTTGATAAGGTTGTTGTGTGTATGATGGTGTGTAGGATGAAGTTTGAGCAAGGTAGTTAATGGGTGCTTTTGTTGGTTCAACAATGATAGACACGCATGCTATGTGAGGTGCAACAGTAGAAGTGGTGCTTGAAGCAGAAAGAGAGTTAGATGTACCACTCACATATAAATCAGGATTCTGTGGAATCTGAGCTCTCTTAGCTTTTCTCTTTTCCTCCATCTCTTTGTTTTCCAGCTTTTGGATGAACTCGTTAATAGTCCAATACTGGTAAGCATCCTTCTCCTTTAACACTTCGATGTGTTGGTTCCAGTAGGGTGGTAAAGCATCAGCAAATTTGTCTACTAATTCCGACATTGGAATGCTGATCTCATAGCTCGACAATTCAGTGAGCAAATGGCAGTACCTTGGAACCAACTCTTTTAGGGTCTCATTACCCATATAACTGAAGTTTTCAAACTCCTTCCGAAGCTCTTCCATCCTAAGCTTCCTGGTCTTCTCATTTCCATCATGTCGATTTCTCAACATATCCCAAAGTTGTTTGGATGTTGTGCACGATCCAAACTGATGCAGTAGATCAGTGTTGATCGCCTGGGATAGATGAGAGAATGCTTTCTTCTCTATCGCAAACCTTTTCTTTTCGTCATCCGCCAAATTCTCCAAAGGGATTGGTTCTCCAGTATTCTCCAGAATAGGAGCAACGTAACCCTTCACAATCATTTGCCATGCCTCGGCTCCTTCAAGTCCTTGTCCCTCAACGTGAATCTTAAACTTCGTCTTCCAAGTATTATACTCCTTCATGTCCATTAGCTTCGGTGGACGATTGTCGCTTCCAGAAGATAGATCATGAATAAGAGTGGATATAGCGTTGGTCGTTTGGGAATGGACTGCTGCTGCTGCGACTCCCCAATAGTTGTCAATCGGTTGTGGTAATGATTGAACAACTTGTTGTGGTGCCGAACTAGTCATTGCCATATAATTGATCGGCTGTGATGGTTGACTAGTCTTCTGAACTGCAATGGACCACGGATCTTGTGTTGTCTGCTGTTGTGGTGCTTGAGTAGGTCTAGGTGTTGTTGGAAAGTTCCACATCTTGTCCTGCAAACGATTAAACACGAAAAGATTAAAAATGTTTCAAAACAGAATGCTCCTTCGTATATACGGACGTGCGAAGGCGAAATAAAGTTCTCTTTCGCCCGTTTATGATTGATACGAAAGTAAACTAAACAACAATAACTCCTTCGACCACTTAAGACTCTCTTTCGACCGTTTTACAGCTCCTTCGACCGTTCGATCAGGCGAAGGTGAAACAAAGGTACGAATGTGAAAAATAAGCAATCAAAGTCTTCCTTCGACCACTAAAACACCTCCTTCGTACAGAAAAACACCCTTTCGACCCAAATGAATTCCTCTTTCGACCAAACTCTCTCGTTCGACCCCTGTGATTTCAAAAATGGTTATTCTTTGAAAATCAGTTAATTTTGATCATGTTTTTCAAATGTTGATGGATTTTGATGATCTTAATCAGGTTTTGAATTGGATTTGATTTGGAACAACTTTAATAAAGAGAATTATCCAATTTAAACTCGAAATCAAGGTGTAATCGATCAAAATCTTATCACATCAGTTTGTTCATTGAAAACAGAAACTTTTTGACCAAAATTGGGTCCAAATCAACTGAGAGATTATTAATTTGTGGTTATTTGATCCGAAATGGCTCTGATACCACTTTGTATGTGCGTGAAAGGATCGATAACAAACAAAGATTGATCAAACAAGTTAGTTTCAGGTGCGGAAACCCTAAAACTATCACAAAATAATAATCAAACAGATTCAAACACACAGATCATCATTTTCAATCATTTTCATTAATAAAACACTTGTTTACACGTTGAATTATGAATACAATCAAGGTTTAAACGTAAAACAAGTTTAACAATAACTAGAGAGAGTTTTCAAATAGAGGAGGGAATAATAATCATCAAAGTTACATTCAAAAATGAACTTGACCTATTTATAGGCCTGCACATTCGCCCAAACTGTTCATGCGAATGTGCAGGTTCGCCCACATCAACTGGTCGAACCAAGTTATACAATAATCTATCCTTCATTCGTCCAAATCCACTTCCTTCGCACCTTTTAATCCTCCTTCGCACCTTCTAGTTTGTTCCTTCGCACCTTCGATATCTACAAAACAAAATGTGTTTTACAATCCAAAGCTTTAGTCGCACTTTTGCATCTACATATAGTATAACATACATGAAATAGAAAAAAAA
Organism: Ambrosia trifida; assembly: GCA_028751855.1. Lineage (NCBI taxonomy): Eukaryota > Viridiplantae > Streptophyta > Magnoliopsida > Asterales > Asteraceae > Ambrosia > Ambrosia trifida. Next base: position 136,153,405 of record CM054128.1, on the reverse strand, counting down.
ACAAATCTTGTGAAGGTAGGTAAGTATATTGTGTATAAAAAATAGTAAGAATTTTAGGAAAGTAAGTATTTATACGGTATGATATAGTGAAAATTGAAGGTAGGTAAGTATATTTGTATAACATATAGAAATTTTAGAAAAATAAGTACTAATACGGTATATCATATATGAAATAGTAGAATTTGTTGACTTGTAAAAGAGGTGTCTTTGGGTAATTGGGTGGAATAGTAAATATGTGAGCATAAGGACGAATAGTAGAGATGTCCTTGACTAGAAGTGGGATTGAGTAGTTTTTAGTAAAAGATATTTGGTTTGCACAAGGTCGAAAATTTTATTAGAAAAACTTTTAGAAGGCGATTAAATAAATGAGAAATTGTACTATTTGAAAACAGCTTTAAGTGAAATAAATAGTAGTTATTTAGTTTTGGAAGTCCAGTATATAATTAGTCAAGAAAATATGTGAAAGGGAGAGACGAATCTTGTTTTACATGTATAAATGCTTTTAGAGATTAAGGCCAGAGCTTACGGGATTTAGAAATAGATTCTTGATAATGTAAGGATTGCTGATTAAGCAAGGAAAGCACGAGGAAGGAATGAAGTTCGATGGAGATTGCAAGTATAGATTTATTCATAGCAAGGATGATGTTGCATAGTGGAAAGTGTGGTTCAAAACAAGGTTATGATATGCATAAAAGATAAATAATGCAAGCTTAATTAGACTAGCAAACTATAACATAAATGGTATCGTAAAAGATAAATAATGTAAGTGTTGACCAAAACTTTAACTCGACACCCAAAACTTCTCATGACACGAATAACTCTACTTTTGGTAGTACGACAGGACATTTATGTATAGGATGTACTGGCGGCGTATCCACCATGCCGTTATCATACCTCATCCGTGTTGTTATTCAAGTCATGATAGGTTACACACACTAGGACTTGTTATGTTTTCCATGCGCCCAATTTTTGTAATTACGTGTGCACCCGTAATTATTCCAATTGTCGTATGGTCCACATAGTTCGTCTTAGTTATGTGTGGGTTGACGCAAAATATTTATACAAGGAAACGACATTAAACTAAGACATTAAACAGTTTTGATGTTGTACACATAGCAAGCAACGTGACATGCAAACACATAATGTGAAAAGACATTAAGAAGGTTTTTGATGTTGTTAACCGTACGTGTTTTTTTGGCGTAGATGTATTGTTTCATGACATAACGGTGTAGACTTGTGCATATGTGGTTACGTTCAGATGTATAAAATCAAACAAAAGAATGGACAATTGGATTCCTAATGGAAACATGTAAAATATTTTGACTGAGGGTAACATAAAATTCGAGTTCATTACAAATTGAGTTTATGGGTACGCGGGCAATTTTAGCTTTTCAAGATTAAGGGTCAAGTTTGATGGTAGAAGAATTTAGTCCGTTGGATGTTAAAGAAAAACATATTTAATTGAAGTGAGGAAATTTTAGTGTAAAAGTTTTATCGAAGATGGTCGTTAGATTTATGAAAAATCCATTTTATTAAGCGTGAAAAATAGTTTATTGAAAAATTTAGTTTGGCGTTGATGAATATTTTGACTCGTGACACGATTTCTAGAGAAAAGGTTTTGGGATTATAAAGAAGTAGGTTATTTGTTTTAGCGTGTCTTTGCTCACAAATCCTGTTTACAAAAGAATTTTTTTTTTACACTTTTACCATTTAGAATCTTGTTTGTCATACAGACTCGATGCACGCATTTGTTAGTGGTTTGAAAGTGAGGATATAATAGAAGAATAGGCATCCTTTTAGAAATAGTAGGAAGAATTTTGTTCAAAAATTTTGAAAAAGATTGTGCGCGAGGTGAAAAGGTTTTGTGATGTTTGAAATTTGCTGATAAATTATGATTGTAACCTAAGATAATGATGGTATTTCATAATTCATAAAAAAAAAATTCACAGTTGAATAATTTCTTGAAAACATTACATAAGGAAATTCTCATTTTTTTTTAGAAAAGAAAAATCAATTTTCTTTAGTGTGGTGAGTGGGTCTTCCAGCATTGTAGATCACCATGGCAAGTCTTGGGCATTGGTTGCGTTCATGGGTTGGGTCGTTGTACTCAGAGCATATCCATCCATTGGCTTTAGTGAATAAGGTAGTGCTAGTAGGTTTTTCGGGTCGTGGTTTAGTGGTGTGGCGACATGTTTTGGCTAAATGACCATATGCATCACAGTTGGTGCATATGCGGCATGGTGTGTGAGTGGGATGGTGGAATTTACAACTCTTGCATAACGGATGGGTTCCACGGTACTGCTTTTTGTTGGGGATCGGAGTCTCAGGGGTTGTCGAAATGTGGCTTCGTTTGAGGTTTTTACGTTTTCGATTATCCCTTATCATTTGTTTGATAGAGGTATGGGTGGATGGTTTGTCTACATGGTTTGTGTTGTCTTGGATGGTATCGCCGGAGTTTGGAATTGGGTTTGTTGGTGTCTCTAGGTTAGGGAGAATCTTGATCAATTTTTGGGCAATAAGACTCGCCAGTTGGTTAAGATCGATGCTGTTGAGACGGGAAGGCATCTACGACAATCATACATAAGAAGATTTTCATAAGCGTTTTTAAACAAGGTGACTTTTGAATTTAGGAAATAAGTTACTAGAATTTTGGTTAACAATGAAAAGTTTGTGGGTAAGATTAGATCGGTGAAATTGATGCAAATTTAGATAAACAAAATACATAAGCTCAAGTTGTTCTCATACGTTTAGTATGCAAGTTCAAGTTACACGTATAGGACGCAAGTTTCACATTGTTCAAATAGTATAACACGTATGTATAAGCAAGTATAGAGCACATAGTTAATCATAAGGAAGTTTCGATCACCAAGGCAAGTCTTGGGCATTGGTTGCGTTCATGGGTTGGGTCGTTGCACTCAGAGCATATCCATCCATTGGCTTTAGTGAATAAGGTAGTGCTAGTAGGTTTTTCGGGTCGTGGTTTAGTGGTGTGGCGACATGTTTTGGCTAAATGACCATATGCATCACAGTTGGTGCATATGCGGCATGGTGTGTGAGTGGGATGGTGGAATTTACAACTCTTGCATAACGGATGGGTTCCATGGTACTGCTTTTTGTTGGGGATCGGAGTCTCAGGGGTTGTCGAAATGTGGCTTCGTTTGAGGTTTTTACGTTTTCGATTATCCCTTTTCATTTGTTTGGTAGAGGTATGGGTGGATGGTTTGTCTACATGGTTTGTGTTGTCTTGGATGGTATCGCCGGAGTTTGGAATTGGGTTTGTTGGTGTCTCTAGGTTAGGGAGAATCTTGATCAATTTTTGGGCAATAAGACTCGCCAGTTGGTTAAGATCGATGCTGTTGAGACGGGAAGGCATCTACGACAATCATACATAAGAAGATTTTCATAAGCGTTTTTAAACAAGGTGACTTTTGAATTTAGGAAATAAGTTACTAGAATTTTGGTTAACAATGAAAAGTTTGTGGGTAAGATTAGATTGGTGAAATTGATGCAAATTTAGATAAACAAAATACATAAGCTCAAGTTGTTCTCATACGTTTAGTATGCAAGTTCAAGTTACACGTATAGGATGCAAGTTTCACATTGTTCAAATAGTATAACACGTATGTATAAGCAAGTATAGAGCACATAGTTAATCATAAGGAAGTTTCGATTTGTGTTAGTTTTGCGATTATTAGTATTGTTTAGAGATTGCTAGAGTACTAGAGATGCGAGTCTTGAGAGCCTTTGCGAGTAGTAAAAAAAAATTTAAATCGAATATATGTAGTGAAAACATAGCATGAAAACATCATTGAAAATAATATTAACATAAAATGAGGGGCTTGTTTTAAGCAAGCCATTGGAGTGTTCCGGAACGGAACTAAGACTAACCAAAGTGGTTCGAATTTACCTTTGAGTTTGAAAACATGCTTTGGCCTAATAGGTGGAAATACTCTCGCCGAAACTTTCGGTTAACGGTATTCACCCTTCCAGTTACTACATGTTCCTTGTCATTAGTAAATTTGAGACTTTGGCGAGATTAAAAAAAAATCAAGGATTTAAACTAATCGCTAAGTTGCGGATTTCACTCCTATCTTAGCGAGGTCGTTTCTATGAGTGTGGTTTGTACACTTTGTCCAACGTGGTAAGAAAATTAATTCTAACCTTCGATTGGTAAGTGTCCACTAGAATGAGAATTGTGAAATTTCCACCAAGGTGAGGATATCACTCCTATCTTGGTGTAGTTTCAAAAATACAAAGAATTTTCGCGGATTGAAAGTTATCACCAAAGTGAGGGTTTCACGCCTATTTTGGTGATTTCCTTTCGTTTGTGTTATACGAGCGTCTTCGAGTGGAGAGTAATCCCCAAATAGGAAGGTAAATTTTAAGGACCAAGAGAATGGAGTAGAAGCAAGATAGGGAGAACAAGTATTTTAAGCATGATAAAAGGAATGGTCAAAAGGGTTCTTAACTATAGTCTAGGTCAAACATGGCAATTTTTCCTAGATCCCTATAGTCATGGCTCTGATACCAATCTGTCACACCCCAACCGATGGCGGAATACATAGGGGCGAGACTTAGGATAGATTGTTCAAAGACTTCATGACACTAGATTTTGTGACAATATAGTTTAAAGATAGAATTTCATTTATTGTCTAAAAATAGAAATACAAGTAGTTCATATAACGAAAAATACAACAAGAATATGATAACTTGAACTAGAGTGAGTTTCTATGTCCAATCCTAAGTAATTTTCTTGAATGTCGTGCAATAAATATTTCCTGCAACATGTATAGAATATCCGTCAACACATAAAGCATTGGTGAGCATACTAGTTTTAGTTTACATACATAGAATTTTAGAATGGTTTACTCAAATCTCATACTATAGCATTGCACATACCTATCATACAAAAGACATAACTCAAATCCGCGAGTACCACAGCGTATACCTAACATATTCATGTTAGGCGTTTAAATCTTAACAATGACCCATAAAGGGGGCGGTGTGCTAGTCCTATAGCGCTATACATGTTAAGTGGGGTAATAATAGTTAATGATTTATGTCTAAGTATCTAAGAATCATAAGCATGGCAAGTAGCATATAAGTATGTTTAATAGATTGAGCATGTGTGTTTATGAAAGCATTAGTGTGTTTTGCATATGATACATGTTTACACCCCAAAAGTGATAAAGAGTAGAAAGGGGACAAGTATGAACTCACCTTTGGGTGCGTTTTAGCAAGGTTCCAAAAGAATGAGTCTTGGGGATTAGTTCCTTAGCCTTGGTTAACTAGAATAAAAAAAATAAAGGGTCTTAGATTCGAGTTTAGGTTATAGATTCAAGAGAGTCAAGCAAGCCTTTTAGGCGAACCAAAACACAAACCACCATGAAGGTGATTCGGATGGTCATAAGAGTCAAGCAAGCCTTTTAGGCGAACCAAAACACAAACCACCATAGAGGTGATTCGGATGGTTAGGAGAGTCAAGCATTGGTAAGGTAGGGATGTATCCACAAACCTTTCCGAGTTATTAAATTAGTAGAGTTTATATAATTTAGTATTTATATAATATAACTTAGAAAGTAGGGTATGGTGACTTAGTTTGGATGAGCCTTGGCCTTCCTTTTGTCAACCATGAACCATAACACAAGTCCCTCCATCATTGAGTTGTTGGTGAACTTGGTTGGTATTATTAACAACTTAGTGCATAAAAGATAATAGAAGATGACCACATTTGAGGCCTCAAATTGGTGCCCTACTCATGTTTATTTGCCATGGCAAATAGGAGAGAGGTCCTAGAGGTTTCCTCAAAGGGTTTGAAGAAGAGGAAAGTGAAGAAAGTAGAAGAGAGGTTGAAGGTGAAGTGAGAAACTCACTTATTCTTGAGAGAATTCTTGAGAGATTTGGAGATTTAGAGATGATTTAGGATTGAGCAAGTGTTAGAATGGGTAGGCAGTGGTATATTTATAGTTGGGGTGAAGGGGTTGGGTATTTAATGAATTAATTAGGGTGGTTAGAAGTTAATTAGTGGTAATTATATTTTTAAAGAAAAAAAAATAATAATTAAAATCATAAAACAAAAAAAAACGTACGGCCATTTCATTTTTTTGAAATGGTATATCTTGTTGCATAAGGTCAAAAGCTAATTTTTTTTCATAATATTATTATTATTTTATTTTTTTTGGTATTGTTAAATATATATATATATATATATATATATATATGTTTTATTAATAATAAGTATATATTATGATCTTAACTAAATAAGTTCCTTGTTATAACGCCTAAATTGAATAGGGTAAAAATATAATGGCGACTCGTCATGAATCGGTTTGAGTAACATAAAAGAAGCGAGTAACGGCAAGCTTGGAATTTGTTTAAATATAGCATTCATAATACAAGAAAATTAAGAATCACGAGACGTTATATAAAGTTTGCGTCGCGTAGAATTTATAGATTAAGATTAAATGCAATTGATAAAATACTTTTCCATTGATCATAAGCTCGGGATTACAAGGGTACAAAATGGAAAGATACAAGAATACAAGGACTAGAATGGAAAATACGAAAAATATGAATGTTACACAGGATTTCCAGAAAATTGAGTTAGATGCTAAGGCCTTTAGTATTGTGGCCATGGCTCTACCCAATGATATATATGGTGGGCTGTTACACTATAACAGTGCAAAGGAGTTGTGGGATGCACTGAAAGAACAATTTGGTGGGACTGAAAAGGTTATTGAAAACAACCGTGAAATACTTAACCAACAATATGAAACATTCAGTCATGTTAAGGGAGAGTCATTAACTCAACAATTTGAGAGGTTTAACTGTCTCATTAGTGAACTAAAACTGGTTGGTCTAACTTACCCTCATTCAACTTTGAACCATAGGTTTTTAAGATCACTACCAGATAGATAAATGGGACACTATTGCTATAGTTATGAGAAACTCAATTGGATTCAAGGACCTTTCACTGACCCAGCTTCATGGTAAGCTCTTGACCTATGAGAGAGAGCTTAACTAGAAAAAGAAGCTCCAGGACTCTGGAAAAGTGTCTGATGACTATGCATTTGGTAATACAGCACTTTTGGGTCATGATGAGGTGCCTGGTAATAGTAAGGATCAGAGTTATGATCATTTCATTGACATAACTTCAGGTTTTAACTCAGGTTTTAACTCTGATTCTTATTCACCAAACTATGCTTTTACAACAAGTGGTGGTGATATCCAGGCATCTGATAACATATCCTTTGAGTATGATGACTTAAAATACTTTGACCCTGATGATTTGGAAGAAATGGACATTATGCATCAATTGGCCCTTCTCAGTGTAAGAACTAACAATTTTTACCAGAAAACTGGGAGAAGGTTTCCAGGGTTAACTGGCAGGTCAAAAGTGGGGTTGGATAAATCAAAGATTAAGTGTTATAAATGTCATAGACTTGGTCATTTTGCTAGGGAATGTAGGAGTCAACATGGTACACCTATAATTACCTATCCAAATCAGAGGCCACAGACCAACACTTATCAAGTTTCCTATAATACCCCTAGACCAAATGTGCAAAACACTGCTCATTTTGCACAGTCCTCAAACACTGTTCCTGTCCAGTATGTCCAAACCACTGTTCCTCAGATCCACTATGTGCAAACACCTGTTGCTCAGGAACAAGTGCCAATGACTGCTGCTACACCCTCTGCCCCTGCAGAGACCAGTCAACAGAGTTTCTTCACACAAGGCTTTGTTGATTGGAGCAGTCTACCAGATGAGTTGACAGATGAAAATTTTGCAGTAGTTGCCAAAGCTGAAAATGAACTAGAAAATTTTTGTTTCATGGCTATGGTGGAAGAAGTTGAATCTGAGGAGGTGGTAACTGAATCTATAGTTGTGATTGATGATATTGTTGATGAGGTAGTTGCAGGTGAAAAATCTAAAGAAGAGGTTGTGAATCTCTCAGATCCCTGGGGTGCATCTGATGATTGTGAGTGCAAGTGTGATTGTGCACTGATGGCTGCTGCTAAGGTATCTCCTCAAATCCTTAAAGATTTATGTTCTGAAAAATGTGTGATAGCATTTGCTAACATCAAAGAGGTAAATGAAAACCTTAGGAAGAAAATTTTAGATGATGAAGTTAAATTTGAGAAACTTTCAAAAGAGTTAAAATCAAACTTGACTGAAAAGGAATCTGAAATAAGCAGCTTAAAACATGAAGCAACTATAACCAAAGACCAGCTCCAAACTATGATAACTAAATATCATAGTTGCAAAAGTGAGCTAGAGACCACCCAAGTTGAATGTCAGAAATGGGTGGAATCATGTAAAGGTTTTGAGATGCTCCTCAACAAACAAACCAAAAGTCATGTGAAGTTTGGTTTTGGTTTTGAAACCATAGCTCCAACTTTTGAAAACACTGACAAAAGGGATCAAAAGTTTGTTAAGGTAGTACCAACTAATTTGAAGGGTCAAGAGATTAAAATCACTGAACCTAATGGCAAGAAGATTGTTCTTGAAAAACCAGAAGGTTCCTCATCATTTACTGAACTTGAAAAATATGAATTTAAACCTACTTGGTCTGATGAGTGTGGTACTCTTGAGAACTTCAAACCAGTTGAATTCAGAACCCCTGATGGTAAGAAAGCACCACAGGCAAAGGTCATTCCCTTAATAGATCTTCCAGCAGATGATCAAGCATCTGTTGAAAAGAAGATTGAAAAATAGAAAAAGAAAGAAAAGTCTGTTCACTTGTTCTGTGATTTCTGTGAAAAGAAGAATCATGTTACTAAAACTGTTTTCTTCTAAAAGCATATGATATCAACAAAGGAACAAGTGTGTGTGATTCTAAGACCACATGCTCAATATGTGGTAAGAAGAATCACAAAACCAAAGAGAGCCTGTATCTCAAAAATTTTGATGTCAAAATACAAGAGTACAAGGCTAAAACTCTTGCAAACCAAGTGGTGAGTACTTCAAAAGGAAAACCCAAACAGACTTTTACTCCAGTTCAAACATCTGTTACCAAAAACATGGAAACATCTGCTGCCAGGGATGTTCAAGTAACAGATGCTCCACCCACCAACAAGTACCCAAGGATATATGGACAACCACCTTGTCATAATCTGTCACATGTTTATGAAGAACCCAAAAGGCCTTCTAAACCAAGAGTGAATAGAAATCCCTATGGATACTATCATCTGTCAGGAAGTGATCAAACATCTGTTGCACCAAGTGTTGACATCCAAGCACTGGCAAATGCTCAGCAACAGTTGTTGAACTTGATTCAAAAACTAGTTCAAACCACTGATCACCTTCCTAAGCTTGAGGCTGAAAAGTCTGTGGACCCATCCAAAGACAACTTTGCTTTGGACACTCACAAAAACTAATCAATTACTAATGTGTAGGGAGCTTCTGCATGCTTAGATAGCCTTTGGTATGTAGATAGTGGAGGCTCCAGGCACATGACAAGATGTAGAGCCATTCTTCTGGACTTCTTAGCTCATGGAGGGGGTGATATATCCTTTGGTAATGATTCAAAAGGTAAGGTGTTGGGTTCAGGGACTGTTCAGGCTGGGAAACTCAAGTTTGAAAATGTCAATCTTATTGATAATCTTAAATTTAATCTTCTTAGTGTATCAAAAATGAGTGACAAAGGGTATGGCTCATTCTTCACTAAGAAAACTTGTAAGATTATTGGGCCAGAAGTGGTGAAAAAGATTGATACCATCATTGCTGAGAGCAAATGTATGTAGTTGATATGTTGAAGGACAATCCTATGGCAAATGTATGTCTATTTTTTGCTGCCTCCACAAAAGAGAAAGAATTGTGGCATAGGAGACTGGGTCACACCAACCTTCAAACTATCAACTCACTCTCCAAACATAGCCTTGTCAGAGGTTTACCATCAAAAGAATTCAAATGTGATGAGCATTGTGTTTCCTGCTTAAAAGGAAAACAACATAAAAGCTCTTTTAAATCCATTGATGAGTCCAAAACAAGTCAATGTCTACAATTATTGCACATGGATTTGTTTGGCCCAGTTAAAATCACGAGTCTAAGAAGAAAGAGATTATGTCTTGTCATAGTTGATGATTTTTCTAGGTTTACATGGACTTACTTTTTACACTCTAAGGATGAGACTGCAGGTATCTGAAGGACTTTGTCACCAAAGTTGAAAAACAATATGACTTGCCAGTAAAAGTATTTAGAAGTGACAATGGAACAGAGTTTAAAAATAAGGAGTTGGATGATTTCTGTGTGTTAAAGGGGATTGTGAGGCATTACAGCATCCCAAGAACACCAGAGCAAAATGGGGTGGTTGAGAGGAAAAATAGAACTCTCATTGAAGCTGCAAGAACCATGCTAGCAGATTCTGGTTTGCCACTGTCCTTCTGGGCAGAAGCTGTAAATACTGCTTGCTATGTTCAAAACAGAGTTTTAATCAACCCAAGACATCAAAAGACTGCTTATGAAATTTTGTTTAAAATCAAACCATTAATCTCATTTTTCAAAATCTTTGGCTGCCCATGTTTCATTTTAAATCTTAATTATTCCATTTCAAAATTTGCAGCCAAAGTAGATTGTGGATATTTTCTAGGATATTCTTCTACTGCCAAGGCCTATAAAGTGTTTAACAGAAGGACGGAGACAATAGAAGAAACTCTAAATGTAAAGTTCAATGAACTTTCATCCCTAAAAATCCCAACAAATCCTGCTGAGTTGTTTGATTTAGATAAATTCAAATTTGAAGATATTACTGTCAAAACTAACAGTGCAGGCATTTCACAATCTCCACAACAAGATTACAGAACAGATGTTGTGATTCCAAGTCACTATAAAGTCTATTATGCATCAGAGGAAGCAGCTGTACACAACACCTATCAAAACTCTATCACAGCTGAGTCAGCCACTATTGGCCAGTCTTACCCTCAAACCACTGCTTCACCATTTACATCCACTGCTCAATCATCTGTTGACAAAAGTCAAACATCTGTTGACAAAAGGCAGTCCAGTTTTACACCACTTGGACCCATTCCCCCACTTCCATTTCAAACATCTGTTGGCACTACAGAAGTGCAAACAGATGTTACACCAATAGAGTCATCAAACCTCTGTCCTTCACCTCAAAATGCCATCATACCATATCAGGGAGATCTAATCTACCTAAGAGCTCATCCACCAGATCAAATCATTGGCAACACCAAAGAGGGTGTGCTCACAAGAAGCCAATCCTCAAATATCTGTCTTTTTGCAGGCTTTCTATCTCTCACACAACCTGTCAAGTACCAAGAGGCACTAAAAGACAACAGTTTGGTAGAAGCTATGCAGGAAGAGCTCCTTCAGTTTAAAAGACAACAAGTATGGGAACTTGTATCACTGCCTAAGGATGTTTGTCCAATTGGCATAAAGTGGGTCTTCAAAAACAAAACTGATGAAAGGGGTATAGTTTTCAAGAATAAAGCCAGGCTTGTGGTTCAAGGCTTCAGATAAGAAGAAGAGATAGACTATGATGAAACCTTTGCTCCTGTAGCTAGGTTAGAAGCTATCAGACTTTTCCTAGCCTTTGTTGTCAACCACAACATCAAGGTGTATCAGATGGACATCAAATGTGCATTCCTATATGGCAAAATTCAAGAGGAGGTCTATGTATGTCAGCCACCTGGTTTTGAAGACACATTCCATCCTGATTATGTCTACAAGCTTAACAAAGCCTTGTATGGACTCAAGCAAGCACCTAGGGCCTGGTATGAAACTCTTTCCACCTTTCTCTTATCCATTGGTTTCACAAGAGGTAAAATTGATAAAACCTTATTTTTAAAATGGAGAGGGAAAGACTTAATGATTGTTCAAATATATGTGGATGACATCATTTTTGGATCCATGTGTAACAAAATGTGTGAAGAGGTTAGGGAACTCATGACAGCAGAGTTTGAAATGAGTGCTATGGGTGAACTTCAGTGCTTCCTTGGTCTCCAAGTGAAGCAGCTGCAAAATGGCACATTCATTCATCAAAACAAATATGTGAAAAATTTGTTAACTAGATTTGAGATGAATGACTGTAAGCCATGTAGTACACCCATGAGTATAGTCAAGCTACTCACTATTGATGACAAGGATGAACTGGTTAACCAGACACATTACAGATGCATGATTGGGTCTTTATTGTACTTAACTGCATCTAGGACAGACATTATGTTTGCCACTTGTGTTTGTGCTAGATCCCAGGCTTCACCCAGAAAGTCAAACCTTATTGCTGTGAAAAGGATATTTAGATACCTAAAAGGTGCTCCCACACTTGGTATCTAGTATCCTGCTAATGGAAACATTGAGCTTTCAGGTTATTCAGATAGTGATTTTGCTGGCTGCCACACGACAAGGAAGTCTACATCAGGAGGGTGCCAGTTTCTAAGGAATGCCTTAGTCCGTTGGCAAAGCAAAAAGCAAGCAGTTGGTTCAACTTCAACAGCTGAGGCTGAATACATTGCTGCTGCAAGCTGTATAGCCCAACTCATGTGGCTTCAAAATCAACTCCTGGATTTTGGGATAACTGCACTAAGAACCCCACTCATGTTGGACAGTCAAGCTGCTGAAAATATCATCAAAAATCCAGTATCTCACTCAACAACAAAGAACATCGACATAAGACATCATTTTGTCAGAGATAGCTATGAAAAAGGTTTGATTTCTCTACACCATGTTCCAACAGAGGATCAGTTGGCAGATGTGTAGACAAGAGCTTTAGACACATCTACCTTCACAAATCTGATTTCTAGAATTGGTATGCTAAACATGGACTAAACAACAAAGATGTTTTAAATAAAAACATTAAAACATTTCAGAAAAAATCAAAATTCATCCTTAAAAATAGCATTTTGGTTGAAAAATTTGTTAAGGATAAAACAACTATTGTTTCATCCACTCTATCCACTATTAGTTGAAAAATCTATTTCAATCATCTGATCAGATAAAACAACCACTGTTTGGTTGAAAAATCTGTTTCAAACCTCTGATCAGATAAAACGACTGTTTCATTATATATATACATATATACATATATCTATCTATAATAATAAAAAAACAAGTGCTGTTAGCATCAGCACTTTGGTAAGACAACAGCTGTTTGCATCAGACCTTTGGCAACAACTGTATGCCACCAAATGTTTGGCCATCAGATGTTTGCCACGTCTGCTCCTAAAAGCAGAGTTTTGGCCACATCAGCGGTTTCACCAGAGCCTATAAAAACCCTGTTTTACCACAACAGTCATTACACTGTCTCATTGTATTCAAAATACTGGAACCGCCTTCTTCAAACTCAAACCCTCACTCAAATTCCTCTCACTCTTACACTCGGAATCCATTACAATGGATCTTCGAGCAAAAGCCACACACAATTATCTCCTATATCTGGTGAAACAGATGAAAACGTTCCATTCCATTCCACCATCGACATCATCTTAAACTCCAAATACCTGACAATCCTAACCGCTGATGCTCCCATTTATCTCGATACCCTCCAAGAATTTTGGTTGAATGCTGAGTTTCTTCTTCAAGACAAAAAGCCTACATCCATTATCTCAAAAATTGGAGAGACAAGTATCACTATTACCCCTGAACTGATATCCACAACCTTCTCACTCAATGACCTGTCAGGTAACGACTCTTTTCCTAAGGCTGAAATTCACACAGAGTTTCAGGAAAGAGGTTATGATGCACAAATGACTGGATCAACACTGTTTAAAAAGTTTTTTCCACCAATCATGAAATTTTTCTTTCATACCACTTTGTGTCTCTGCTAAGTCTACTTCCTTCAATGAAATCCCATTGAGGATTCAGTACTTGGGATATGCTATGCTGTCAGACTCTGACTTCAATCTATCCCAGGGCCTGTTTATAGACTTAGCACAAATGTGAAGGCCATAAAGTCTGAGTCAAATAATTCTTTTCTACTTTACCCAAGAATTTTGAGTGTAATCCTACAAAAGGTTTTACCAAAAAAAGATTTTAAAAGGGAGAGTCTGTTCAAATGAAGAGTTGTAACACCCCAACCGATGGCGGAATCATCGAGGTGTCACGTAGTGACGATTGTTCAATAGCACATGGACTAAATTGTAAATATTAATAGCAACACACTTTCATTATCCAAAAGGAAATACAAAAGTCTTGTTAAAAATTTCAAACATAGTTAAATAAATATTCAATCTATTATTTAAGCACTAGGTCCAGCCTAAGCGTGAAAGCATGTAAGATCAAACGTCACCTGAAACATGTACAAAACAATTTTGTCAACACATATAATGTATTGGTGAGTATACCCGTTTAATATATATAGTATAAAAATGTTTCGCAATTCATGTGTTGTATACCGTTTGCAAATATGTAATAAGTAGTATCAGTCAAAACCAAACCTGAGAATAATGACTAACACATGACTAACAATCTGAATAATGAATTAACAAGACAATGACCAAGATTCTCTCAACAGAGTCTTAAGGGGGTATACCATAGTACTATTCATTGAAATGCTAAGCCGCCCAGCGGTTAATGATTAAGCATAATACACACCAAATCACATAAGGCAAACACACATGAGAATTGCATTAAGTATAAGAAATAAAACTTGGTTAATAGGTACATGAATCATCCCAAAATAGTAAAACAGTAAGAAAGGGAAAGGTATACTCTGAGTTTCGCTAAATATAAATCCCGAGAAAGTTCGTCGTAAAGGCTTAAGAATTCTGAGGAACCCAACCTATATATAAAACACTAAATGAGGAAAATGTCTAAAAAGTCTAAGACGACCAATCATCTAAGGCATTAGGGCTTGCTAGACTCGTATTAGGGAAGGTGAAATTGTTAATAATAACTTGAACGACAGTTTTTGAAATATATATATCATGATTTATTTAGTAAATGATTAAACACTTATATATTTCACATATAGAGATATTTTCTATTTTATAGAAAAATAATCATGAAATAAATTTTATGATTTATATTTAATTAAATAATTTATTATATCCAATTTAAATATAAATAGAATAAATAACACGAGCTATGATTCCAAAGTGATATTATTATGAGAAAAGATTATTTTATGGTGTGAAATACTAAAAATAATATTTCCATAATTTCTCTCAAATTTATTTGTATTTAAAACATATTTAATGAGTTTAAATAATGTTTTAATGGTTAAAATTAGTAAAATAACAAAAATAATCATTTTATAAGAAATTACATTTTATTACAGTTTATTATTCATAAAAATAATTCTCCAGAAAATTTGAGGTTAAAATCTCTTAAAATGAATTTTTAATCATTTAATTATGATTAAAACAATTAAATTCAATAGAATTATAAAATTCAGACATTTTCCAAAAAATAAAAGTGTGGTAATCTTATTTTAGATGTCAAGATGTTATGTCTAAATTTTCATAACTTTTGGATAAATAATGGATTTGTTATGAATATTATAAAGAAAATGATGTATTTATATATTTATATATATAAATATTATCTAATATAATTTCCACCAAAAAAAATACCATAAACCCGTGGGTGAGAGGGGTCTCGAACCCGGGTTTTCAGGTTCCCAACCAACAGACCCAACCACTAGACCAAGCCCCAATTTGATGATTTTATCTATCCCGAATTTTATTTACATAATAACATAAACATCTTCTTCTTCCCCAATTATCTAGCCCAAGAACCCTAACCCTAAGTTTTACAATCCAACACAAAGAACTGTTTTAACCCTCGAGACCATGGGGTTTTTACAGAGGGCACATCAAGGATCAAAATTACATAAAAAATAGCGACTTACAAAATCAAGAACCGGTTGAAATCAAGGTTGCAGGTCCGACTTTCCTAAGCCAAAACTCGAGTGATTTGGTCTCGCTCTGTAGCGTTTTGATGTGGGTTTTAGGTGTGTGAAGATTATGGAATGACTCGGCATCATCAATTTATAGTTAACCATCCGTTTATGAGCGTTTGGACTTGACCGGAATGAATGTGACGGTTACACTAATGATAGCGATTAAACACCTTTAATGCTCGATTAAAAGAATGGAACCGGTTAAAATTATTGTGGAGAAACGTTTCGGGGTGATTAATACAGTTTAAAGGTGTCTAAACCTTGGATTTTAAGGCTCGCCGGAAATGGATTCCGGTGGCCGGACATCTGACCGGAAAACCGGTGGGAGAGGAGAGGTTGTGTTTCAGATTTGAACTTTTAAGTATTGACATAATTTACCCCTCTCATTTAACTTAAGTTAGTTTCAAGGTTTTCTAGTTAGTTTTCCCTTTATAATAACTAACTAAGTTAACTAATGAAACTTAAAACTTTTATAATCTTGAAATTTTTATGTTATCCTTTCCCGAATAACGTTACAACATACGCGTTTGATTAAATCGTCATCACAATCCATAATAAATGCAAATAATATATCTTGAGCTCGCACTTTTATTGAATTTGAAAACGACAAAGTTATAGGAAATATTTGGAAGGACTAATATTGTCAATTAGATGATAAACGAGGGTGACGGATGTTACAGTCTCCCCTACTTTAGAAAATTTCGTCTCGAAATTTATTTCAAGTGGAGGCTTCTGTAAAGAGATGAGGGTACTTCGTCTTCATTTGGTCTTCACGTTCCCAAGTAAATTCTGGGCCACGTTTAGACTCCCAACGAACCTTGACAATAGGAATACGGCTACGTTTAAGAGTCTTGACTTCACGATCCATGATTTCCACGGGTTTCTCCGTGAAACGCATCGATTCGACAACCTGAATATCCTCCAGTGGAACATGTAAATTCTCATCCGCCAAACACTTTTTCATGTTCGATACATGGATGGTAGGGTGAACGTTGCTGAGTTCATCGGGAAGGTCTAGCTTGTAAGCCACTTTTCCAACTCTTTCCAAAATCTTAAATGGGCCTACATATCTTGGAGCAAGCTTTCCTTTTTTCCCGAATCGAAAAACACCTTTCCAAGGTGAGACTTTAAGAAGGACCATGTCACCAACTTGAAATTCCAAGGGTTTACGCCTCTGATCAGCGTAACTCTTCTGTCTACTCTGAGCTGCCAGTAAGGATCCACGAATAACCGCAATTTTGTCTTTTGTTTCCTGGACAAGTTCAGGACCGGTAATGAGAGTATCACCGACCTCACTCCAGCACACAGGAGAACGACATTTGCGACCATAAAGAGCTTCAAAAGGTGCCATACGGATACTGGCATGGTAGCTGTTATTATACGAAAACTCAACCAAAGGCAAGTGTGAATCCCAATTACCACCAAAATCTATGACACAAGCCCGAAGCATATCTTCTAATGTTTGAATTGTACACTCCGTTTGACCATCTGTCTGAGGATGGTATGCTGTGCTATGATTTAGTTTAGTTCCCAACGCGTCATGAAGAGTTTGCCAAAAACGAGAGGTGAACTTGCTGACACGATCAGAAATGATGCTCAAAGGAGTCCCATGACGACTAATGATCTCGACGATATAAATATTAGCCAGTTTCTCAGCCGAATAAGTCTCACGAATGGGTAAAAAGTGTGCAGATTTGGTTAAACGATCCACAATTACCCAAATACTATCATGACCTCGTGCAGTGCTGGGTAATTTAGTAATGAAGTCCATAGCAATGTTCTCCCATTTCCACACAGGAATCTCTGGTTGTACAAGCAAACCAGATGGACGTTGATGCTCAGCTTTGACCTTGGCACAAGTAAGGCATTTAGCCACGTAGTGAGCTATATCCTTTTTCATACCTGGCCACCAATACATGGGACGCAGATCCTGATACATCTTATCAGCACCAGGGTGAATGGAGTAACGAGTCTTATGAGCCTCGTCCATGATAAAGGTTCTAAGATTATCATGATCAGGAATCCATAGACGATTGGAGAGATAGAGTAATACATGTTTCGTCTCCAGAAGATTTTCAGCTCCACATGACATTTCATTGTACATGTTGCCTTCAGTGACCGAAACATGTTGGGCTTCATAGATTCGAAGTTTGAGGTCATGGGTCTGGATGCAGTTAAGTTGAGTATACGCCTTGCGACTAAGAGCGTCAGCCACAACATTCGCTTTTCCAGGATGACAGCGAATCTCACAATCATAATCATTTAGAAATTCAACCCATCGTCGTTGGCGCATATTTAGATCTTTTTGGTTGAAAATATGTTGAAGACTTTTGTGATCAGTAAAGACCACACATTTAGTACCATACAGATAGTGTCTCCAAATTTTCAATGCGAACACAACGGCTCCAAGTTCAAGATCATGGGTAGTGTAGTTTTTCTCAGATGTTTTCAATTGTCGCGATGCATAAGCGATGACCTTGCCTCGTTGCATGAGAACACAACCAAGGCCTAGGTTAGATGCATCACAGTACACCACAAAATCGTCAACACCATCAGGAAGAGAGAGAACAGGAGCGTCGCAAAGCTTTTGTTTCAAAGTTTGAAAAGCTTCTTCCTGACTGGATCCCCATATGAAAGGTTTATCTTTGTGAGTCAAAGAGGTAAGTGGAACCGCGATCTTTGAAAAGTTGGCAATGAAACGACGGTAGTAACCAGCAAGACCAAGAAACGAACGAACCTCAGTGGGAGTTTTGGGTACAATCCAGCTTTTTATGGCTTCAATCTTAGCAGGGTCTACGTGTATTCCTTTGTCGTTTATTACGTGACCAAGGAATTGAACTTCCTTAAGTCAAAATTCACATTTGGAGAACTTGGCATACAGTTGTTCATCACGAAGAAGACTTAAAACTTGGCGAAGATGCTGTTCATGAGTAGTCCTGGATTTGGAGTAAATGAGGATATCGTCGATGAATACAATTACGAATTTGTCCAAGAAAGGTTTGCAAACTCGATTCATAAGATCCATGAAAACCGCAGGTGCATTGGTTAGACCGAAAGGCATAACCATGAACTCATAGTGACCGTAACGAGTTCGAAAGGCGGTTTTGGGAATGTCATCCTCATGAACGCGAAGTTGATGATATCCAGAACGAAGGTCGATCTTCAAAAAACAAACTGCACCCTGAAGTTGATCAAAAAGATCATCGATGCGAGGTAGCGGGTATCGATTCTTTATCGTAAGCTTATTAAGTTCACGATAGTCGATGCACATACGAAAAGTCCCATCTTTCTTCTTAAGGAACAACACTGGAGCTCCCCAAGGCGAGGAACTCGGACGGATGAAACCTTTGTCAGTCAATTCTTGCAGTTGACTGGCAAGTTCTTGCATTTCCGAAGGTGCAAGACGATATGGGGCTTTAGCGACTGGAGTAGCACCAGGAACAAGATCAATGCGAAAATCAACAGAGCGAACAGGAGGTAACCCAACTAAATCCTCAGGAAAAACCTCTAGGAAATCACACACAACTAGAACATCTTGGATACTCTTACCCTTATCCTTCTTTTCCACAACATGAGCCAGGAAAGATATATACTTCTTACGAAGATATTTTTGAGCTTGAGTGCAAGACATGAGTTTCAAACCCTTTGATGTCGTTTCCCCATAAACAGATAAAGATTCACCAGATGAAAGTGGAATTCGAATATACTTTTCAAAGCAAACAACCTCAGCATGGTGTTTAGAAAGCCAATCCATGCCTACTATGACATCGAAACTACCCAATTTCATGGGTACCAGGTCAATAGAGAAATCATAGTCATTTAGATTCAACGTGCAATTGCGAATCACAGATTTTATAACAATAGGATTTCCATCAGCAACCTCCACGGTAAAAGGATGTGTAAGACGAGAACGATCACGAGCAAGTAAAGGTTCAAATTCTAACGAGACAAAACTCTTATCCGCACCGGTATCAAACAAAATTGAAGCATATAAATTGTTAATAAGAAATGTACCATTGACCACATCATTGGCAGCTTAAGCTTGATTAGCATTGATGTTGAAAGCACGGCCACGAGCTGGAGCTGCTTGGATTGCTGGAACTGCTGGGGCTGCTGGAGTTTGCTGACGAGACTGGATAAAAGCAGTCAGATGAGGACACCTATCTTGCCTGTGTTTAGGATCACCACAAGCATAACAAGTTCTGGGTTGACCAGTCCTCTGGTTTTGAGCATTCCCAGATTTAGTTTCTCGGCAGTGAGAGGTAGTATGGCCTATTTTGCCGCAATTGTCACACTTCCAGCAAGGTCGGTCAGTAGGGTGGTGCCAGTTGCATTTACTACACTTGGGGAAAATGCCAGTATAAGTTTTTGGGCCTGATTGGGCTTGAGGTGCGGCAGGTGGGTTAGTAGCGGGAATTTGATTAATAGGTGCAACAACAGCATAATTTTGACTCCTAGCTTTACGTTTCTTGTTGGATCCAGAAGTAGAGGTAGAGGCAGAGGTAGCTTTGGGAAGTTCAGTAGTAGCAGGGGTTGAGGAGGTTTCAGTTGGTCGCTTAGTACCTTTACGAGTCAGGGTACCATCCTTGACATGCTTGTCGGCAAGAGATGCTGCAAGACGAATGGCATCCTCTACAGTAGCAGGTTTACTCCCCATAACTGTATCATGGATCTGAGGTGGTAGTCCCTCAATATACTTCTCAATGGCTAAGGGCAGTGGTGTCACCATACGAGGAATCAATAAGCTCAGCTCGTGATAACGGTTGTTGTAGGGAACGTTGTTTCCACTATCCTGTTTGAGGTGATAGAACTCATCCTCCAATTTCTTCATCTCACTACGAGGACAGAACTCAGTAGTCATGGAAATTTTGAAATCATCCCAAGACATAGCTAAAGCAGCTTCCGTCCCTCGAGCATGTTTTTCACCATTCCACCAAGTGAGCGCTCCTTTTTGAAGAACACCCGTGGCATGACGAACACGGAGGTTGGCTGGACAGTCGCTATTAATGAACGTATTCTCCATACTTTCGAACCATTCAAGTAACCCAGTGGCTCCCTCAGTACCATTAAACTTGTTGGGATGGCAAGAGTTGAAGTGCTTGAAAGTGCACTTATTCTCACTAGCTCCACCATTTCCACCCGCATTCCCGTTAGAGTTCCCATTCGAGCTACCGTTCAGGTTAAGGTTTGGAATAATAGCACTAATGATGTTAGGAACAAGGGTTTCCAACTTGTCATTGAGCATGGTCGCGATACGCTGGTCAGATTTCAACTTAGCTTGACGCTTAGAGGCTCTCTTGCGAGATTCGCGATCTGACATCTACAAAAATAAAGCAACACCTATGAGATCCAATATCAAAATTTTGAATGACACATAGCATACGAGAAATTTTGCATAATTAAAGAGTAACTTAGAAATCAATATAGGAAAATTTTCAATAGATTAATAATGAAAATCAAATCATGATAAAAGTAAATGAAATAACAAGAATAAAATGAGATATTTGGGATTGTTTCTCAGGAAACTGGTGACTAGCCAAAGAAATTGAAATATTATTAGTGACTCGTGGGGGCGTACTTTAGCCTATAAGTGAATGCTCATCCCGAGAATTCCCAGGTAGGTAAACGGGTCCCTCGTCTGATTGGGATTTATGCGAATTACCAACCTAGACTAGAAAACTCAGAATACAGGCGCTCACCCTTCCAGATTGCACGTGCCCCGTCACAAATAATTTCCAAAACTTTAGCGGATCTTGAGATGTGGAAATATATATCCTTGAGATGTGGATTTCACTCCTAACTCAAAGATATACTTCCAAAAAGTAAAAATACGATGGAGTGAGACTGATCACTAAGATAAGGATATCACTCCTAGCTTAGTGAGTAAGTTTCTTTTCGAGGGATAGATTCCTTGAGATTTGGACGTCTCCTATCTCGAAAGGAAAATATTCCAAGATAAATAAAATAAATAAATAAAACATATAAGGAGTGAATTATTCACCAAGGTATGGATATCACTCCTAACTTGGTGTTTTCGTTTCATTTGTAGAATAAAATCTTCCTCGAGTATAATGAAAAGTAAAAGGAGAAAATATATCTAAAGAAATATGAGGATAAAAGAAAGCATATAATGGGTAGCTTAGTTATAGTCTAGGTCAAAAGCATTTACTAATAACCTAATTCCCTATAACCATGGCTCTGATACCAATCTGTAACACCCCAACCGATGGCGGAATCATCGAGGTGTCACGTAGTGACGATTGTTCAATAGCACATGGACTAAATTGTAAATATTAATAGCAACACACTTTCATTATCCAAAAGGAAATACAAAAGTCTTGTTAAAAATTTCAAACATAGTTAAATAAATATTCAATCTATTATTTAAGCACTAGGTCCAGCCTAAGCGTGAAAGCATGTAAGATCAAACGTCACCTGAAACATGTACAAAACAATTTTGTCAACACATATAATGTATTGGTGAGTATACCCGTTTAATATATATAGTATAAAAATGTTTCGCAATTCATGTGTTGTATACCGTTTGCAAATATGTAATAAGTAGTATCAGTCAAAACCAAACCTGAGAATAATGACTAACACATGACTAACAATCTGAATAATGAATTAACAAGAAAATGACCAAGATTCTCTCAACAGAGTCTCAAGGGGGTATACCATAGTACTATTCATTGAAATGCTAGGCCGCCCAACGGTTAATGATTAAGCATAATACACACCAAATCACATAAGGCAAACACACATGAGAATTGCATTAAGTATAAGAAATAAAACTTGATTAATAGGTACATGAATCATCCCAAAATAGTAAAACAGTAAGAAAGGGAAAGGTATACTCAGAGTTTCGCTAAATATAAATCCCGAGAAAGTTCGTTGTAAAGGCTTAAGAATTCCGAGGAACCCAACCTATATATAAAACACTAAATGAGGAAAATGTCTAAAAAGTCTAAGACGACCAATCATCTAAGGCATTAGGGCTTGCTAGACTCGTATTAGGGAAGGTGAAATTGTTAATAATAACTTGAACGACAGTTTTTGAAATATATATATCATGATTTATTTAGTAAATGATTAAACACTTATATATTTCACATATAGAGATATTTTCTATTTTATAGAAAAATAATCATGAAATAAATTTTATGATTTATATTTAATTAAATAATTTATTATATCCAATTTAAATATAAATAGAATAAATAACACGAGCTATGATTCCAAAGTGATATTATTATGAGAAAAGATTATTTTATGGTGTGAAATACTAAAAATAATATTTCCATAATTTCTCTTAATTTATTTGTATTTAAAACATATTTAATGTGTTTAAATAATGTTTTAATGGTTAAAATTAGTAAAATAACAAAAATAATCATTTTATAAGAAATTACATTTTATTACAGTTTATTATTCATAAAAATAATTCTCCAGAAAATTTGAGGTTAAAATCTCTTAAAATGAATTTTTAATCATTTAATTATGATTAAAACAATTAAATTCAATAGAATTATAAAATTCAGACATTTTCCAAAAAATAAAAGTGTGGTAATCTTATTTTAGATGTCAAGATGTTATGTCTAAATTTTCATAACTTTTGGATAAATAATGGATTTGTTATGAATATTATAAAGAAAATGATGTATTTATATATTTATATATATAAATATTATCTAATATAATTTCCACCAAAAAAAATACCATAAACCCGTGGGTGAGAGGGGTCTCGAACCCGGGTTTTCAGGTTCCCAACCAACAGACCCAACCACTAGACCAAGCCCCAATTTGATGATTTTATCTATCCCGAATTTTATTTACATAATAACATAAACATCTTCTTCTTCCCCAATTATCTAGCCCAAGAACCCTAACCCTAAGTTTTACAATCCAACACAAAGAACTGTTTTAACCCTCGAGACCATGGGGTTTTTACAGAGGGCACATCAAGGATCAAAATTACATAAAAAATAGCGACTTACAAAATCAAGAACCGGTTGAAATCAAGGTTGCAGGTCCGACTTTCCTAAGCCAAAACTCGAGTGATTTGGTCTCGCTCTGTAGCGTTTTGATGTGGGTTTTAGGTGTGTGAAGATTATGGAATGACTCGGCATCATCAATTTATAGTTAACCATCCGTTTATGAGCGTTTGGACTTGACCGGAATGAATGTGACGGTTACACTAATGATAGCGATTAAACACCTTTAATGCTCGATTAAAAGAATGGAACCGGTTAAAATTATTGTGGAGAAACGTTTCGGGGTGATTAATACAGTTTAAAGGTGTCTAAACCTTGGATTTTAAGGCTCGCCGGAAATGGATTCCGGTGGCCGGACATCTGACCGGAAAACCGGTGGGAGAGGAGAGGTTGTGTTTCAGATTTGAACTTTTAAGTATTGACATAATTTACCCCTCTCATTTAACTTAAGTTAGTTTCAAGGTTTTCTAGTTAGTTTTCCCTTTATAATAACTAACTAAGTTAACTAATGAAACTTAAAACTTTTATAATCTTGAAATTTTTATGTTATCCTTTCCCGAATAACGTTACAACATACGCGTTTGATTAAATCGTCATCACAATCCATAATAAATGCAAATAATATATCTTGAGCTCGCACTTTTATTGAATTTGAAAACGACAAAGTTATAGGAAATATTTGGAAGGACTAATATTGTCAATTAGATGATAAACGAGGGTGACGGGTGTTACAAGAGTCTAAC
Organism: Ambrosia trifida; assembly: GCA_028751855.1. Taxonomy (NCBI): domain Eukaryota; kingdom Viridiplantae; phylum Streptophyta; class Magnoliopsida; order Asterales; family Asteraceae; genus Ambrosia; species Ambrosia trifida. Next base: position 136,128,805 of record CM054128.1, on the reverse strand, counting down.
TGATGAAACTTTCACAAGAATGTTGGGTTCAACTACCCAAGAAAAAGTGTCAAAAGTGTCAAAAGTTTCAAAAACACAAACAAAGAGGACTAAGACAACAACTGTTGTCTAAACCTCTGTTGTTGAGCCCACTGCTCCTGGTGATAATGGCACTACATCCAGTGCTGTGAAACCCACACCAGCCACCTCCAAAAGAAAACGTCCATCCACAAAAACCACCACTAAAACCAAAAAGGGGCCTTTGGAAGATGAGATACCAGAGGAAAACCCTGTTGCAACACAAAGGCAACATGAAACCACTGTTGTTACTTCCTCACAACAGATGGATATATCTCAATCTGAACAAACTCCTCATGAATCCTCATAAAAGGATCATGTTGTAAGCCAAAGGGAAACACATCATGATACATATGAGTCACTTGACCATATGTTCACTAGCCCCTCTCCCAAGGCTTATTCTCTTTTCACTCCTCCACCCTCACCAAAACATGTCCCTCCAACCATGCAACCTCTGTTTGAGGCTATTGATAAAACTCAGGACAATCCCAGTTCCTCTCCTTCACCCATCAATGAGAGTATACCTCTACACGTGACTGGGGCTGAGGAAAATCAATTAGCCATCCCACAAGCAGAAGAGGAGGTTACACCCCTAGAGTTCAATGAAACTCTAGGTGAGTTTTCAAGTGAAGCAGCCACTACTGATGTAGAGAACATTGTCTCACAACAGGACAGTGGTTACATAGATAAGACTTCCTTAAAGGCAACAACTGATGAGGCCACTATAGTGTCCCCAAAATCAGTTGGAAGTCCCTAGAACCAAGAAAAAGGGGCATCTGGTTCTCATCCTTTGGACTCACCTTCTAGGACTGAACCAGTTACAACTACCACTGGTAGGAATCCAGATGATCCTATTAACTTAGGTGATGGGTTAAAATACCAAGAATTGACGGCCAGAGTACAGTCCATAGAAACCTCTGTTGCTGATATCAAATCAGATATCAAGACAATATTGGGATCATTGGCTACTCTTACCAAGAGTCAACCATCCACAGCTGATATTGCTAGTGAGCTATGGAAATTTGTTTCCCCCATCATCATAGCTCACAGAAAACTAGCAGATCAGACACATGAAACTTACATGGCTGAAATCAGAACTATGGTGGATGCTAGGTACAAAGATACCCAAGCTGACATTAAAGCCATCAAAGATCATTTGCTGAAGACCACTGGCTCTGCCCCTACCACAATTCTCAGAGATGAAGATGATGATGACTTCACTGCTGATGATGCCAAAAAGGGGGAGAGTGGCAGAGATAGATTGCCAAAGCTAGATCCCTTTGGTTTTCCACCCTCACAAAAGGGAAAATCAAAGTCTGCCAACAAACCAGGGTCTACCCATACAGCACCACAACAACAAGAACAACCAAATGTTCAAACCTCTGCTGCTACTGAAACTGCCAAAACCAGCAAAGCAAAGGAAGTTGATACCTCTGCTAATAATAAGGCTGAAAAGGTTGCTGAGGAAAAGCAAAAGAGGGCTGACACTTTGGAAGTTAAAGCAGAGTTTTTGGTACAATTGAAAAAGGAACAACAGCAAGAAGTTGAAAATGTGGGTTCATCTAAAAGGAAGAAAATGCCTGCTAGACATGTTAGACAACCACCATCCAAACTTGCTGCTAAAACCACAGCTACCAAAACCACTGCTGCCACCAAAATCACTGATACCACCACAACATCTGAACCTATCACTACAACTACCAAACCAACCACTGAACCTACTACCACAACCACCAATACACCACCTACAATCACTATACCACCTAAATCCCAAACATCTGTTGGCTCTACAAAAGTGCCAACAGATGTTAACACAACCACTGCCTCAACATCACCATCACCAAAAATCTTGTACAAAAGGAAGAGAAAATCTACCTTTGTGGTACAGGATGAAAACATTCACACATCACCACCTACTACTTCAACCACACAATCTACACCCATATCTACCATTCCACTTTCATCATTCTCACCACACACCTCACAATTTACATCCTATAGACCACCACCAACCATTACACCATTGGCTGTTCAGTATCCTCTTGAACTTGATCTACTTAAGGGGAAATGTAATCCTTCTACAATACTGAACAACAATCTGAAAGATCTTTCTCATCTATTCCAAATTTTCCTGTTCCCCTAAACATAGATCAATATCTTAAATACAAGGCTGAACAAGAAGATGCAATCATCAAAGAGAAATTCAAAGGGAAAGATGACAGGAGTGTTCAGGGCATCCATTCAGCAGAGCTTAGCAAACTGAGAAGGATTGCAGATTTTGCTAAGACCCTAAGCAACTCCATGTCTACCATGCCTCTTAGCAGTGACATGGAAAGGGAGGTTAGGGAATCACTTCTTGAACAAATCTTGTCAACCATGCCCTACAACGCAAACAAGAAACAGTTTGCAGGCTGGACCACTCATGCTCTCAGAGAAGAACTCAAAAGAATTGAAGACATGGCCAAGAATCCTCCAACAAAGGTCTCTGCACCTGACTTTAGGAAAGGCAGAGATCTAGCCAGAGCCTTGAAGTTCAAGAGAATGAGACAAGAAATTGTGGCTGCAAAGTATGGGGAGATGAGGTCTATTGCTAAATGGTCAGAGCTGAGGCTGGTTGAGACTTACAAGAAGTTGGAAGAAAACAGGAAGAAAGACCCTACCTTGCCCAAAAAACCTGTCTACTCTGATGAACCCTTGATGAAGAGACCTCAACAGGCTTTTACATTAGACAACCTACTTGACACTTCTGATCTATCTGCTGCTGCAAGAAGACAGTTCAAAAAGAAGAAAGAAATGTCTGAAGAAGATCAGAAGAAGTTTGCTGATACTTTTATAAAGGAGGGCCTCTACAATCAAATACACTTTTTCTCTGATCCCACTACTGAAAAACTCAGAGAACTCATTGGGAGACCTCCATCACCAAACTCATCAAGAATAAAAGTGCATCTCATCAAATTCACTGATTCAAAAATTCTAAAATGGAAGGTCAATAAAGACACCCATGAATTGACTCTGCTCAGATCAGATGGAGAAGCTCAAAAGTTAAGCATGGATGATGCATATAGCCTGTGTGTAGATGACCTCCAAACACTGCTGAACCTTAAGCTTGAATGAGATGCAGAAGAACTCTACTCATTAAACTTTGAGTTACAATTCAAAGGTCAAATCAGAGAAAGTCTGATGAGGAAATAAAGATCAAGAATAAAGTTTAGTTTTGGCATCATCTGTTCTAGGGGGAGATTGTTGGGTCTGATAACCTAGAGAAGAACAGATGATTGGAAAGCCAAAATATACTACTCAGTTGATCCTTAGAAATAAACAGCAGTTTACAAGATACTTCTCCCAAAAGACTATTGAACCTAACATCTGCTGTACTCAACAACTGTTGGAAACAACTGCAGCTGCAAAGGACTGCTGGAAAACAACTGCTAGAGAACAACTGCTGACTAAAGTGCTGAAGACTAAAGGTCTGTTGGAGCCAATAGCAGTTAGGCTCCAACAGATGATACAAGACCATCAGAGTTTTCCCCAACAGCAGTTTACCTTACAGTGTTTTACAATGTAACAGTAGTTTGTATTTAACAGATGTTTTATGTTGTTATTCTGTTAGAGGTCACTGTCTTAGGTGACGTCAGCTTAGATCATCAGTGGTTTAGATTTGTCTATAAATAGAACAGTGCTTGTACTGTTCTATTTTTCACTTGAAACACTCTCTCAGACAAACAATTACAGAGTGATCAGGCTAAGGGGGAGTACTTGTAATATTGTAATCTTTCAATTAATGAAAGCATTCGGTTGAAAACAATTATTCTCTTGTTTTGATTTATAGTTTATCATTCCGCTGCACTTTCCATTTATAGTTCACTTCATTCTTCTCATCTTTACTTAAACAAATCAAAACAATCAATCTCAGATCCTAACAATAATAGGAGAGTTGTGAGTGACATAAGAAATGCTTAAAAAGCTGATGTGTCAACACCTTAGATAGGCCAACAATGCCTTGCTAATGATAAATGTGATGTCATTAATCAGCTTAAAAATATAATTAAATAATGGCACTTGGCTGAACAGTGGTTCATAAATTAATTAAATATTGCCACTTGCTTTAATAGATGTTCATACAACTGTTGCTCCAAATTTGAGCTCCAAATTCAAACTCAAATTTCAAACTCAAAACCCAATTACACAACTTTATAAATGTATCATATCTCTGTCTCTCTCTCTCTCTCTCTCAAATAATTTACTGCGTTCTCTTAAATTCTTAAAACATAAGAGATGCTTCTCTAACACTTACGTTCAGATCGAAGGATTCAAGTATCAGGTAACCAAATTCTAATCCATCATAACAATAAGAATAATATTTATCCGTTTCTTTTCCAATAACCGTCAATCTTTTGTCTGTTCCATTAGCAACCAGATTAGTTAGGTTGAGAAAGGTGTTGATTTTGGAAGATTCTTACAATCAAAGAAAAATATTAGTTGTACCATTACTAATGGTTCAACAATGGCAACATCAAACTCAAGATAGGTATGTCTTTGTTTTTTTAAATGTATTTATGCATTTCTTTAATGTGTCTTAGTTTTTATGTGTGCAACATGTGTGTTTGATTAATTTGAGTCATGGGTGATGTAGTATTTTTGTGAATATTTTACGGTTACCAAATATAGGCGTTAGCTCAAGAAATCAAGGAGAACACTATAGTGTTTTTCCAGATGGGTTCATGCAAGACATTGGTTGAGATTATGCTTTTACATCACTATGCTTATCTTTTGAGAAAAATGTTCCTGTTTACTGCTGTGTTTTTGGTTCCCGCTGTTGTAGCTGTCAATAGGTATGTTTGTTGAATTTGTTATTTCTTGAGTTTATTTTCAAGGTTTTTAGTTGAAGCATAACCGTGAAAGTTTTTGTTTGTTCCATTAGCAAGCAGAGTATGTGAGGAAGCACCTTGAGTATGTTGATCTTTTGAAGATTCTTACAGTTAAAGATAAATATTATTTGTATCATTAGCAACAGTTCAAGAGGTGCAGTTTTTTTCAAGACTATTTCTTAAAGACTGATGGGTGTATAAAGAAATAAATATGTCTTTGTCTATTCAAGAGTGGTAGACAAGATTATCTCCATGTAATCAATCAAAGTTGATTTGTATGTATTAGCAAGATTAGTTGCAAGCTTTATGCAAGTTTAGTTGGCATTAATTCACCTTTGTAGCGATATCGCAGTTGTTCACCATTATAGAAATTCAATAATTGTTTTCATTGTTAGTTGTTTTTTGTAACGTCTGCTGAGATTCAACACATATATGTAAATAGTCTAGATAGTAAACTGAAGTTGTATTGCATGACAGTTGTTTTGAGAACAGCTTTTGACAAGTCAACAGATGTTGTAAAACAGAGGCTTGAAGTCCAAAATTAATAATTTCGATTTTGAAACTTACTTAATTTCCGTTGGAGATGGTAATTTGTAATTTGAAAGTGTATTGGATGACAGTTTTTTCATTACATCTGTTGATTTGCCAACAGATCTTTCAAAATAGATGTTCTCATTTATAAGTAGCGGAATCCTCTTCACTCTGTTAGTAGTTTTTTGTAACGTCTACTGACAATCAATACATGTTTGTAAATAGTCTATAGTATAAACTGAAGTTGTATTGGATGACTGTTGTGTTGAGAAGATCTGTTGACAAGTCAACATGTGTTGTAAAATAGATGTAGTTCAAATTTAATGATTACGATTTTGAACATTAACATGGTTGAGTGGGTAATAATAAGAGTTTTGAGTGCAAATATTATTAATTAATTGATTTATTTACGTTCCACATGGTAATTTCTAATTGAAAATTGTATTGTATGACAGTTTCTTTGAGAATAACTATTGACAGGTCAACAGGCGTTGTAAAATAGATGTTGTGATTTATAAGTAATAGAACGGTGATACGTTAGATCACATCATGTCACCCCACTTTAGTCACAAGTGGTTTACAAATCAAAGCCACACAACCACACGTTCACTTAACTGCATGCATGATATCCATTATTTCCATATTCATGTTTAGTTAGTTGTTTTTCTTATTTGCATCTTGTATTTAAGAATGTTTTGTGTTTATAAAAAAAAGAAGAAAATATTATGAAAAAGCTTTTTGCTTTGAATCTCTCATCCTCTTGATTTCTTGGGAGTTTTGTAGGTTTTTCTTTGTAAAACCTATCATTGGTGCTTTCATTGAGCCTAAGCCTCCATGGCTTTGGAAGAACTCGATGACCCTATAATCAACGATCTTCTCCGGAAACTTATTGCCCAACAAGAAACCTACCTCCAAACCTTAATCGAACAAACCCGCACCCTTCACACCTTATTCGATCGACAAGCTACCATTCTCACTTCTATTTCCGACAAATTTCACAATGAACCACCACCTGTTCCGTCACCTCCTTCACTCACACCGTCAACCGTTGTTGCCACACCACCACAAAAACAAAAACCAACTTCACCATCGACCGCGACCATAATATTATCAAACTCAACACCAAAATCTACACCGCCTCCAAAACCGTTTGTGCCACTTTCACATCCACCGCCAAGACAAACCTTTCGCACCACCGGCCAGATAAATCTTGCAACCAGGACCATATTAAAACCAAATCCTACACAGCCACCTTATGTTCATTGCAAAATCCAAAAGCACCGAGACCTCCATTTTGATGTTAACCATTTAGGCCATGTCTCACTACCGAATTTTCTATCTAAATTAATAACTCTTGGAGATAACTTGAAAGAGTTTCCCAAAAATGCAATATTAAGAGCAGATGGGTGGCGTGAATGGAGGCCACCTTGGCAACCACAATGCCGCTACGTTGTGATCGCCCCTAATGTCGTTTTACGCCTCGACACCTTCATAAAAACTGATTTAACCTCACCAACTGCAGCCATCACATCCAAAACAATACTGGTATCAAACTACTCACCAAACCCCAAGCGATTTCCGGAACCACACCCGAACCAAGCCGCTTCACGTACCACCGCAGACCAATCGCCAAAACCACCCTTTCAAAATGGTGTAACAGTTGTTAGCCATGCTTGTAACCTCATGGGATCTCCGTACACTTTGTTTCGATCATTATTTATGATGGGTCATTCCAAGAACTGTTGCATGTGGATGGCGCTAGAAAACGAATTCGGGAGACCGCCGAGGTTCGAAAGAGTCGCAGGATGTTTAACTTTGTGGCAATCCGTCAAGACTGCACCAAACGCAGTGGGAAGGGTCGAATGGCGACCCCCGTGGAATTTCATACCGTCCTTGAGGACAAGGACGTTTTTGAGGGCGCGAGAATTGATACGTGCTGATCACATCATGTCACCCCACTTTAGTCACAAGTGGTTTACAAGTCAAAGCCACACAACCACACGTTCACTTAACTGCATGCATGATATCCATTATTTCCATATTCATGTTTAGTTAGTTGTTTTTCTTATTTGCATCTTGTATTTAAGAATGTTTTGTGTTTATAAAAAAAAGAAGAAAATATTATGAAAAAGCTTTTTGCTTTGAATCTCTCATCCTCTTGATTTTTTGGGAGTTTTGTAGGTTTTTCTTTGTAAAACCTATCAAACGGTCTTCAAAATCAGTTTTTTCTTTTCTACAGATTTTGTCCGTATCATCGTTTCATCTACATAAATAAATAATTATAATAAATTTTTTAAAAGCATCTTTAAATAAGTTTGTAACTTTTGAACTTTTAAGAGGGAAATTTTTAAATTAGCATAAGCAAGCATGTTTAAGATTTTGAACATTTACAGGGTTCAAAAAATTATTATTAATTAATTGATTTATTTACGTGCCACATGATAATTTCAAAGTGAAAATTGTATTGGATGACAATTGTTTCGTTACATCTGAAGTTGTATTGGGTGACAGTTGTTTTGATAAGATCTGTTGACAAGTCAACAATTGTTGTAAAACAGATTTTCAGACTAAAACATAATGCAAATCTCTATAAAATCACTTTTAAAATTTCTAAGAGTTTTTCTGTACGATCAATACTGTAGTGTTGGTTAAATAGAAACCCAAAAGTCCAAATTTAATGATTACGATTTTCAAACTTGGTTTATTTCGGTAAGAATGGTAAATTGAAATTGGAAATTTTTATTGTATGAGTTCCGCCTAAAGTTTGAACTTTTAACAGACAAAGTTTTAAATTAACATAGGAAAGCGTGGTTACGGTTTTTAAAAGTAACAGGTTGAGTGGCAAAAATAAGATTATGACAGTTGTTTTGAAAACAACTTTTTACACGTCAACAGAAGTTGTAAAATAGATGTTGTGATTTATAAGTAATAGAACCCTCTTTAAAATCAGTTTTTTTATTTTCTACAGAGTTTGTCCGTACCATCATTTCATCTACATAAATAAATGATAATAATAATAAATTTTTGAAAACCATCTTTAAATAAGCCCTAACTTTTGAACTTTTAAGAGGGAAAGTTTTAAATTAGCATAGGGAAGTGTGTTTATGATTTTGAACATTAACAGGGTTTCGCGGCAAATAATAAGAGTTTTGAGTGCAATTATTATTATTATTATTTACTAATTAATTGATTTATTTACGTTCCACATGGTAATTTTAATTGAAAATTGTATTGTATGACAGTTGTTCTGTTGACTAGTCAACAAGGTTGTAAAATAGATGTTGTGATTTATAAGTAAAAGAACCCTCTTAAAAATCAGTTTTTTATTTTATACAGTTTTGTCCGTATCATTATTTCATCTACATAAATAAATAATTATAATAAATTTTTTAAAAGCATTTTTAAATAAGCCTATAACTTTTGAACTTTTAAGAGGGAAAGTTTTAAATTACCATAGGCAAGCGTGTTTACGATTTTGAACATTAACAGGGTTGAGTGGCAAATAATAGGAGTTTTGAGTGCAAATATTATTATTATTATTATTATTATTATTATTAATTAATTGATTGATTTATTTACGTGACACATGGTAATTTCTAAGTGAAAATTGTATTGGATGATTATTATTATTATTATTATTATTATTATTATTATTATTATTATTATTATTATTATTATTATTTAATTGATTTATTTAGAGTTTATCCGTATCTTCCATACTGTAGTCATGGTTAAATAGAGGCCCAAAAGTCCAAGTTTAATGATTACGATTTTGAAACTTAGTTTATTTACATTTCACTTGGTAATTTGTAATTTGAAAATTGTATTTGATGACAGTTGTTTCAGAACATCTGTTGACAAGTCAACAGATGTTGTAAAACAGATGTTGTGATTTATAACTATACCTTCATGTATAAAATCAGTTGTTAAATTTATATAGAGTTTGTCCGTAGCATCATTTCGTCTAGATATATAAATATAATAAAATTTTAAAAGCATGTGTTAAGCCCCTAACTTTTGAACTTTAAAGATGGAAAATTTTAAATTAACATAGTGGAGCGTGGTTCATTAATTATGCTGCAGTGGTAATCATAGCAATAAGTTTTCTTTATAAATATAACCTCATAAGCATATAACTATACAAACCTTTTAAGTTTCTACAGAGTTTCTACTAACCCTTCTGTCATCTTGATAAATAAATAAACATTTTGAAAGCATGTCACTGGAAGTTGTGAACAATAGTCTCAGTTTTATTTGTGATCTGATGTTGCACCCGTCGAAATCACAAGTCATGTCCGTACACTTAGCTACATGTATACATTGTGCATGACATTACCTTTTACATGTTTCATTACAATTGGGCCATACAGGGTTCCAACAAGTTCATCTCGATGCTTACAGTCTAGCATTAGGCCCACTAGTTGGTACAATTTCATAACTAGTCGAACAGTTTATCATGAGATATAGAGAGATCTCACCAAAACCCTAGTTTTGGGAATTCACACAATTGAACATAACATTACAATTGTGATCCAACCAAAAACAAAAACAAACAATGTCCATACTCAAGGATTGTCCGAACACAATGCCCATAAACGACTAGTAATACAACTAGTTAAGAAGTATATAATGTGCACACAATTATATATTATTTTGGGTTACATAAACTTGTACAAAGATCCTTCTTAGCATTCAATTATAATATATGACTATACATTTGTACAAGATATGAATTATGTGTGTGTTTGCATACACGACGACACACACACATATACATGTGTGTATGTGCTTTCCAATGTTCATACTCTTACACACTAATGATCTATCATTTCATCTATATTCCTACATATTTAGTGTACACCTTTAACACTTATCCATCCCATGAACATTTGACTTGCCACAAATACCCACCTCCATACATACATACATACATACATACATACATACATATCGACACACACACACACACATGCACTCTAAACAAAACACTATGATTTTTTATAACAACTTTCACCAACAAGGAAAGTGGGCTTGGATCAAACTATGATGACTTACCCTATTTAGCCTACACAATCTTCCACCAAGATTCATCCAACAACATGCTCTAGTCACCTCCATCACATTCCTAGACTTTAAACCAAAATGCAAGGAATTTTATGACACTTAGGAAAACATAATGTTGACTTACTACATTTGCCATTCAACACTTTCCACACAAGATCCTACTGTGACAACCTGCACCCTTCACTTTTTATAAATGTGCATAATTGGTCCCTCAACTATTTCAAAATTTTCATTTTTAACCCTCCTACTTTAATAGGACCAAAAGTCACAATTTAATAAAACTTATAATTTTTATAAGTAAAAGTATTGCACGTTTTATACTCACATCTACACCCGAGCATGTATGTTTCAGACCTTAATACTCAAAACCCTTAATTTTCGGTCCTAAAACAACTTAGAAACCGAAGGAAACAAGTCCGAAACTTAAAATTGATTAAATTAGAAAATTTGATTTTTTTTAGTTCTCGCGGTCTGCGAAGACAGTCCAATAGTCAAAGTCCTGGTCAAAGTCCTAGTCAAAGTCTTAGTCAAACAGTCAAGTCCGAGTCAAAATCCTAGTCAAAGTCCTGGTCAAAGTCCTAGTCAAAGTCTTAGTCAAACAGTCAAAGTCCTAGTCAAATAGTCAATTCATCATAAAACCTTACTTTATGGTGTTGACCAATTTTAATGGCTAATTGAATCCAAAACTAGTATAAAAACCCACCTATGACCCATTACACTTGGCACCTCTAAATCGATTGTTTCAATCCGATTAAACTTTCCCTCATACCTTTCTTCTATAGTCTATTACTTCTACAATTGAAGCTTTGATTATAAACTCTTGTAATTGGCGAATTGGAAGCTTGATATTCTTTCTCTTTCGGTTTTTTTTCTTCAAATTGGACTAGCTACGTTGTTGAGTCTTTGGGATTCGCCTCACATACATTCACAACGCTTAGGTGATAATTCAGCTTAGCGAATGTGAGTTTACATAGCCCCTTTTTCTGTTTTACATTTTGGGGTGACACATGTTTAAACATTTTATACACTATCATTTACTCATTTTTACATTATTGAAACTTGTGATTCAATTATAAACATTTTATACACTATCATTTACTCATTCTATCATTTGACTATTACAAAAAAACACAGTACAATCATTAACATTGATCAAGCCGCCTGTTTAGATTATAGCGCTATAGGTCTGACAAACGCATCCCACCACATAAATACAGGGACGATCGATAACAGTTACACTTTTACTAACTTGCGAGTTAGGTCTAAGTCGACACAAGGTTTGATTGTACAAAAGACGCATTGTTACATGTCGGACTCATATTCTATCATTACTCATTATTATACTTCAACTATGATTGCTATACAACATATTGTTTTCAACTATATGCAAAACCTATGTATTCTCACCAACTATTTATAGTTGACCCCCCTATCTTTCCAACTTTACATGTTTCAGGTTTTATTTGCTAATGGAAGTTGTACAAGTCTTGGAACACATAGGAGCTTTGGACCTAGTTTATACAAATCAAGATTATGTAATTTGTATGACAAATTGTAAACTGATTAGTAATATTCAACTTCCATTTAGTACCATGAGCTATTGAACAATCATCACTACTGTTGTGGGTGAAAATCCTCAGGATGATTTTACCTCACATCCCTAACGTAGCATCCCCAAGATGCCGAAGGGCTCAACTGACTTCGGGATATAACTGTATTTCAGCATGTGCACATCCTGAAGATATACTAACAAACTATCTTATTGTTATATGAATGCAGGATGATTTTTCCTCATACTCTCCGAGTAACATCCTCAGGATGCCAGAGGACTAAGCAGGGTTCAGGATGTAACAGTATTCGGACATCTGTTCACCCTGAGGATGGACTAACGAATTATCTTTATATGATATAATTGCAGGTACAAATACATTATAATATGGACCTGAAACTGACCTCCAATATCTATATTAGTTGGTCAAAGGAGCTAAATAAGGAGGAGGTTACGAGCCAAGGTCTGAGCAAAGTCAAGGATGTAACCGATATACATTTATTTTCGGCGATAAAAAAAGAAACAACTGGATCATTTATTAACTAAGGAAAAACCGTTAAACAACGGCCACTTTCTGTTGAAGAACTACAACGTTCACCCGAATAGGCTGTTACGCAAAATTGAAGACCTTAACTACTTAGCATATTTCATGGGGTTGTTTTGTAAACTTCTTGTACTATATAAAGGGAGTATTGGACGAGTATAGGACACCTACTTGCACATTGCTTACACCATAGACTACTCAGATACACTTAGCTATTAAAAAACACATGCACAATCATTGTAATAATAGTATACTCATCCAAAGTTGTATCTTTTTACCATATTAATATTAACAAACAAGGCAGGGGCCTAGACTCCTCCCGAGCTTTTATGCCGACGATCTACAATTGATCAAGGGCTTTCCTCGTAGATCGTGTGTTGTTCTTCTTGTTTATTGCTTTATTTGTTCATTTCTAGCAGTTCCATCCCAAGGATATAACTGTCCATCATGAGGATACAACTACCCATCCCGGAACTAACCTAAGCCATCCCAGTCATAGTTGCCATATTTTTACTTGTTAAACATCCTGATACACCATCTCAAGAATATTATTGATTTACTAACATATTTCCACACATTTAGCACTCTACCTCACATTAACTAATTTGGAATACAAAGTTATTTTTATTAGATAATTTTTTACCAAAACAATTTGGCACCCACCGTGGGGCAAGTGGTGCTATTTTAACAAAAAACTTTGTTAAAACGTTCTTTTATTCATGTTTTATTTACGAAATTTGACAACTATGGCTTCTTCACAAAAATCTGTTTCAACATCCATGCCATCTACAAATTCTACCAGAAACACTACCTTACCACCTCCACCTGCACTTCCAAGAAGTTCCACTTCCCAAATCCCATCTAGACCATCTGGATCTACTTCTCCTGTTCTTATATCAAATGATGAATTACTTTCTATGTTTGCACTGATGAAGGATTCAATACATCAACAACAAGACACAAACCGGATGCTGATAAGAGAAATACAAGCTCTAAAATCATCCTCAAGGAGGCCAAGTGAAGACATGGGGACACTATTGCAGTCCAGGGTGTTAGATTTTAATTCTGGCATATCTAGAGGAGTACATCAAGGAGATTTCATCCCCATGAGTTCTGGATTCTCTGCCCCAGAAACAATTACTACTCCCAGGATGGCAACCACCAGGGATACAGGATATGCACCTGTGCCATCCCAAGGATACAACACTAACGGTAACAATTTAAGTTCTAGTACTTTTTCTGCTATTGAGGCTGTTTCTTTGCGGGAACTTCAGAAGATCAAGGATATGGTATCGAGTGTTCCAGGGTTAGTACAGCCCATCCCTGAAGTATCCTCGGCATGCCATAGAGTGTCAAGATTTGCACCTCCCATATGCGATGCAGAGATTCCAAAACGATTTCAAACTCCAAGCATGAAGCTTTATGATGGATCTACAGATCCTGAAGAGCATGTGGCTCAATATAGGGAAAAATGGAAATAAATCCAATCCCTGCCAATCTGAAAGAAGCATGTTTATGCAAGGGATTTGGCTCAACTCTCACCGGTCCAGCCCTGAAATGGCTCCTAAGTGTTCCACCCTGTTCTATTACTTCTTTTGCACATTTGATTAACATGTTTAATAACCAGTTTTCTTATAGTCGAACGTTCGAACGTTTGACAAGTGATCTGTACAGAGTAACTCAACCACAGGGGGAGTCACTAAGAGAATATATTACCAGGTTTGGAAAGGAAGCACTTGACATCCCGAACCTGGATGTCACTACAACAGTCCAGGCATTCAAGATGGGGCTGCAGAGAAGTTCACCATTCTATCAGGAATTGGTGATGAACCCATGCAGGAACTTAGATGAAGTCAGGAACAGAGCTTTGAGATTCATCCGACTTGAAGATGATAAGAAGATACAAGAGAGGATAGAATCATCCTCAAAATATAACCATCCCAATCGAAAATCCACTCCCACATACGAGCCATATAAGTATAAACCATATGCTAGGCCTGATAATAAGAAGGTCAATGTGGTAGAGGATGACGATGAGGATGACTGCCCTAAATTATCAGACTATTGTTTTTCTGTCGATGTAAGAGGTTTGATGTATGCCATGAAGGATCTAGGGGACAAAGCAAGATAGCCAAGGAAGGACAACAAGGCAGGATGGAAAGACAAATCCAAATGGTGTGCCTTTCATGAAGATTTTGGCCATATCACTAAAGATTGCATTGCACTAAGAAAGGAGATAGCATATCTCTTAAGCAAGGTTCACCTCAAGGATCTCCTGGGCAAGAAGAAATCAAGATCTCAGGATGACATTAACATCCCGGAAAGAGCAGCATCCCCACCTAAGGATGCTGGCATTATCAACTTCATTTCAGGAGGGTCAGATATTTGTGGAACCTCATACTCAGCTGCTAAAAGACATGCGAGGGAAGCAAAATCTGAATAAGGAGAAAGACCAACGAAGACGACCATCCTGACAACCTCAAAAGTGATAAGTTTTGAGGAAGAAGACAGAGAAAATATCCTTGACCCTCATCATGACGGTTTGGTTATTACTTTATATATTGCTAACCACTTTGTTCGCAGGATTCTTATAGATGGAGGAAGCTCAGTAAACATCATCCAGCTTGAGGCCCTCAAGAAGATGAAAATCCCAGAATCGGAGATAGTTTCCAGGTCATCAGTTTTGGTGGGCTTTAGTGGAGAAACCAAGAGCACAGTGGGTGACATCAAACTACCAGTATACGTAGAAGGGATGAACTCTCTCCAAAGATTTTGTGTGATAGATTCCCTATCCTGCTACAATGTCATCCTGGGGAGACCCTGGATACATGATATGAAGGTCGTGCCTTCAACCTATCACCAATTTGTGAAACTACCCACACCTTAGGGAGTTGTGAAGGTCAACAACGATCAACAAGAAGCTAAGGATTGCTTAACGACATCAATGAAGGCCTTATCTCGACAAGCATAGCAATCACAGTAGGATGCATAGTGCCATCCTCAGGATGATACAGCACATCCTGATCAGGTTGTAAAAGCCATATGTCTTGACGACAACAACGAGGACATCACTGTGCAAATCAGTAAGAATATCCCTCTTGATATTGAACAATCACTAATATCTTTCCTTAAATGTAGGATGTCTACTTTTGCTTGGAAACATGAAGATATGACCGGCATATCAAAGGACATCATCACCCACAAACTTGGAATTGATAAGCGTTTCAAGCCCATTCAGCAAAAAAGAAGGAAGTTTGCTCCAGAAAGAAATATCATCATCCAAGAAGAAGTGGACAGGCTGCTGAAGTCTAAGATGATAAGGGAAGTAAAATTCCCAAGATGGCTGGCGAATGTTGTGGTAGTCCAAAAGAAAAATGGAAAATGGAGAGTGTGCGTGGACTACACGGACCTCAACAAGGCCTATCCTAAAGATCCATTCCCACTACCACACATAGATTCAATGGTGGATGCTACAGCAGGCCACGAGATGCTGACATTCATGGATGCATCCTCAGGATTCCAACAAATACAAATGGAACCAAATGATCAAGAGGACACAGCATTCATGACACCGTCAGGTATATATTATTATATAGCTATGCCGTTCGGATTAAAAAATGCATGTGCCACTTATCAGAGGCTAGTGAACATGATGTTCAAGGAAAAGATTGGGGACACGATAGAGGTCTACATTAATGACATGGTAGTAAAATCCAAGAAAGCAGAATATCATATTCGGGATCTCAAAGAAGCTTTTCACATCCTGGATGCCTACAACATGAAATTAAACCTAGCAAAGTGCCACTTTGGGGTTGGAGCTGGGAAGTTTCTTGGATATTTGGTCACAAAAAGAGGGTTAGAAGCCAGCCCTGAATAGATAAAGGCCATCCTTGATCTCAAATCCCTAGAGAATATTAAGGATGTGCAAAGGCTGACTGGCAGGATAGCGGCCCTGAATAGATTCATCTCGAAACCATCAGAGAAATGTAAACAATTCTATGACATCCTGAAAAAGAATAACAAGTTCGACTGGGGATAGAGACATGATGAAGCTCAAAGATTATCTTGCAGCAGCTCCATTGTTGATGAAGCCTAAGGATGGAGAACCTCTCAAGCTATACCTTGCAGTTTCTGGGAATGCAATAAGTGTCGTATTGGTAAAGAACTTTGAAGGGCAACAACATCTTGTCTATTATGTAAGTAAAACCCTCCTAGATGCTGAAACCAGGTATTCACATCTCAAAAAACTTATTTTAGCTTTACGCTGTGTTCCCGAGTTTACTAATTAAAAGAAAAGAAGAGAAAGGGATACTGGGAGAGAAAAGAAAGGAAAATATATAATTTTAATTCGTGTTCCCGAGTTGAAAGGAAAAGAAAAGAATCTAAAGACTTTATGTGTTCCCGAGTTGAAAGGAAGAGAAAAGAAACGTATGTTTTACAATTATACCCTTGTAAGATTTTATTATAAGTTAAATGAGAGGGTAAAATAGTAAATGACATACTTTATATTTTTTTTCCTTTTCCTTCCTTCCGCTTCCTTCCAATTTGGAAGGAAGATTATTTTGGAGAATTTTCTTCCTCTTCTCTCGACTTCCTTCCTTTAATGAAACTCTGGAACACAAAATTGTTACCCTTTCTTTCCGCTTCCTTTCCTTTCCTTCTATTATTAAACTCTGGAACACAGAGTTAGTAATGGCTTCTACTAAGTTAAGGCATTATTTTGAAACACATAAAATATATGTTCAAACTAACTATCCCATTAAAAATGTATTAAGAAAACCTGAAATGTCTTGAAGAATGGCAAAATGGTCAGTTAAATTAAGTGTCTTTGACTTAGAGTATGAGCCAAGAAATGCAATCAAGTCACAGG
The DNA here is from genome assembly GCA_028751855.1 of Ambrosia trifida. Taxonomy (NCBI): domain Eukaryota; kingdom Viridiplantae; phylum Streptophyta; class Magnoliopsida; order Asterales; family Asteraceae; genus Ambrosia; species Ambrosia trifida. Next base: position 136,111,322 of record CM054128.1, on the reverse strand, counting down.
CCCTAGCAGACTTTGTGGCTGATTTCAGTAGTGACATCCTGAGTAAAGTAGAGTCTGAAGTCCAACAACTAAATGAAAATTTAGGAAAATGGACTCTATACACTGATGGTGCTTCAAATGCAAGAGGCACAGATCTAGGAATACTACTAAAATCTCCACAAGGGGACAATATACCCCATGCCGTTAGATGTGCATTTCAAACAAGCAATAATGAAGCTGAATATGGAGCTCTCATTGCTGGTTTACAACTTGCTAGAGATTTACATATTGATAAAATTGAAGTCTTTTGTTGATTCTTTGTTGATTAATAACCATTTCAATGGATCATATGCAGTAAGAGGACAAAAGTTAGCCATTTATCTTGAAATCGTTAAAAATTTAGCTACTTCTTTTGTAGAATTTTCACTAAACAGGTACCTAGGGAAGAATATGCGGAAGCTGACGCCCTAGAAAATCTGGGATCATCCTTTAATTTACCAGAAGGATCCAAGATTCCTATCATTCACATCTTGAAACCAGCAATCGAAGAGTGGCATCCTGAAGATGGCTAGGCACATCCTGAGGAAAAAACAGACCATCCTGAGGATATCATTGTTTTGGCCACTCAGAAACAAGATGACTCATCATGGATGACTCACATAATCAAATATTTACAAGATGTCATTCCTGATGAAGAAAATCCAAAGGCTTTCAGGATAAAGGTATCTAAATTTACAACTATAGACAATATTTTGTATAGAAAGTCTCTTGCAGGTCCATATTTGAGATGTCTCAACAATGATGAAGCAAACGAAGTACTCAAAGACATCCACGAAGGAGATTGTGGAAATCATACAGGAGGAAGATCTCTCTACTCGAAGACTCTGAGGACGGGATACTATTGGCCTACTATGAAGAAGGATGCCATGTTGTATTCCCAAAAGTGTGATGCATGCCAAAGACATAGCAACATACTTCACCAGCCTACTGAACCATTACATCCTATTGTTTCACCATGGCCCTTCATGAAATGGGGGATGGACATAGTAGGAAAGCTACCCAAAGCTCCTGAAGGAAAGGTATTCATGCTAGTGATGACAGATTACTTCTCAAAATGGATTGAAGCCGAAGCATTTGTCCAAGTTAGAGATAGAGAGGTGGTCTCGTTCATCAAAAGAAACATCCTGACACGATTTGGAGTACCATCTGAAATCATTTGGGACAACAGCTCTCAATTCATTAGCAAAAGAACAACTGACTTTTGTGAAAGTTGGGGAATCAAGATGGTAACTTCAACACCAGTCCATCCTCAAGCTAATGGAGAAGCAGAATCCTCAAACAAGATCATCGTCAACAACTTGAGGAAGAAGCTTGGGGAAAAGAAAGGAAAATGGGCAGAAGAACTTCCATTTGCACTTTGGGCTGATAGGACTACTTCAAAGAATGCAACTGGTCAGACACCTTTCTCTTTGGTCTTTGGAATAGAAGCAATGCTTCCAACAGAGATGGTCATGCCTACAGCAAGGAAGCATCTTCAAGATGCAACTACTAATTCTGAAGCACTACTACAAGACTTGGAAACTGTGGATGAACTCAGGGATGCTACTAAATTAAGGATGCTAGCATATCAACAAAGGATTGCTAAAGCATACAACAAAAACATCAGGATAAGAAGATTTCAAGTAGGAGACTTGGTATTGAGAAAAGCCTTCCAAAACACAACAAAACCAAGTGATGGTAAGCTAGCTCCCAAGTGGGTGATACGCGGGGGAAAATCTTAGTCGTTTCGTGTTTAAGATTGAATTTTTATGCAATTTTATGGTTTTGGACACACTACTTTGATAAAGTTTGTGTTTTGCAGGTTTAACAAAGTTTAAGGTGTATTTCGGAGCTAAACGAAGCTTTGGATTTGAGCTAGGATGATTCAGGAAAGAAAACGAAGAAGAAAGATGGAGAAACTGGTGAAGGCCTGTCGCTGACGGACGCTGTCAGTCAAAGTCAAAGAAATCAATATTTTTAGGAAAATTAATGGGACTTTGACCAGAGACTTTGACCAGAGACTTTGACCCGAGACTTTGACCAAGACTATTGACCAAGACTTTGACTAAACTAAATGGTCATTAAGAGGAGTTTGACAATGGAGACTATATAATGAAGTCTTGAGAGTAATCTCTCATCATCCCTCATACTTCATCTCTACACTAAAAATCGAAATCCATCCAAATCATCATTTTGAGAAGAGATTCAAGCTCCTACAACCATGTTTGGTTAAGTTCCCCTTCACTTCCGGGTGAAGGATTGTAAGTTTCTAGATTTGTAATGTTGTTTTGATTGTGTATTTGTAAGGAACAAGTGTTGTACTCAATGAAGCATTGATATTGGGTTGAACTTTGTGTATGTTTATGTTGTGCTTGAGCCATGGGGATGAATTCCATCAATTAGCTTTTGATGTTGGGTTGGACCTTGTGTATGTTTCTTGTATGCTTAAACCATAGAGATGAATCTTGTCAATTAAGTTTTGCCTCAACATTATCTTTAGACTTGTGAGATAAATCCTATCACTTAAGTTGGGATATTGGGTTAGACTCATTATATGAATAAAGGTTTTTGTATCCTTACAAATCTATTTGTAATCGTGACATCATTTATATGAATTAATTGTTGTGCTTAATTGTCTTGGTATTGGGTTGGACTTATTGCATGTTTAGAGACCATTGTGTTTTTTTAAGCTCATAAGATGAATTCTGCCAATTATGCCTTAACTCGACATATAGGATTTGGTGAACTAGATAATGAAGCATACTTAGGGCCTAGTAGCTATTTGTTGATGCCTAAGTCTTGAATCTCTGTCCTAGCGATTCTTACAAGTGAAATTGCAAATCTATCATAATAACTCTTGAATCCTAGTTACTTGCATATCCTAGCCCGGGAGTGAATGTTAGTTAGAAATTATTGTTACCTTAGTTATTAGTTAATTCCAATTTCTTCTTTAAAACAAACAATTAGTGTGACGCTAACCACACGCTCCTTGGATTCGATACCCTATTTACCCTAGCTACCTAGGTTATTTAGGTTTTGTATGATCCGTGACGACCGAGGTCATCAAATGGCGCCGTTGCCGGGGAGCTAGTGCGCTTAGTGTTGCATTGAGTGTTATTTTTGTGTATATTTAGTTGTTTTGAAATTCTAAAAAAATATTGTATTTCTATATTTTTATTTATTTTGTTTTCACTTGGGTAGTTGAGTTGTTAGTGCAGATACAACATTGCGAACACTTACTTTACCATGAATTGGGTAGATGATGACCCATGTGAATGTTGTGGGAGCGGAGAGCATTACTTACAAGATTGCTTAATATTTCATGAAAGAGTCCAAGCAAACAAGGAACGTGCATTGTACGACAACATTTGTAATAGGAGTTCCTATTATGGTGAAAGTTTTGCTCCTTGGACGGACAAATATCCAATGCCTCCACCACCGGAATATTATTCCTGTTTTTGTTGTGGGAAAATTCACATAGATGAAGATTGCACAGTGTTTTGGAGTAATCCAGAACATTGGAAAGAAAAGTTTAAGTCTGGTTACCAGGCACGACCCTGTCAAGAAAACTACCAACCACAAGTCAATTGCAATTACAATTCAAATTGGAACTATGAATATTATGAACCCGAAGAGGAGTCATTTTCAAGTTATCAAGAAGAATACTATGGGTATTATGATGAATATCCTCAGGACACATATGAAGAACCTCAAAATTCGGTGAGATCTATACTTGAAGAAGTCATGGCTCGTAGGATTCAAGTCCTAGAAATGAAAAAACATGCCGAATTACAAGATCAAGCAATCGAAGCTTTGACTGATCAGGTTCGTCTTCTAACTGAGGAAATTGCCCAAATTAAACGTGAGCAAAATGAGTTGACTAATGAGGTTGTAGTTAATATTGAAGTAAATGAAAATGTTACAAGTCTTTCCATGCATGAAAATGAATGTTTAAATCTAAATGAAGACTTAACATTTTTCAAAGAACCAGAAAACAAAGCAATCTTAGTACTTCCCATTCCTCCTATTGTGTCAAAAATTACAAATGAGACTAAGGAGGAACCAATAAAAACAAAAGATTGGAAGGTGGAAACAAAAGACATTTGGCAATTTATTGCTAAACGACTCCACAACAACAAGAAGGGCCCAATTCTCATGCCAATCTTTAAACATCTAAGGAATTGGCATGTAAACTACCGAGCTTATCTTGGTAACTCGGTAGGAAAATGTTCATTTCAACCACCGTGAGTAAGAGGTACTTGTTAGTTTTTGTATATTTTTGTATTTTTATTTGTTTCTTTTTGTTTGTGTGTGTGTTTTTTTTATTATTTTATTTTGTGTGGTAGGTAAATAAACGTTGTGGATGTGTTTCCTATATAACCCTCACGAGACCTCACTCGTCCTCATAACCGGGCTACCGGGAGGTTTAAAGGATCTATCTTAGTTAGTGTATATTTTGTCCACTGATCAAAATTAACTAAAAGATTACCTGGTAATGTTTTTCAACAAAAAGTAAAACCGACAACTCTTAATGTTTTTGTGAGAAGTTTGCTTCTACACACTTGCAAGTTGCAGGTTTATGTATGATGTAAGTGGAACTATTTTGTTGAAGAACACATAGAATTGAAGAATGAAGAAAAACCAGGTGCATCTATTTCCATATCTTTAATTTTGATCGTTTACTTAGATTTAATAAGTGGATTGTAAACTGTATATTGTTAATTGGGGTGAATTCTTTGGCTTGGTTTTATCACATTCCCTTGCATACTTTGAAACTTTCCCTACACATTGAGGACAATGTGGACTTTAAGTGTAGGGAGAAGAGAAAAATTTAAGAATTATGAAATCCACCGTTTAAACACTACACATTGAGGACAATGTTGACCTCAAGTGTGGGGATGGGGGAGAGAATTTAAAAAAAAAAAAAAAACAAAATCGTCCTCTTTAAAGCATTCAAAAAAAAAAAGCACAATTAGCAATGAGTCAACAAGGGATTTTGCAAACCATTTTGGTCTTTTGTCATGGTTGGGTTACAAGAATTACATGATAAGTTCTCGTCAAGTTTTTATAAAAAGAAAAATATGAGTGGTTACTTGGGAATAGCTTACTTGAGGAGTTGGTTTACCATGTGCACATCAGCCACTTTTAACATGCTACACTTTTAGATTTATATATTTATGCATGTTTCTTTGAATTGAGTGTGCCATTATAGCAACACCTTGTAGAACTTGCACCTTTTGATGCGTTTGAGACCATAGGCCAATTTTGAGCACAAGAATGATTAAGGCATTATTATTTTTAAACCATTTTATACCCTTACCCAAAAAAAATATATCCTTTAGTCAACCATTTTTTGAGCCTTAACCTTTCGTTTGATCACCTAACTTAATCGTTTGACTCATTTAGCCTTTTTGTTTTCAACCCGAGTGATGAAAATTCGATTTTAGGAGTATTTATTTATTGTGAACCATTTTGGTTAGTTATTTTGTTTGAATTGTAAAAAAAAAAGGAAAAAGAAAAAAAAAGAAACCATTGAAAATGCAATGAGAAAAAGAGTTGAAAAATGTTATGATAAAAAAAAAAGAGGAATGTGTTAGTGTTTAGCAAATAAAAGGCGTAATTTTTGCCTTGTAGAGTTGATAATTTGTTTATTTGTAGATAGTTGATGTAATAAAAATTGAATTTTCGTCACTTTAGTCACTTTCAAAATATCTCATTCCATACCCTTTGCCTAGCCCCATTACAACCCTTCTAAAGACCTTTTGACTTGTGCCTTAATTTTGTGCAATTTGGTGAAGTGCGATTAAGTTGCAAGCATATACCAATATGCATTATAATCAGTTTTGAGAGTACCATATATATACTAGTACATCAATACTAGTCAATTGAACCGAGTGGAGAGAACATTGCGAGGGATATGTGTGTGGTTTATTGGCTTTAGAAGGTAGGCTAATCTTGGGTAACCACTTGAGTTTTGAAAAGAAATATTAATTGAAAGTTGGGTAGTCTTGATTGTAGAAGCCATAGGAACTGGGTATGACATTAGACCTTAACTCTTTGAGAATGGGGAATGCGTTTTGTGTTTGGAATTGTAAAAGCGTAATAAATTTGCTTGAGGACAAGCAAAAAGATAAGTGTGGGGATGTGATACGCGGGGGAAAATCTTAGTCGTTTCGTGTTTAAGATTGAATTTTTATGCAATTTTATGGTTTTGGACACACTACTTTGATAAAGTTTGCGTTTTGCAGGTTTAACAAAGTTTAAGGTGTATTTCGGAGCTAAACGAAGCTTTGGATTTGAGCTAGGATGATTCAGGAAAGAAAACGAAGAAGAAAGATGGAGAAACTGGTGAAGGCCTGTCGCTGACGGACGCTGTCAGTCAAAGTCAAAGAAATCAATATTTTTAGGAAAATTAATGGGACTTTGACCAGAGACTTTGACCAGAGACTTTGACCCGAGACTTTGACCAAGACTATTGACCAAGACTTTGACTAAACTAAATGGTCATTAAGAGGAGTTTGACAATGGAGACTATATAATGAAGTCTTGAGAGTAATCTCTCATCATCCCTCATACTTCATCTCTACACTAAAAATCGAAATCCATCCAAATCATCATTTTGAGAAGAGATTCAAGCTCCTACAACCATGTTTGGTTAAGTTCCCCTTCACTTCCGGGTGAAGGATTGTAAGTTTCTAGATTTGTAATGTTGTTTTGATTGTGTATTTGTAAGGAACAAGTGTTGTACTCAATGAAGCATTGATATTGGGTTGAACTTTGTGTATGTTTATGTTGTGCTTGAGCCATGGGGATGAATTCCATCAATTAGCTTTTGATGTTGGGTTGGACCTTGTGTATGTTTCTTGTATGCTTAAACCATAGAGATGAATCTTGTCAATTAAGTTTTGCCTCAACATTATCTTTAGACTTGTGAGATAAATCCTATCACTTAAGTTGGGATATTGGGTTAGACTCATTATATGAATAAAGGTTTTTGTATCCTTACAAATCTATTTGTAATCGTGACATCATTTATATGAATTAATTGTTGTGCTTAATTGTCTTGGTATTGGGTTGGACTTATTGTATGTTTAGAGACCATTGTGTTTTTTTAAGCTCATAAGATGAATTCTGCCAATTATGCCTTAACTCGACATATAGGATTTGGTGAACTAGATAATGAAGCATACTTAGGGCCTAGTAGCTATTTGTTGATGCCTAAGTCTTGAATCTCTGTCCTAGCGATTCTTACAAGTGAAATTGCAAATCTATCATAATAACTCTTGAATCCTAGTTACTTGCATATCCTAGCCCGGGAGTGAATGTTAGTTAGAAATTATTGTTACCTTAGTTATTAGTTAATTCCAATTTCTTCTTTAAAACAAACAATTAGTGTGACGCTAACCACACGCTCCTTGGATTCGATACCCTATTTACCCTAGCTACCTAGGTTATTTAGGTTTTGTATGATCCGTGACGACCGAGGTCATCAAATGGCGCCGTTGCCGGGGAGCTAGTGCGCTTAGTGTTGCATTGAGTGTTATTTTTGTGTATATTTAGTTGTTTTGAAATTCTAAAAAAATATTGTATTTCTATATTTTTATTTATTTTGTTTTCACTTGGGTAGTTGAGTTGTTAGTGCAGATACAACATTGCGAACACTTACTTTACCATGAATTGGGTAGATGATGACCCATGTGAATGTTGTGGGAGCGGAGAGCATTACTTACAAGATTGCTTAATATTTCATGAAAGAGTCCAAGCAAACAAGGAACGTGCATTGTACGACAACATTTGTAATAGGAGTTCCTATTATGGTGAAAGTTTTGCTCCTTGGACGGACAAATATCCAATGCCTCCACCACCGGAATATTATTCCTGTTTTTGTTGTGGGAAAATTCACATAGATGAAGATTGCACAGTGTTTTGGAGTAATCCAGAACATTGGAAAGAAAAGTTTAAGTCTGGTTACCAGGCACGACCCTGTCAAGAAAACTACCAACCACAAGTCAATTGCAATTACAATTCAAATTGGAACTATGAATATTATGAACCCGAAGAGGAGTCATTTTCAAGTTATCAAGAAGAATACTATGGGTATTATGATGAATATCCTCAGGACACATATGAAGAACCTCAAAATTCGGTGAGATCTATACTTGAAGAAGTCATGGCTCGTAGGATTCAAGTCCTAGAAATGAAAAAACATGCCGAATTACAAGATCAAGCAATCGAAGCTTTGACTGATCAGGTTCGTCTTCTAACTGAGGAAATTGCCCAAATTAAACGTGAGCAAAATGAGTTGACTAATGAGGTTGTAGTTAATATTGAAGTAAATGAAAATGTTACAAGTCTTTCCATGCATGAAAATGAATGTTTAAATCTAAATGAAGACTTAACATTTTTCAAAGAACCAGAAAACAAAGCAATCTTAGTACTTCCCATTCCTCCTATTGTGTCAAAAATTACAAATGAGACTAAGGAGGAACCAATAAAAACAAAAGATTGGAAGGTGGAAACAAAAGACATTTGGCAATTTATTGCTAAACGACTCCACAACAACAAGAAGGGCCCAATTCTCATGCCAATCTTTAAACATCTAAGGAATTGGCATGTAAACTACCGAGCTTATCTTGGTAACTCGGTAGGAAAATGTTCATTTCAACCACCGTGAGTAAGAGGTACTTGTTAGTTTTTGTATATTTTTGTATTTTTATTTGTTTCTTTTTGTTTGTGTGTGTGTTTTTTTTATCATTTTATTTTGTGTGGTAGGTAAATAAACGTTGTGGATGTGTTTCCTATATAACCCTCACGAGACCTCACTCGTCCTCATAACCGGGCTACCGGGAGGTTTAAAGGATCTATCTTAGTTAGTGTATATTTTGTCCACTGATCAAAATTAACTAAAAGATTACCTGGTAATGTTTTTCAACAAAAAGTAAAACCGACAACTCTTAATGTTTTTGTGAGAAGTTTGCTTCTACACACTTGCAAGTTGCAGGTTTATGTATGATGTAAGTGGAACTATTTTGTTGAAGAACACATAGAATTGAAGAATGAAGAAAAACCAGGTGCATCTATTTCCATATCTTTAATTTTTATCGTTTACTTAGATTTAATAAGTGGATTGTAAACTGTATATTGTTAATTGGGGTGAATTCTTTGGCTTGGTTTTATCACATTCCCTTGCATACTTTGAAACTTTCCCTACACATTGAGGACAATGTGGACTTTAAGTGTAGGGAGAAGAGAAAAATTTAAGAATTATGAAATCCACCATTTAAACACTACACATTGAGGACAATGTTGACCTCAAGTGTGGGGATGGGGGAGAGAATTTAAAAAAAAAAAAAACAAAATCGTCCTCTTTAAAGCATTCGAAAAAAAAAAGCACAATTAGCAATGAGTCAACAAGGGATTTTGCAAACCATTTTGGTCTTTTGTCATGGTTGGGTTACAAGAATTACATGATAAGTTCTCGTCAAGTTTTTATAAAAAGAAAAATATGAGTGGTTACTTGGGAATAGCTTACTTGAGGAGTTGGTTTACCATGTGCACATCAGCCACTTTTAACATGCTACACTTTTAGATTTATATATTTATGCATGTTTCTTTGAATTGAGTGTGCCATTATAGCAACACCTTGTAGAACTTGCACCTTTTGATGCGTTTGAGACCATAGGCCAATTTTGAGCACAAGAATGATTAAGGCATTATTATTTTTAAACCATTTTATACCCTTACCCAAAAAAAATATATCCTTTAGTCAACCATTTTTTGAGCCTTAACCTTTCGTTTGATCACCTAACTTAATCGTTTGACTCATTTAGCCTTTTTGTTTTAAACCCGAGTGATGAAAATTCGATTTTAGGAGTATTTATTTATTGTGAACCATTTTGGTTAGTTATTTTGTTTGAATTGTAAAAAAAAAAGGAAAAAGAAAAAAAAAAGAAACCATTGAAAATGCAATGAGAAAAAGAGTTGAAAATTGTTATGATAAAAAAAAAGAGGAATGTGTTAGTGTTTAGCAAATAAAAGGCGTAATTTTTGCCTTGTAGAGTTGATAATTTGTTTATTTGTAGATAGTTGATGTAATAAAAATTGAATTTTCGTCACTTTAGTCACTTTCAAAATATCTCATTCCATACCCTTTGCCTAGCCCCATTACAACCCTTCTAAAGACCTTTTGACTTGTGCCTTAATTTTGTGCAATTTGGTGAAGTGCGATTAAGTTGCAAGCATATACCAATATGCATTATAATCAGTTTTGAGAGTACCATATATATACTAGTACATCAATACTAGTCAATTGAACCGAGTGGAGAGAACATTGCGAGGGATATGTGTGTGGTTTATTGGCTTTAGAAGGTAGGCTAATCTTGGGTAACCACTTGAGTTTTGAAAAGAAATATTAATTGAAAGTTGGGTAGTCTTGATTGTAGAAGCCATAGGAACTGGGTATGACATTAGACCTTAACTCTTTGAGAATGGGGAATGCGTTTTGTGTTTGGAATTGTAAAAGCGTAATAAATTTGCTTGAGGACAAGCAAAAAGATAAGTGTGGGGATGTGATACGCGGGGGAAAATCTTAGTCGTTTCGTGTTTAAGATTGAATTTTTATGCAATTTTATGGTTTTGGACACACTACTTTGATAAAGTTTGCGTTTTGCAGGTTTAACAAAGTTTAAGGTGTATTTCGGAGCTAAACGAAGCTTTGGATTTGAGCTAGGATGATTCAGGAAAGAAAACGAAGAAGAAAGATGGAGAAACTGGTGAAGGCCTGTCGCTGACGGACGCTGTCAGTCAAAGTCAAAGAAATCAATATTTTTAGGAAAATTAATGGGACTTTGACCAGAGACTTTGACCAGAGACTTTGACCCGAGACTTTGACCAAGACTATTGACCAAGACTTTGACTAAACTAAATGGTCATTAAGAGGAGTTTGACAATGGAGACTATATAATGAAGTCTTGAGAGTAATCTCTCATCATCCCTCATACTTCATCTCTACACTAAAAATCGAAATCCATCCAAATCATCATTTTGAGAAGAGATTCAAGCTCCTACAACCATGTTTGGTTAAGTTCCCCTTCACTTCCGGGTGAAGGATTGTAAGTTTCTAGATTTGTAATGTTGTTTTGATTGTGTATTTGTAAGGAACAAGTGTTGTACTCAATGAAGCATTGATATTGGGTTGAACTTTGTGTATGTTTATGTTGTGCTTGAGCCATGGGGATGAATTCCATCAATTAGCTTTTGATGTTGGGTTGGACCTTGTGTATGTTTCTTGTATGCTTAAACCATAGAGATGAATCTTGTCAATTAAGTTTTGCCTCAACATTATCTTTAGACTTGTGAGATAAATCCTATCACTTAAGTTGGGATATTGGGTTAGACTCATTATATGAATAAAGGTTTTTGTATCCTTACAAATCTATTTGTAATCGTGACATCATTTATATGAATTAATTGTTGTGCTTAATTGTCTTGGTATTGGGTTGGACTTATTGTATGTTTAGAGACCATTGTGTTTTTTTAAGCTCATAAGATGAATTCTGCCAATTATGCCTTAACTCGACATATAGGATTTGGTGAACTAGATAATGAAGCATACTTAGGGCCTAGTAGCTATTTGTTGATGCCTAAGTCTTGAATCTCTGTCCTAGCGATTCTTACAAGTGAAATTGCAAATCTATCATAATAACTCTTGAATCCTAGTTACTTGCATATCCTAGCCCGGGAGTGAATGTTAGTTAGAAATTATTGTTACCTTAGTTATTAGTTAATTCCAATTTCTTCTTTAAAACAAACAATTAGTGTGACGCTAACCACACGCTCCTTGGATTCGATACCCTATTTACCCTAGCTACCTAGGTTATTTAGGTTTTGTATGATCCGTGACGACCGAGGTCATCAAATGGCGCCGTTGCCGGGGAGCTAGTGCGCTTAGTGTTGCATTGAGTGTTATTTTTGTGTATATTTAGTTGTTTTGAAATTCTAAAAAAATATTGTATTTCTATATTTTTATTTATTTTGTTTTCACTTGGGTAGTTGAGTTGTTAGTGCAGATACAACATTGCGAACACTTACTTTACCATGAATTGGGTAGATGATGACCCATGTGAATGTTGTGGGAGCGGAGAGCATTACTTACAAGATTGCTTAATATTTCATGAAAGAGTCCAAGCAAACAAGGAACGTGCATTGTACGACAACATTTGTAATAGGAGTTCCTATTATGGTGAAAGTTTTGCTCCTTGGACGGACAAATATCCAATGCCTCCACCACCGGAATATTATTCCTGTTTTTGTTGTGGGAAAATTCACATAGATGAAGATTGCACAGTGTTTTGGAGTAATCCAGAACATTGGAAAGAAAAGTTTAAGTCTGGTTACCAGGCACGACCCTGTCAAGAAAACTACCAACCACAAGTCAATTGCAATTACAATTCAAATTGGAACTATGAATATTATGAACCCGAAGAGGAGTCATTTTCAAGTTATCAAGAAGAATACTATGGGTATTATGATGAATATCCTCAGGACACATATGAAGAACCTCAAAATTCGGTGAGATCTATACTTGAAGAAGTCATGGCTCGTAGGATTCAAGTCCTAGAAATGAAAAAACATGCCGAATTACAAGATCAAGCAATCGAAGCTTTGACTGATCAGGTTCGTCTTCTAACTGAGGAAATTGCCCAAATTAAACGTGAGCAAAATGAGTTGACTAATGAGGTTGTAGTTAATATTGAAGTAAATGAAAATGTTACAAGTCTTTCCATGCATGAAAATGAATGTTTAAATCTAAATGAAGACTTAACATTTTTCAAAGAACCAGAAAACAAAGCAATCTTAGTACTTCCCATTCCTCCTATTGTGTCAAAAATTACAAATGAGACTAAGGAGGAACCAATAAAAACAAAAGATTGGAAGGTGGAAACAAAAGACATTTGGCAATTTATTGCTAAACGACTCCACAACAACAAGAAGGGCCCAATTCTCATGCCAATCTTTAAACATCTAAGGAATTGGCATGTAAACTACCGAGCTTATCTTGGTAACTCGGTAGGAAAATGTTCATTTCAACCACCGTGAGTAAGAGGTACTTGTTAGTTTTTGTATATTTTTGTATTTTTATTTGTTTCTTTTTGTTTGTGTGTGTGTTTTTTTTATTATTTTATTTTGTGTGGTAGGTAAATAAACGTTGTGGATGTGTTTCCTATATAACCCTCACGAGACCTCACTCGTCCTCATAACCGGGCTACCGGGAGGTTTAAAGGATCTATCTTAGTTAGTGTATATTTTGTCCACTGATCAAAATTAACTAAAAGATTACCTGGTAATGTTTTTCAACAAAAAGTAAAACCGACAACTCTTAATGTTTTTGTGAGAAGTTTGCTTCTACACACTTGCAAGTTGCAGGTTTATGTATGATGTAAGTGGAACTATTTTGTTGAAGAACACATAGAATTGAAGAATGAAGAAAAACCAGGTGCATCTATTTCCATATCTTTAATTTTGATCGTTTACTTAGATTTAATAAGTGGATTGTAAACTGTATATTGTTAATTGGGGTGAATTCTTTGGCTTGGTTTTATCACATTCCCTTGCATACTTTGAAACTTTCCCTACACATTGAGGACAATGTGGACTTTAAGTGTAGGGAGAAGAGAAAAATTTAAGAATTATGAAATCCACCATTTAAACACTACACATTGAGGACAATGTTGACCTCAAGTGTGGGGATGGGGGAGAGAATTTAAAAAAAAAAAAAACAAAATCGTCCTCTTTAAAGCATTCGAAAAAAAAAGCACAATTAGCAATGAGTCAACAAGGGATTTTGCAAACCATTTTGGTCTTTTGTCATGGTTGGGTTACAAGAATTACATGATAAGTTCTCGTCAAGTTTTTATAAAAAGAAAAATATGAGTGGTTACTTGGGAATAGCTTACTTGAGGAGTTGGTTTACCATGTGCACATCAGCCACTTTTAACATGCTACACTTTTAGATTTATATATTTATGCATGTTTCTTTGAATTGAGTGTGCCATTATAGCAACACCTTGTAGAACTTGCACCTTTTGATGCGTTTGAGACCATAGGCCAATTTTGAGCACAAGAATGATTAAGGCATTATTATTTTTAAACCATTTTATACCCTTACCCAAAAAAAATATATCCTTTAGTCAACCATTTTTTGAGCCTTAACCTTTCGTTTGATCACCTAACTTAATCGTTTGACTCATTTAGCCTTTTTGTTTTAAACCCGAGTGATGAAAATTCGATTTTAGGAGTATTTATTTATTGTGAACCATTTTGGTTAGTTATTTTGTTTGAATTGTAAAAAAAAAAGGAAAAAGAAAAAAAAAGAAACCATTGAAAATGCAATGAGAAAAAGAGTTGAAAATTGTTATGATAAAAAAAAAAGAGGAATGTGTTAGTGTTTAGCAAATAAAAGGCGTAATTTTTGCCTTGTAGAGTTGATAATTTGTTTATTTGTAGATAGTTGATGTAATAAAAATTGAATTTTCGTCACTTTAGTCACTTTCAAAATATCTCATTCCATACCCTTTGCCTAGCCCCATTACAACCCTTCTAAAGACCTTTTGACTTGTGCCTTAATTTTGTGCAATTTGGTGAAGTGCGATTAAGTTGCAAGCATATACCAATATGCATTATAATCAGTTTTGAGAGTACCATATATATACTAGTACATCAATACTAGTCAATTGAACCGAGTGGAGAGAACATTGCGAGGGATATGTGTGTGGTTTATTGGCTTTAGAAGGTAGGCTAATCTTGGGTAACCACTTGAGTTTTGAAAAGAAATATTAATTGAAAGTTGGGTAGTCTTGATTGTAGAAGCCATAGGAACTGGGTATGACATTAGACCTTAACTCTTTGAGAATGGGGAATGCGTTTTGTGTTTGGAATTGTAAAAGCGTAATAAATTTGCTTGAGGACAAGCAAAAAGATAAGTGTGGGGATGTGATACGCGGGGGAAAATCTTAGTCGTTTCGTGTTTAAGATTGAATTTTTATGCAATTTTATGGTTTTGGACACACTACTTTGATAAAGTTTGCGTTTTGCAGGTTTAACAAAGTTTAAGGTGTATTTCGGAGCTAAACGAAGCTTTGGATTTGAGCTAGGATGATTCAGGAAAGAAAACGAAGAAGAAAGATGGAGAAACTGGTGAAGGCCTGTCGCTGACGGACGCTGTCAGTCAAAGTCAAAGAAATCAATATTTTTAGGAAAATTAATGGGACTTTGACCAGAGACTTTGACCAGAGACTTTGACCCGAGACTTTGACCAAGACTATTGACCAAGACTTTGACTAAACTAAATGGTCATTAAGAGGAGTTTGACAATGGAGACTATATAATGAAGTCTTGAGAGTAATCTCTCATCATCCCTCATACTTCATCTCTACACTAAAAATCGAAATCCATCCAAATCATCATTTTGAGAAGAGATTCAAGCTCCTACAACCATGTTTGGTTAAGTTCCCCTTCACTTCCGGGTGAAGGATTGTAAGTTTCTAGATTTGTAATGTTGTTTTGATTGTGTATTTGTAAGGAACAAGTGTTGTACTCAATGAAGCATTGATATTGGGTTGAACTTTGTGTATGTTTATGTTGTGCTTGAGCCATGGGGATGAATTCCATCAATTAGCTTTTGATGTTGGGTTGGACCTTGTGTATGTTTCTTGTATGCTTAAACCATAGAGATGAATCTTGTCAATTAAGTTTTGCCTCAACATTATCTTTAGACTTGTGAGATAAATCCTATCACTTAAGTTGGGATATTGGGTTAGACTCATTATATGAATAAAGGTTTTTGTATCCTTACAAATCTATTTGTAATCGTGACATCATTTATATGAATTAATTGTTGTGCTTAATTGTCTTGGTATTGGGTTGGACTTATTGTATGTTTAGAGACCATTGTGTTTTTTTAAGCTCATAAGATGAATTCTGCCAATTATGCCTTAACTCGACATATAGGATTTGGTGAACTAGATAATGAAGCATACTTAGGGCCTAGTAGCTATTTGTTGATGCCTAAGTCTTGAATCTCTGTCCTAGCGATTCTTACAAGTGAAATTGCAAATCTATCATAATAACTCTTGAATCCTAGTTACTTGCATATCCTAGCCCGGGAGTGAATGTTAGTTAGAAATTATTGTTACCTTAGTTATTAGTTAATTCCAATTTCTTCTTTAAAACAAACAATTAGTGTGACGCTAACCACACGCTCCTTGGATTCGATACCCTATTTACCCTAGCTACCTAGGTTATTTAGGTTTTGTATGATCCGTGACGACCGAGGTCATCAAATGGCGCCGTTGCCGGGGAGCTAGTGCGCTTAGTGTTGCATTGAGTGTTATTTTTGTGTATATTTAGTTGTTTTGAAATTCTAAAAAAATATTGTATTTCTATATTTTTATTTATTTTGTTTTCACTTGGGTAGTTGAGTTGTTAGTGCAGATACAACATTGCGAACACTTACTTTACCATGAATTGGGTAGATGATGACCCATGTGAATGTTGTGGGAGCGGAGAGCATTACTTACAAGATTGCTTAATATTTCATGAAAGAGTCCAAGCAAACAAGGAACGTGCATTGTACGACAACATTTGTAATAGGAGTTCCTATTATGGTGAAAGTTTTGCTCCTTGGACGGACAAATATCCAATGCCTCCACCACCGGAATATTATTCCTGTTTTTGTTGTGGGAAAATTCACATAGATGAAGATTGCACAGTGTTTTGGAGTAATCCAGAACATTGGAAAGAAAAGTTTAAGTCTGGTTACCAGGCACGACCCTGTCAAGAAAACTACCAACCACAAGTCAATTGCAATTACAATTCAAATTGGAACTATGAATATTATGAACCCGAAGAGGAGTCATTTTCAAGTTATCAAGAAGAATACTATGGGTATTATGATGAATATCCTCAGGACACATATGAAGAACCTCAAAATTCGGTGAGATCTATACTTGAAGAAGTCATGGCTCGTAGGATTCAAGTCCTAGAAATGAAAAAACATGCCGAATTACAAGATCAAGCAATCGAAGCTTTGACTGATCAGGTTCGTCTTCTAACTGAGGAAATTGCCCAAATTAAACGTGAGCAAAATGAGTTGACTAATGAGGTTGTAGTTAATATTGAAGTAAATGAAAATGTTACAAGTCTTTCCATGCATGAAAATGAATGTTTAAATCTAAATGAAGACTTAACATTTTTCAAAGAACCAGAAAACAAAGCAATCTTAGTACTTCCCATTCCTCCTATTGTGTCAAAAATTACAAATGAGACTAAGGAGGAACCAATAAAAACAAAAGATTGGAAGGTGGAAACAAAAGACATTTGGCAATTTATTGCTAAACGACTCCACAACAACAAGAAGGGCCCAATTCTCATGCCAATCTTTAAACATCTAAGGAATTGGCATGTAAACTACCGAGCTTATCTTGGTAACTCGGTAGGAAAATGTTCATTTCAACCACCGTGAGTAAGAGGTACTTGTTAGTTTTTGTATATTTTTGTATTTTTATTTGTTTCTTTTTGTTTGTGTGTGTGTTTTTTTTATTATTTTATTTTGTGTGGTAGGTAAATAAACGTTGTGGATGTGTTTCCTATATAACCCTCACGAGACCTCACTCGTCCTCATAACCGGGCTACCGGGAGGTTTAAAGGATCTATCTTAGTTAGTGTATATTTTGTCCACTGATCAAAATTAACTAAAAGATTACCTGGTAATGTTTTTCAACAAAAAGTAAAACCGACAACTCTTAATGTTTTTGTGAGAAGTTTGCTTCTACACACTTGCAAGTTGCAGGTTTATGTATGATGTAAGTGGAACTATTTTGTTGAAGAACACATAGAATTGAAGAATGAAGAAAAACCAGGTGCATCTATTTCCATATCTTTAATTTTGATCGTTTACTTAGATTTAATAAGTGGATTGTAAACTGTATATTGTTAATTGGGGTGAATTCTTTGGCTTGGTTTTATCACATTCCCTTGCATACTTTGAAACTTTCCCTACACATTGAGGACAATGTGGACTTTAAGTGTAGGGAGAAGAGAAAAATTTAAGAATTATGAAATCCACCATTTAAACACTACACATTGAGGACAATGTTGACCTCAAGTGTGGGGATGGGGGAGAGAATTTAAAAAAACAAAAAACAAAATCGTCCTCTTTAAAGCATTCGAAAAAAAAAGCACAATTAGCAATGAGTCAACAAGGGATTTTGCAAACCATTTTGGTCTTTTGTCATGGTTGGGTTACAAGAATTACATGATAAGTTCTCGTCAAGTTTTTATAAAAAGAAAAATATGAGTGGTTACTTGGGAATAGCTTACTTGAGGAGTTGGTTTACCATGTGCACATCAGCCACTTTTAACATGCTACACTTTTAGATTTATATATTTATGCATGTTTCTTTGAATTGAGTGTGCCATTATAGCAACACCTTGTAGAACTTGCACCTTTTGATGCGTTTGAGACCATAGGCCAATTTTGAGCACAAGAATGATTAAGGCATTATTATTTTTAAACCATTTTATACCCTTACCCAAAAAAAATATATCCTTTAGTCAACCATTTTTTGAGCCTTAACCTTTCGTTTGATCACCTAACTTAATCGTTTGACTCATTTAGCCTTTTTGTTTTAAACCCGAGTGATGAAAATTCGATTTTAGGAGTATTTATTTATTGTGAACCATTTTGGTTAGTTATTTTGTTTGAATTGTAAAAAAAAAAGGAAAAAGAAAAAAAAAGAAACCATTGAAAATGCAATGAGAAAAAGAGTTGAAAATTGTTATGATAAAAAAAAAAGAGGAATGTGTTAGTGTTTAGCAAATAAAAGGCGTAATTTTTGCCTTGTAGAGTTGATAATTTGTTTATTTGTAGATAGTTGATGTAATAAAAATTGAATTTTCGTCACTTTAGTCACTTTCAAAATATCTCATTCCATACCCTTTGCCTAGCCCCATTACAACCCTTCTAAAGACCTTTTGACTTGTGCCTTAATTTTGTGCAATTTGGTGAAGTGCGATTAAGTTGCAAGCATATACCAATATGCATTATAATCAGTTTTGAGAGTACCATATATATACTAGTACATCAATACTAGTCAATTGAACCGAGTGGAGAGAACATTGCAAGGGATATGTGTGTGGTTTATTGGCTTTAGAAGGTAGGCTAATCTTGGGTAACCACTTGAGTTTTGAAAAGAAATATTAATTGAAAGTTGGGTAGTCTTGATTGTAGAAGCCATAGGAACTGGGTATGACATTAGACCTTAACTCTTTGAGAATGGGGAATGCGTTTTGTGTTTGGAATTGTAAAAGCGTAATAAATTTGCTTGAGGACAAGCAAAAAGATAAGTGTGGGGATGTGATACGCGGGGGAAAATCTTAGTCGTTTCGTGTTTAAGATTGAATTTTTATGCAATTTTATGGTTTTGGACACACTACTTTGATAAAGTTTGCGTTTTGCAGGTTTAACAAAGTTTAAGGTGTATTTCGGAGCTAAACGAAGCTTTGGATTTGAGCTAGGATGATTCAGGAAAGAAAACGAAGAAGAAAGATGGAGAAACTGGTGAAGGCCTGTCGCTGACGGACGCTGTCAGTCAAAGTCAAAGAAATCAATATTTTTAGGAAAATTAATGGGACTTTGACCAGAGACTTTGACCAGAGACTTTGACCCGAGACTTTGACCAAGACTATTGACCAAGACTTTGACTAAACTAAATGGTCATTAAGAGGAGTTTGACAATGGAGACTATATAATGAAGTCTTGAGAGTAATCTCTCATCATCCCTCATACTTCATCTCTACACTAAAAATCGAAATCCATCCAAATCATCATTTTGAGAAGAGATTCAAGCTCCTACAACCATGTTTGGTTAAGTTCCCCTTCACTTCCGGGTGAAGGATTGTAAGTTTCTAGATTTGTAATGTTGTTTTGATTGTGTATTTGTAAGGAACAAGTGTTGTACTCAATGAAGCATTGATATTGGGTTGAACTTTGTGTATGTTTATGTTGTGCTTGAGCCATGGGGATGAATTCCATCAATTAGCTTTTGATGTTGGGTTGGACCTTGTGTATGTTTCTTGTATGCTTAAACCATAGAGATGAATCTTGTCAATTAAGTTTTGCCTCAACATTATCTTTAGACTTGTGAGATAAATCCTATCACTTAAGTTGGGATATTGGGTTAGACTCATTATATGAATAAAGGTTTTTGTATCCTTACAAATCTATTTGTAATCGTGACATCATTTATATGAATTAATTGTTGTGCTTAATTGTCTTGGTATTGGGTTGGACTTATTGTATGTTTAGAGACCATTGTGTTTTTTTAAGCTCATAAGATGAATTCTGCCAATTATGCCTTAACTCGACATATAGGATTTGGTGAACTAGATAATGAAGCATACTTAGGGCCTAGTAGCTATTTGTTGATGCCTAAGTCTTGAATCTCTGTCCTAGCGATTCTTACAAGTGAAATTGCAAATCTATCATAATAACTCTTGAATCCTAGTTACTTGCATATCCTAGCCCGGGAGTGAATGTTAGTTAGAAATTATTGTTACCTTAGTTATTAGTTAATTCCAATTTCTTCTTTAAAACAAACAATTAGTGTGACGCTAACCACACGCTCCTTGGATTCGATACCCTATTTACCCTAGCTACCTAGGTTATTTAGGTTTTGTATGATCCGTGACGACCGAGGTCATCAAATGGCGCCGTTGCCGGGGAGCTAGTGCGCTTAGTGTTGCATTGAGTGTTATTTTTGTGTATATTTAGTTGTTTTGAAATTCTAAAAAAATATTGTATTTCTATATTTTTATTTATTTTGTTTTCACTTGGGTAGTTGAGTTGTTAGTGCAGATACAACATTGCGAACACTTACTTTACCATGAATTGGGTAGATGATGACCCATGTGAATGTTGTGGGAGCGGAGAGCATTACTTACAAGATTGCTTAATATTTCATGAAAGAGTCCAAGCAAACAAGGAACGTGCATTGTACGACAACATTTGTAATAGGAGTTCCTATTATGGTGAAAGTTTTGCTCCTTGGACGGACAAATATCCAATGCCTCCACCACCGGAATATTATTCCTGTTTTTGTTGTGGGAAAATTCACATAGATGAAGATTGCACAGTGTTTTGGAGTAATCCAGAACATTGGAAAGAAAAGTTTAAGTCTGGTTACCAGGCACGACCCTGTCAAGAAAACTACCAACCACAAGTCAATTGCAATTACAATTCAAATTGGAACTATGAATATTATGAACCCGAAGAGGAGTCATTTTCAAGTTATCAAGAAGAATACTATGGGTATTATGATGAATATCCTCAGGACACATATGAAGAACCTCAAAATTCGGTGAGATCTATACTTGAAGAAGTCATGGCTCGTAGGATTCAAGTCCTAGAAATGAAAAAACATGCCGAATTACAAGATCAAGCAATCGAAGCTTTGACTGATCAGGTTCGTCTTCTAACTGAGGAAATTGCCCAAATTAAACGTGAGCAAAATGAGTTGACTAATGAGGTTGTAGTTAATATTGAAGTAAATGAAAATGTTACAAGTCTTTCCATGCATGAAAATGAATGTTTAAATCTAAATGAAGACTTAACATTTTTCAAAGAACCAGAAAACAAAGCAATCTTAGTACTTCCCATTCCTCCTATTGTGTCAAAAATTACAAATGAGACTAAGGAGGAACCAATAAAAACAAAAGATTGGAAGGTGGAAACAAAAGACATTTGGCAATTTATTGCTAAACGACTCCACAACAACAAGAAGGGCCCAATTCTCATGCCAATCTTTAAACATCTAAGGAATTGGCATGTAAACTACCGAGCTTATCTTGGTAACTCGGTAGGAAAATGTTCATTTCAACCACCGTGAGTAAGAGGTACTTGTTAGTTTTTGTATATTTTTGTATTTTTATTTGTTTCTTTTTGTTTGTGTGTGTGTTTTTTTTATTATTTTATTTTGTGTGGTAGGTAAATAAACGTTGTGGATGTGTTTCCTATATAACCCTCACGAGACCTCACTCGTCCTCATAACCGGGCTACCGGGAGGTTTAAAGGATCTATCTTAGTTAGTGTATATTTTGTCCACTGATCAAAATTAACTAAAAGATTACCTGGTAATGTTTTTCAACAAAAAGTAAAACCGACAACTCTTAATGTTTTTGTGAGAAGTTTGCTTCTACACACTTGCAAGTTGCAGGTTTATGTATGATGTAAGTGGA
Organism: Ambrosia trifida; assembly: GCA_028751855.1. NCBI lineage: Eukaryota > Viridiplantae > Streptophyta > Magnoliopsida > Asterales > Asteraceae > Ambrosia > Ambrosia trifida. The sequence continues at coordinate 136,089,011 of CM054128.1, read as the reverse complement.
ACTATTTTGTTGAAGAACACATAGAATTGAAGAATGAAGAAAAACCAGGTGCATCTATTTCCATATCTTTAATTTTGATCGTTTACTTAGATTTAATAAGTGGATTGTAAACTGTATATTGTTAATTGGGGTGAATTCTTTGGCTTGGTTTTATCACATTCCCTTGCATACTTTGAAACTTTCCCTACACATTGAGGACAATGTGGACTTTAAGTGTAGGGAGAAGAGAAAAATTTAAGAATTATGAAATCCACCATTTAAACACTACACATTGAGGACAATGTTGACCTCAAGTGTGGGGATGGGGGAGAGAATTTAAAAAAAAAAAAAAACAAAATCGTCCTCTTTAAAGCATTCGAAAAAAAAAAGCACAATTAGCAATGAGTCAACAAGGGATTTTGCAAACCATTTTGGTCTTTTGTCATGGTTGGGTTACAAGAATTACATGATAAGTTCTCGTCAAGTTTTTATAAAAAGAAAAATATGAGTGGTTACTTGGGAATAGCTTACTTGAGGAGTTGGTTTACCATGTGCACATCAGCCACTTTTAACATGCTACACTTTTAGATTTATATATTTATGCATGTTTCTTTGAATTGAGTGTGCCATTATAGCAACACCTTGTAGAACTTGCACCTTTTGATGCGTTTGAGACCATAGGCCAATTTTGAGCACAAGAATGATTAAGGCATTATTATTTTTAAACCATTTTATACCCTTACCCAAAAAAAATATATCCTTTAGTCAACCATTTTTTGAGCCTTAACCTTTCGTTTGATCACCTAACTTAATCGTTTGACTCATTTAGCCTTTTTGTTTTAAACCCGAGTGATGAAAATTCGATTTTAGGAGTATTTATTTATTGTGAACCATTTTGGTTAGTTATTTTGTTTGAATTGTAAAAAAAAAAGGAAAAAGAAAAAAAAAAGAAACCATTGAAAATGCAATGAGAAAAAGAGTTGAAAATTGTTATGATAAAAAAAAAGAGGAATGTGTTAGTGTTTAGCAAATAAAAGGCGTAATTTTTGCCTTGTAGAGTTGATAATTTGTTTATTTGTAGATAGTTGATGTAATAAAAATTGAATTTTCGTCACTTTAGTCACTTTCAAAATATCTCATTCCATACCCTTTGCCTAGCCCCATTACAACCCTTCTAAAGACCTTTTGACTTGTGCCTTAATTTTGTGCAATTTGGTGAAGTGCGATTAAGTTGCAAGCATATACCAATATGCATTATAATCAGTTTTGAGAGTACCATATATATACTAGTACATCAATACTAGTCAATTGAACCGAGTGGAGAGAACATTGCGAGGGATATGTGTGTGGTTTATTGGCTTTAGAAGGTAGGCTAATCTTGGGTAACCACTTGAGTTTTGAAAAGAAATATTAATTGAAAGTTGGGTAGTCTTGATTGTAGAAGCCATAGGAACTGGGTATGACATTAGACCTTAACTCTTTGAGAATGGGGAATGCGTTTTGTGTTTGGAATTGTAAAAGCGTAATAAATTTGCTTGAGGACAAGCAAAAAGATAAGTGTGGGGATGTGATACGCGGGGGAAAATCTTAGTCGTTTCGTGTTTAAGATTGAATTTTTATGCAATTTTATGGTTTTGGACACACTACTTTGATAAAGTTTGCGTTTTGCAGGTTTAACAAAGTTTAAGGTGTATTTCGGAGCTAAACGAAGCTTTGGATTTGAGCTAGGATGATTCAGGAAAGAAAACGAAGAAGAAAGATGGAGAAACTGGTGAAGGCCTGTCGCTGACGGACGCTGTCAGTCAAAGTCAAAGAAATCAATATTTTTAGGAAAATTAATGGGACTTTGACCAGAGACTTTGACCAGAGACTTTGACCCGAGACTTTGACCAAGACTATTGACCAAGACTTTGACTAAACTAAATGGTCATTAAGAGGAGTTTGACAATGGAGACTATATAATGAAGTCTTGAGAGTAATCTCTCATCATCCCTCATACTTCATCTCTACACTAAAAATCGAAATCCATCCAAATCATCATTTTGAGAAGAGATTCAAGCTCCTACAACCATGTTTGGTTAAGTTCCCCTTCACTTCCGGGTGAAGGATTGTAAGTTTCTAGATTTGTAATGTTGTTTTGATTGTGTATTTGTAAGGAACAAGTGTTGTACTCAATGAAGCATTGATATTGGGTTGAACTTTGTGTATGTTTATGTTGTGCTTGAGCCATGGGGATGAATTCCATCAATTAGCTTTTGATGTTGGGTTGGACCTTGTGTATGTTTCTTGTATGCTTAAACCATAGAGATGAATCTTGTCAATTAAGTTTTGCCTCAACATTATCTTTAGACTTGTGAGATAAATCCTATCACTTAAGTTGGGATATTGGGTTAGACTCATTATATGAATAAAGGTTTTTGTATCCTTACAAATCTATTTGTAATCGTGACATCATTTATATGAATTAATTGTTGTGCTTAATTGTCTTGGTATTGGGTTGGACTTATTGTATGTTTAGAGACCATTGTGTTTTTTTAAGCTCATAAGATGAATTCTGCCAATTATGCCTTAACTCGACATATAGGATTTGGTGAACTAGATAATGAAGCATACTTAGGGCCTAGTAGCTATTTGTTGATGCCTAAGTCTTGAATCTCTGTCCTAGCGATTCTTACAAGTGAAATTGCAAATCTATCATAATAACTCTTGAATCCTAGTTACTTGCATATCCTAGCCCGGGAGTGAATGTTAGTTAGAAATTATTGTTACCTTAGTTATTAGTTAATTCCAATTTCTTCTTTAAAACAAACAATTAGTGTGACGCTAACCACACGCTCCTTGGATTCGATACCCTATTTACCCTAGCTACCTAGGTTATTTAGGTTTTGTATGATCCGTGACGACCGAGGTCATCAAATGGCGCCGTTGCCGGGGAGCTAGTGCGCTTAGTGTTGCATTGAGTGTTATTTTTGTGTATATTTAGTTGTTTTGAAATTCTAAAAAAATATTGTATTTCTATATTTTTATTTATTTTGTTTTCACTTGGGTAGTTGAGTTGTTAGTGCAGATACAACATTGCGAACACTTACTTTACCATGAATTGGGTAGATGATGACCCATGTGAATGTTGTGGGAGCGGAGAGCATTACTTACAAGATTGCTTAATATTTCATGAAAGAGTCCAAGCAAACAAGGAACGTGCATTGTACGACAACATTTGTAATAGGAGTTCCTATTATGGTGAAAGTTTTGCTCCTTGGACGGACAAATATCCAATGCCTCCACCACCGGAATATTATTCCTGTTTTTGTTGTGGGAAAATTCACATAGATGAAGATTGCACAGTGTTTTGGAGTAATCCAGAACATTGGAAAGAAAAGTTTAAGTCTGGTTACCAGGCACGACCCTGTCAAGAAAACTACCAACCACAAGTCAATTGCAATTACAATTCAAATTGGAACTATGAATATTATGAACCCGAAGAGGAGTCATTTTCAAGTTATCAAGAAGAATACTATGGGTATTATGATGAATATCCTCAGGACACATATGAAGAACCTCAAAATTCGGTGAGATCTATACTTGAAGAAGTCATGGCTCGTAGGATTCAAGTCCTAGAAATGAAAAAACATGCCGAATTACAAGATCAAGCAATCGAAGCTTTGACTGATCAGGTTCGTCTTCTAACTGAGGAAATTGCCCAAATTAAACGTGAGCAAAATGAGTTGACTAATGAGGTTGTAGTTAATATTGAAGTAAATGAAAATGTTACAAGTCTTTCCATGCATGAAAATGAATGTTTAAATCTAAATGAAGACTTAACATTTTTCAAAGAACCAGAAAACAAAGCAATCTTAGTACTTCCCATTCCTCCTATTGTGTCAAAAATTACAAATGAGACTAAGGAGGAACCAATAAAAACAAAAGATTGGAAGGTGGAAACAAAAGACATTTGGCAATTTATTGCTAAACGACTCCACAACAACAAGAAGGGCCCAATTCTCATGCCAATCTTTAAACATCTAAGGAATTGGCATGTAAACTACCGAGCTTATCTTGGTAACTCGGTAGGAAAATGTTCATTTCAACCACCGTGAGTAAGAGGTACTTGTTAGTTTTTGTATATTTTTGTATTTTTATTTGTTTCTTTTTGTTTGTGTGTGTGTTTTTTTTATTATTTTATTTTGTGTGGTAGGTAAATAAACGTTGTGGATGTGTTTCCTATATAACCCTCACGAGACCTCACTCGTCCTCATAACCGGGCTACCGGGAGGTTTAAAGGATCTATCTTAGTTAGTGTATATTTTGTCCACTGATCAAAATTAACTAAAAGATTACCTGGTAATGTTTTTCAACAAAAAGTAAAACCGACAACTCTTAATGTTTTTGTGAGAAGTTTGCTTCTACACACTTGCAAGTTGCAGGTTTATGTATGATGTAAGTGGAACTATTTTGTTGAAGAACACATAGAATTGAAGAATGAAGAAAAACCAGGTGCATCTATTTCCATATCTTTAATTTTGATCGTTTACTTAGATTTAATAAGTGGATTGTAAACTGTATATTGTTAATTGGGGTGAATTCTTTGGCTTGGTTTTATCACATTCCCTTGCATACTTTGAAACTTTCCCTACACATTGAGGACAATGTGGACTTTAAGTGTAGGGAGAAGAGAAAAATTTAAGAATTATGAAATCCACCATTTAAACACTACACATTGAGGACAATGTTGACCTCAAGTGTGGGGATGGGGGAGAGAATTTAAAAAAAAAAAAAAACAAAATCGTCCTCTTTAAAGCATTCGAAAAAAAAAAGCACAATTAGCAATGAGTCAACAAGGGATTTTGCAAACCATTTTGGTCTTTTGTCATGGTTGGGTTACAAGAATTACATGATAAGTTCTCGTCAAGTTTTTATAAAAAGAAAAATATGAGTGGTTACTTGGGAATAGCTTACTTGAGGAGTTGGTTTACCATGTGCACATCAGCCACTTTTAACATGCTACACTTTTAGATTTATATATTTATGCATGTTTCTTTGAATTGAGTGTGCCATTATAGCAACACCTTGTAGAACTTGCACCTTTTGATGCGTTTGAGACCATAGGCCAATTTTGAGCACAAGAATGATTAAGGCATTATTATTTTTAAACCATTTTATACCCTTACCCAAAAAAAATATATCCTTTAGTCAACCATTTTTTGAGCCTTAACCTTTCGTTTGATCACCTAACTTAATCGTTTGACTCATTTAGCCTTTTTGTTTTAAACCCGAGTGATGAAAATTCGATTTTAGGAGTATTTATTTATTGTGAACCATTTTGGTTAGTTATTTTGTTTGAATTGTAAAAAAAAAAGGAAAAAGAAAAAAAAAAGAAACCATTGAAAATGCAATGAGAAAAAGAGTTGAAAATTGTTATGATAAAAAAAAAGAGGAATGTGTTAGTGTTTAGCAAATAAAAGGCGTAATTTTTGCCTTGTAGAGTTGATAATTTGTTTATTTGTAGATAGTTGATGTAATAAAAATTGAATTTTCGTCACTTTAGTCACTTTCAAAATATCTCATTCCATACCCTTTGCCTAGCCCCATTACAACCCTTCTAAAGACCTTTTGACTTGTGCCTTAATTTTGTGCAATTTGGTGAAGTGCGATTAAGTTGCAAGCATATACCAATATGCATTATAATCAGTTTTGAGAGTACCATATATATACTAGTACATCAATACTAGTCAATTGAACCGAGTGGAGAGAACATTGCGAGGGATATGTGTGTGGTTTATTGGCTTTAGAAGGTAGGCTAATCTTGGGTAACCACTTGAGTTTTGAAAAGAAATATTAATTGAAAGTTGGGTAGTCTTGATTGTAGAAGCCATAGGAACTGGGTATGACATTAGACCTTAACTCTTTGAGAATGGGGAATGCGTTTTGTGTTTGGAATTGTAAAAGCGTAATAAATTTGCTTGAGGACAAGCAAAAAGATAAGTGTGGGGATGTGATACGCGGGGGAAAATCTTAGTCGTTTCGTGTTTAAGATTGAATTTTTATGCAATTTTATGGTTTTGGACACACTACTTTGATAAAGTTTGCGTTTTGCAGGTTTAACAAAGTTTAAGGTGTATTTCGGAGCTAAACGAAGCTTTGGATTTGAGCTAGGATGATTCAGGAAAGAAAACGAAGAAGAAAGATGGAGAAACTGGTGAAGGCCTGTCGCTGACGGACGCTGTCAGTCAAAGTCAAAGAAATCAATATTTTTAGGAAAATTAATGGGACTTTGACCAGAGACTTTGACCAGAGACTTTGACCCGAGACTTTGACCAAGACTATTGACCAAGACTTTGACTAAACTAAATGGTCATTAAGAGGAGTTTGACAATGGAGACTATATAATGAAGTCTTGAGAGTAATCTCTCATCATCCCTCATACTTCATCTCTACACTAAAAATCGAAATCCATCCAAATCATCATTTTGAGAAGAGATTCAAGCTCCTACAACCATGTTTGGTTAAGTTCCCCTTCACTTCCGGGTGAAGGATTGTAAGTTTCTAGATTTGTAATGTTGTTTTGATTGTGTATTTGTAAGGAACAAGTGTTGTACTCAATGAAGCATTGATATTGGGTTGAACTTTGTGTATGTTTATGTTGTGCTTGAGCCATGGGGATGAATTCCATCAATTAGCTTTTGATGTTGGGTTGGACCTTGTGTATGTTTCTTGTATGCTTAAACCATAGAGATGAATCTTGTCAATTAAGTTTTGCCTCAACATTATCTTTAGACTTGTGAGATAAATCCTATCACTTAAGTTGGGATATTGGGTTAGACTCATTATATGAATAAAGGTTTTTGTATCCTTACAAATCTATTTGTAATCGTGACATCATTTATATGAATTAATTGTTGTGCTTAATTGTCTTGGTATTGGGTTGGACTTATTGTATGTTTAGAGACCATTGTGTTTTTTTAAGCTCATAAGATGAATTCTGCCAATTATGCCTTAACTCGACATATAGGATTTGGTGAACTAGATAATGAAGCATACTTAGGGCCTAGTAGCTATTTGTTGATGCCTAAGTCTTGAATCTCTGTCCTAGCGATTCTTACAAGTGAAATTGCAAATCTATCATAATAACTCTTGAATCCTAGTTACTTGCATATCCTAGCCCGGGAGTGAATGTTAGTTAGAAATTATTGTTACCTTAGTTATTAGTTAATTCCAATTTCTTCTTTAAAACAAACAATTAGTGTGACGCTAACCACACGCTCCTTGGATTCGATACCCTATTTACCCTAGCTACCTAGGTTATTTAGGTTTTGTATGATCCGTGACGACCGAGGTCATCAAATGGCGCCGTTGCCGGGGAGCTAGTGCGCTTAGTGTTGCATTGAGTGTTATTTTTGTGTATATTTAGTTGTTTTGAAATTCTAAAAAAATATTGTATTTCTATATTTTTATTTATTTTGTTTTCACTTGGGTAGTTGAGTTGTTAGTGCAGATACAACATTGCGAACACTTACTTTACCATGAATTGGGTAGATGATGACCCATGTGAATGTTGTGGGAGCGGAGAGCATTACTTACAAGATTGCTTAATATTTCATGAAAGAGTCCAAGCAAACAAGGAACGTGCATTGTACGACAACATTTGTAATAGGAGTTCCTATTATGGTGAAAGTTTTGCTCCTTGGACGGACAAATATCCAATGCCTCCACCACCGGAATATTATTCCTGTTTTTGTTGTGGGAAAATTCACATAGATGAAGATTGCACAGTGTTTTGGAGTAATCCAGAACATTGGAAAGAAAAGTTTAAGTCTGGTTACCAGGCACGACCCTGTCAAGAAAACTACCAACCACAAGTCAATTGCAATTACAATTCAAATTGGAACTATGAATATTATGAACCCGAAGAGGAGTCATTTTCAAGTTATCAAGAAGAATACTATGGGTATTATGATGAATATCCTCAGGACACATATGAAGAACCTCAAAATTCGGTGAGATCTATACTTGAAGAAGTCATGGCTCGTAGGATTCAAGTCCTAGAAATGAAAAAACATGCCGAATTACAAGATCAAGCAATCGAAGCTTTGACTGATCAGGTTCGTCTTCTAACTGAGGAAATTGCCCAAATTAAACGTGAGCAAAATGAGTTGACTAATGAGGTTGTAGTTAATATTGAAGTAAATGAAAATGTTACAAGTCTTTCCATGCATGAAAATGAATGTTTAAATCTAAATGAAGACTTAACATTTTTCAAAGAACCAGAAAACAAAGCAATCTTAGTACTTCCCATTCCTCCTATTGTGTCAAAAATTACAAATGAGACTAAGGAGGAACCAATAAAAACAAAAGATTGGAAGGTGGAAACAAAAGACATTTGGCAATTTATTGCTAAACGACTCCACAACAACAAGAAGGGCCCAATTCTCATGCCAATCTTTAAACATCTAAGGAATTGGCATGTAAACTACCGAGCTTATCTTGGTAACTCGGTAGGAAAATGTTCATTTCAACCACCGTGAGTAAGAGGTACTTGTTAGTTTTTGTATATTTTTGTATTTTTATTTGTTTCTTTTTGTTTGTGTGTGTGTTTTTTTTATTATTTTATTTTGTGTGGTAGGTAAATAAACGTTGTGGATGTGTTTCCTATATAACCCTCACGAGACCTCACTCGTCCTCATAACCGGGCTACCGGGAGGTTTAAAGGATCTATCTTAGTTAGTGTATATTTTGTCCACTGATCAAAATTAACTAAAAGATTACCTGGTAATGTTTTTCAACAAAAAGTAAAACCGACAACTCTTAATGTTTTTGTGAGAAGTTTGCTTCTACACACTTGCAAGTTGCAGGTTTATGTATGATGTAAGTGGAACTATTTTGTTGAAGAACACATAGAATTGAAGAATGAAGAAAAACCAGGTGCATCTATTTCCATATCTTTAATTTTGATCGTTTACTTAGATTTAATAAGTGGATTGTAAACTGTATATTGTTAATTGGGGTGAATTCTTTGGCTTGGTTTTATCACATTCCCTTGCATACTTTGAAACTTTCCCTACACATTGAGGACAATGTGGACTTTAAGTGTAGGGAGAAGAGAAAAATTTAAGAATTATGAAATCCACCATTTAAACACTACACATTGAGGACAATGTTGACCTCAAGTGTGGGGATGGGGGAGAGAATTTAAAAAAAAAAAAAAACAAAATCGTCCTCTTTAAAGCATTCGAAAAAAAAAAGCACAATTAGCAATGAGTCAACAAGGGATTTTGCAAACCATTTTGGTCTTTTGTCATGGTTGGGTTACAAGAATTACATGATAAGTTCTCGTCAAGTTTTTATAAAAAGAAAAATATGAGTGGTTACTTGGGAATAGCTTACTTGAGGAGTTGGTTTACCATGTGCACATCAGCCACTTTTAACATGCTACACTTTTAGATTTATATATTTATGCATGTTTCTTTGAATTGAGTGTGCCATTATAGCAACACCTTGTAGAACTTGCACCTTTTGATGCGTTTGAGACCATAGGCCAATTTTGAGCACAAGAATGATTAAGGCATTATTATTTTTAAACCATTTTATACCCTTACCCAAAAAAAATATATCCTTTAGTCAACCATTTTTTGAGCCTTAACCTTTCGTTTGATCACCTAACTTAATCGTTTGACTCATTTAGCCTTTTTGTTTTAAACCCGAGTGATGAAAATTCGATTTTAGGAGTATTTATTTATTGTGAACCATTTTGGTTAGTTATTTTGTTTGAATTGTAAAAAAAAAAGGAAAAAGAAAAAAAAAAGAAACCATTGAAAATGCAATGAGAAAAAGAGTTGAAAATTGTTATGATAAAAAAAAAGAGGAATGTGTTAGTGTTTAGCAAATAAAAGGCGTAATTTTTGCCTTGTAGAGTTGATAATTTGTTTATTTGTAGATAGTTGATGTAATAAAAATTGAATTTTCGTCACTTTAGTCACTTTCAAAATATCTCATTCCATACCCTTTGCCTAGCCCCATTACAACCCTTCTAAAGACCTTTTGACTTGTGCCTTAATTTTGTGCAATTTGGTGAAGTGCGATTAAGTTGCAAGCATATACCAATATGCATTATAATCAGTTTTGAGAGTACCATATATATACTAGTACATCAATACTAGTCAATTGAACCGAGTGGAGAGAACATTGCGAGGGATATGTGTGTGGTTTATTGGCTTTAGAAGGTAGGCTAATCTTGGGTAACCACTTGAGTTTTGAAAAGAAATATTAATTGAAAGTTGGGTAGTCTTGATTGTAGAAGCCATAGGAACTGGGTATGACATTAGACCTTAACTCTTTGAGAATGGGGAATGCGTTTTGTGTTTGGAATTGTAAAAGCGTAATAAATTTGCTTGAGGACAAGCAAAAAGATAAGTGTGGGGATGTGATACGCGGGGGAAAATCTTAGTCGTTTCGTGTTTAAGATTGAATTTTTATGCAATTTTATGGTTTTGGACACACTACTTTGATAAAGTTTGCGTTTTGCAGGTTTAACAAAGTTTAAGGTGTATTTCGGAGCTAAACGAAGCTTTGGATTTGAGCTAGGATGATTCAGGAAAGAAAACGAAGAAGAAAGATGGAGAAACTGGTGAAGGCCTGTCGCTGACGGACGCTGTCAGTCAAAGTCAAAGAAATCAATATTTTTAGGAAAATTAATGGGACTTTGACCAGAGACTTTGACCAGAGACTTTGACCCGAGACTTTGACCAAGACTATTGACCAAGACTTTGACTAAACTAAATGGTCATTAAGAGGAGTTTGACAATGGAGACTATATAATGAAGTCTTGAGAGTAATCTCTCATCATCCCTCATACTTCATCTCTACACTAAAAATCGAAATCCATCCAAATCATCATTTTGAGAAGAGATTCAAGCTCCTACAACCATGTTTGGTTAAGTTCCCCTTCACTTCCGGGTGAAGGATTGTAAGTTTCTAGATTTGTAATGTTGTTTTGATTGTGTATTTGTAAGGAACAAGTGTTGTACTCAATGAAGCATTGATATTGGGTTGAACTTTGTGTATGTTTATGTTGTGCTTGAGCCATGGGGATGAATTCCATCAATTAGCTTTTGATGTTGGGTTGGACCTTGTGTATGTTTCTTGTATGCTTAAACCATAGAGATGAATCTTGTCAATTAAGTTTTGCCTCAACATTATCTTTAGACTTGTGAGATAAATCCTATCACTTAAGTTGGGATATTGGGTTAGACTCATTATATGAATAAAGGTTTTTGTATCCTTACAAATCTATTTGTAATCGTGACATCATTTATATGAATTAATTGTTGTGCTTAATTGTCTTGGTATTGGGTTGGACTTATTGTATGTTTAGAGACCATTGTGTTTTTTTAAGCTCATAAGATGAATTCTGCCAATTATGCCTTAACTCGACATATAGGATTTGGTGAACTAGATAATGAAGCATACTTAGGGCCTAGTAGCTATTTGTTGATGCCTAAGTCTTGAATCTCTGTCCTAGCGATTCTTACAAGTGAAATTGCAAATCTATCATAATAACTCTTGAATCCTAGTTACTTGCATATCCTAGCCCGGGAGTGAATGTTAGTTAGAAATTATTGTTACCTTAGTTATTAGTTAATTCCAATTTCTTCTTTAAAACAAACAATTAGTGTGACGCTAACCACACGCTCCTTGGATTCGATACCCTATTTACCCTAGCTACCTAGGTTATTTAGGTTTTGTATGATCCGTGACGACCGAGGTCATCAAATGGCGCCGTTGCCGGGGAGCTAGTGCGCTTAGTGTTGCATTGAGTGTTATTTTTGTGTATATTTAGTTGTTTTGAAATTCTAAAAAAATATTGTATTTCTATATTTTTATTTATTTTGTTTTCACTTGGGTAGTTGAGTTGTTAGTGCAGATACAACATTGCGAACACTTACTTTACCATGAATTGGGTAGATGATGACCCATGTGAATGTTGTGGGAGCGGAGAGCATTACTTACAAGATTGCTTAATATTTCATGAAAGAGTCCAAGCAAACAAGGAACGTGCATTGTACGACAACATTTGTAATAGGAGTTCCTATTATGGTGAAAGTTTTGCTCCTTGGACGGACAAATATCCAATGCCTCCACCACCGGAATATTATTCCTGTTTTTGTTGTGGGAAAATTCACATAGATGAAGATTGCACAGTGTTTTGGAGTAATCCAGAACATTGGAAAGAAAAGTTTAAGTCTGGTTACCAGGCACGACCCTGTCAAGAAAACTACCAACCACAAGTCAATTGCAATTACAATTCAAATTGGAACTATGAATATTATGAACCCGAAGAGGAGTCATTTTCAAGTTATCAAGAAGAATACTATGGGTATTATGATGAATATCCTCAGGACACATATGAAGAACCTCAAAATTCGGTGAGATCTATACTTGAAGAAGTCATGGCTCGTAGGATTCAAGTCCTAGAAATGAAAAAACATGCCGAATTACAAGATCAAGCAATCGAAGCTTTGACTGATCAGGTTCGTCTTCTAACTGAGGAAATTGCCCAAATTAAACGTGAGCAAAATGAGTTGACTAATGAGGTTGTAGTTAATATTGAAGTAAATGAAAATGTTACAAGTCTTTCCATGCATGAAAATGAATGTTTAAATCTAAATGAAGACTTAACATTTTTCAAAGAACCAGAAAACAAAGCAATCTTAGTACTTCCCATTCCTCCTATTGTGTCAAAAATTACAAATGAGACTAAGGAGGAACCAATAAAAACAAAAGATTGGAAGGTGGAAACAAAAGACATTTGGCAATTTATTGCTAAACGACTCCACAACAACAAGAAGGGCCCAATTCTCATGCCAATCTTTAAACATCTAAGGAATTGGCATGTAAACTACCGAGCTTATCTTGGTAACTCGGTAGGAAAATGTTCATTTCAACCACCGTGAGTAAGAGGTACTTGTTAGTTTTTGTATATTTTTGTATTTTTATTTGTTTCTTTTTGTTTGTGTGTGTGTTTTTTTTATTATTTTATTTTGTGTGGTAGGTAAATAAACGTTGTGGATGTGTTTCCTATATAACCCTCACGAGACCTCACTCGTCCTCATAACCGGGCTACCGGGAGGTTTAAAGGATCTATCTTAGTTAGTGTATATTTTGTCCACTGATCAAAATTAACTAAAAGATTACCTGGTAATGTTTTTCAACAAAAAGTAAAACCGACAACTCTTAATGTTTTTGTGAGAAGTTTGCTTCTACACACTTGCAAGTTGCAGGTTTATGTATGATGTAAGTGGAACTATTTTGTTGAAGAACACATAGAATTGAAGAATGAAGAAAAACCAGGTGCATCTATTTCCATATCTTTAATTTTGATCGTTTACTTAGATTTAATAAGTGGATTGTAAACTGTATATTGTTAATTGGGGTGAATTCTTTGGCTTGGTTTTATCACATTCCCTTGCATACTTTGAAACTTTCCCTACACATTGAGTTAATATCTTTTATATACGAGATTTTTTAAAACAAACAATTAGTGTGACGCTAACCACACGCTCCTTGGATTCGATACCCTATTTACCCTAGCTACCTAGGTTATTTAGGTTTTGTATGATCCGTGACGACCGAGGTCATCAGTGGGAAGGTCCATACTTGATCGATTCTGAAGCTGGTAAAGGGGCATATTGGTTATCAACGATGGAAGGAGAAATTCTACCAAGGGCTTGGAATGCAATTCACTTAAAATACTACGATATCTAGGGATGCATGTGACTGATCTCATTATTGCCCTAGCTAGGCAATTATTTAGTCGGTTTTGGATTACATGTCCATTCATTAAAACCCGTGAACTCACCAACTTTGTGTTGACCTATATTTTTACATGCATATTTTTCAGGTAACTAGCATGAAGCGTGGAACTTGGGAGGTCGCGACCATCATGGGATACCATCTTTTGAACTATTGTTGTATTGTTTTAAACATTAACAATTTCCTACAATGGTTTTATTCAAGACAATTTAACGTAATGTTTTGTAAAACTATGTTGTCTTATGGAAGTCCCCCTTTTAAATAAATTGATTCTTGCGTGACCATTTGTGCTTGGAAATCATTCGAAGTCGCACCTCTCGTTTCCGCCTTGGCGGGGTGTGAAATCTGAAACCAGCGAAAGATATGTGGAATATGAATGGACGAGTTATATGAAAATGGAATCAAAATTTTAAGATGGAACTCATATTGATCGATGAGAAGGTAAGGTCATGAATGTGATTGTTTATGTTTATATATTTTGTTTTCGGTTGATGTTATGTTATCTTCATCTTATCATCTATATATATATATATATATAATAAACCAAAGCCGATTTAATGACATGGCTATCAAAGAGGCATTCTCCTCCTTGAGTGTGCCATGTGTCATCCCATGTGGCATTGAGATATTTTGGGAAAAATAATTTAAAAACAAAATTGGATTTTTCTCTGTTATGTTTCCTCCCATAATTTTTAAACGTTAATATCTTTTATATACGAGATTTTTTAAAGAAAAAAAATTACACTAAATTAACGAGCGTTTTTTTATCTTTCCAACGAGTACCATAGTGCTATATAAAAACGGAGGAAAAACGACTATTTTTTTGTGGGGTATTGTTCATACAGGAAAAAACACATGTTCAGCTAATTCATTAATCTTGTATAGGCAAGTCACTAATTATGTTCAAACCAGTAAATATAAATTCTATTTCAACCAGAGCCGAATAGGTTAATAGAGTTATACATTGTTTTAGGTTAGGTATCAATATTAGTATGTTAGAGTTGACGAGTTGTACATTTGTTTAGTCTTTAGGATATGTGTTAATATTAAAGTTACATTAGAGTTCTACATCGGTTTAGGTTAGATGTTAGCATTGGAGTTGTACATTGTTTTAGGTTGGATATTAATGCTAGAGTTATACATCAGTCTCTTTTATATGTAAAATTGATGTATCATATTAAATTTCTCAACCAGGGATGCTCTCGGGGTATAATCTAGTATGGTTATATACTTATATCTCTATGTTAAAAAAGTTGCTCTGTTTGATGTTGGTCTTTTTTTATGCTTATTGGCAGGGTGATAGATTCAGGCTTCTATTAAAGGTCACTTGGTGCAAGTTTTTGACAGTAAAGTTAATCAGGATGATGTTGTTGTTCTCTCCAAATTCGGGGTTGGTGAAAACAAGGACCCTTACACTGTTGTTGCGCATGATTTTAAAATTGTTTTTTATTGTTGTACTACTGTGAGCCATGATGTTGGATGGGAAGGTCTTGAGTATGGGTTCAGGTTCATTCCATTTAAAGATATTTTGAATGGAGAAGCAAATAAAATATTAACTGTTGGTTGGTCTATTCTCATTCTTTATCTATAATCTATAATCTATAATCTATAATCTATAATTATCTTATTAAGGAGGAGTGATGGCTACCATAGTAATTTTGTACACCATCCAACTATTACAACAACATGTACAAGTGAATCAAGCTTATATAATAAGGGTATAATTGAAACTTTTTGTACAATTAAGACACTTAAAAGGGTATGCATGTAATTTTATCTTTGATTTTTAGTTAAAATTTCATTCCATTGCTACCCTTTTCCCTTTCACCTTCAAAATTGATTATAGAGAAAGCCAAGAGTCACCATTTATTCTCTAGAATTGAATGAAGCTTTCATTCCCATGTCTTAAATTCTACCTTACATCCTCTTTTCATTTTCCAAAATGGCATATTTATTCTCCAAATTTTCTTCCTAATTCTCCTGATTTCGTATTGAAATGATTCAGTAGCTATGTTTTTTTCCAGTCGTAAAGGTATATTATGATAATACTTCGGTCTTTTGTTTAGGTGGATATGTCGAAAGTCAAGATTGATGTTATGCGGCCATGGATAGCTCACAGGGTGACTGAACTTCTTGGATTTGGGGATGAAGTTCTCATTAACTTTATTTATGGTCTTTTAGAAAAGAAGGTAACCTACTACTTTATACAATTTTATATCGACTTATTGCACCATAAATATACAATATAAAGTAGAAGTGTTTTCTGTCCACTAATTATCAAATATCTTGGTTTGGAATGGGAACCGTCTTTATGTGGATCAGTATTTTTAAAAGAGGGCAGCACTTGAATGAAAATACAAGAAACTATACGAGTCGTATGCAAAGGTGTGGATATATTATTTAGATAACTACAACTCGCATCATGAGATTGTTATTTATGGTTTATCTCATTAGTATGTTTACATTGCATACTAATTTTTAGCCTTTGAATAGCCCAAACAGATTCATACAAGTTTTTTTTTTTTTTTTTTTTTTTTTTGTAGATGTCAATACCTTGGGCAACAAATGACTTAATTGTTTGAGCAAAAGCACATTTGAATCATTTTCACTAAGCTGATGTGTGATTTTAAAGAGTTAAATTAATTAACTAATGATCAGTCAATTAGGCTTCTATTTGTATAGTATTCAATAGTCAAATTCTTTTATAAATCCCTACCTTAATGTTTTTTTTATTGTTAAGAAATTGCAGGTATTAAAAGTATGGGTAGAGAGATAACAGTATTATCCATAAGATCTTCAAATTGATGATTTAAAACATATTGCCCTCCATGAGGAAGTGTTTGAGAGGCCGGATTTTTGGAGAGAGAGGGATGAGTGGTAGTGGTGGCCATTGTTTTGTCTAATTGACCAAACTATTGAACTATTGTATTCATTGCTTTATTATATACAAAGATCAATATTTAAAAAGGTAATAAAGTTGCATATTGAAAAATAAAGGGGAAAATAAAATCCTTTTAGTATGAAAATTCATTGATGGTCTAGAATTGTTTGTTTGGTGTTTGTATGTAATTGAGAATACATATCTATGTGTTTTATTGATTAACATTGTTATTTATCCCGTCATTTTTTTTTAAAGCATGGTTAGTGTGATTAGCAAGATCCTTTTGACTCATTGTAATCCATAAGGATGTGAGCAAAAATTTGAAGCTACAGTGTCTATGGCATTTGTAGATGTGTGCTGTTAGTATTAAAATAAAGTGCTACTGTAAATTAGCTACTGATTGGTTGAGCAAAGTTGACTATGATTGCAAACAAAATGATATAATAGATCAGTAAATAGATTGCTTATATAACTATATTTAGGGGCGGCAATTATTGACACGACCCGAAAACCGACCCAAACCCGACACGAAAAAAAAAGATTTGGGTCAAGTTACACGACCCATTTATAAAACGGGTCGGGTTCGGGTCGACACGTATTAAAATGGGTCTGGTTCGGGTTGACGCATATATAAAATGTGTTGACCGTTAACCCGTTTACGGATTTAGAAAAAAATCTATTATATTTTTGTTTTTCTTTTTTCATTTATATTTACATGGTTAGTTATAATTGTGTTATTTTTGGCACACTATATTATTTATTTGTCACACTTATATACTCACAAATAAACAATTTATTGATAACCCGCTTACAACCCAACAACCCGCTTATAACTCATGAACATGTATGACTCATTTAAAAAATATGGGTTAAACGGGTCATCTTCGGGTTGACCCGGATTTTATTTGGGTTGGGTTAGGGTTGAAAATTTTGACAAGAATAATAATATTGTTCGGATTGCACATTTCAACCCATCAACCCGCAACCCGTAAACCTCACAACCCATCAACCCGAAACGATTGACACCCTAATGTCTACATTTGATACAGTTAGGCACCCGCTGCTACGCGCTGACATTCCTACTAGTCTATATTATCTTATTAAAGAGGAGTGATGGCTAACATAGTCATTTTCATTTCCATACAACTTAAGAAGCAATATGTACAACATACTTTAGCAAGAAATTTAAGGGTATTATGGGCATAGATGTGACAATTAAGACACTTAGGAGGATATGTTTGTAATTTTACCATCATTATCTTACTCACATCCTAAGATTCTATTCCAATCTTGCCCTCATGACCATACCAATAGATATCCATTGAATTGTCTTTAAGAATTGTTTTAATTGTGTTTATTGTAAGGTGAGACCTTTGAGTGCCTCTAATGAAGTGTATATGTCATCTTCTTGATATTGAAGTTCATTATCTTCAATGGTTAGGAAGAAGAGCTCCATATGAAAAAAGTTGCACTAAATATCTCCAAGGATGTGAAGGTTTTAATTGTGTTTATTGTAAGGTGAGACCTTTGAGTGCCTCTAATGAAGTGTATATGTCATCTTCTTGATATTGATGTTCATTATCTTCAATGGTAAGGAAGAAGAGCTCCATATGAAAAAAGTTGCACTAAATATCTCCAAGGATGTGAAGAAATTTTGGATAAAAATTGAGAAGCTGGTAAGTCATATATGTAATTTAGTATATGAGGGGTTTGTTTTACATTATAACTTTGATACATATTTATTTTCTATAAAATATCATGTCATTTTAGGTGTTGTATAAGCATCGGTTAGAGCTTGATCAAAAGAAGAAAAAAGCTCTTGATAATCATCTTGAATTTCTTCTAAGGCAAACCGAAAGGTAATTTCTTGACCTATGAATTTGGTTATTTTACTCTCTAATGGGCCAACTAGGTAAAATAAAATAAAATTAGACAGGAAGAATGTTGTTTAAATGGGTCGGATGGGTCAAAAGTTTGCCAAATTGTAATTTGTAAATTGTAAAACATAAAATCTCATTTTTTTGATTGAAGTCTCATATTTTTTGTTTACTTTTCTACTTCTTTGAGAGTTATTAATTTGTGCCATATTTACGTAAAACTGTAAAACAACTAGATTTTTGTTTGTTTTTCAATTGGATGGTTTGTAAATGATATACTTCATGTATAAATAGGCATATTTAATTCAATGTTACCAACATTACAAACACAAGCATTATGTTATCTATATACATTTATGTGAAATATAGATTGAAAACACATTGCATAGTACACGCACTTAAATTTTCATGGATAATGAGTATGATATGTTGATTGATAGCAAGACCTTTTGGTTTCATCATAATTGTGATAATGGGAACTTATGTTTTCTTTGCTTAACGCCAATTCATTGAATTAAAATTGAACTTGTGGAGTCTGCTATAATACTATACCCAGGTTAAAATTTGTATAACATATGACTGAAGTCATCTGGATCTAAAGATGGAAGAAGTGATGTGATCTTGCTTAAGTTCTTGAAAGCTAGACTTTAAAGTCGAAGATTTTTTTTAATGCTTAAGAACACGTTTTTACGTAGTAAAGCTTGTCGCATTGACGATTTGGTAGATGAAAATATTAGATATGGACTTGATAAACTAATATGGAGTATCATACTTTATATTATCGCTCCCGCGGCAACGCGCGGGCTTCCTACTAGTACATTATAAAGGAGGAGTGATGTACAAGATGGTAATTTGCATTTCCGTACAACTTAAGAAGCAACATGCACAACATATTTAAGCAAAAAACTTAAGGGTATTATGGAGATAGTTGTGACAATTAAGACACTTAGGAGGGTAATGTAGACATTTCACCCACATCATCCTTTACAATATCAAAACACTTTTACAATACTACCATCTTTTTCCATCCATACCCTCACAAACATCAATTGCCTTATGGTTTTCCTTCTTCATCATCAATGTTACCAATGAATGATTCATTTAAGAAGATGTTAGAAATTACAAAAATTTAATAATATGATGAATGGAATTTAATTGATTTTAGTGAAATTATTAAGGAGACTCTTGAGTAGAGTTCTTTATTTCACTTTATTAGAGTTTATGGCTCTAATTAAGTTAGTCTCTACACTCATCCTTAGGTCTTGTATACATAGAAGGCTTTGTGTCTCATTTGAAAGACTAAAAAAAAAATACAAGAAAAATAAAGAAGAGGATCCATAAAAGAATTCTTAAAGAAGGAAAACTTGACCCATATGTTCATATGTTGGGAACTTGTAGAGATAAGTTTTTCTATACTTGATTCCACCACATTTCTATTATTATTTGTTCCACAAGTTTTAACACTATAATTTTATCCGGTGCAACCTTGGGCGTGTGGCCTTCTCCGCCAGTACAGACTGCTTCCGCTGTTGTACCCTGGGAAATAGACGCGTTATCTTGAGTAGAGGCACGGAATTTGTTTTAAGGGAAACATGTTAAACACGTGCCTTAGTCACAACCGTCAACATTATTTTTGTTAATTATTGCAACCAAGAAGGATCATACAAAAGGACGTGGTTTAAGTCTTCGCTAAAGACAAAGAAGAAATCATATAAGAAGACGCAGTTCAAGCTCTTGATGAAATCTTCGGTTTGAATCATTTTATGTTGTATTTTATGTTATTTTCGTTTGGATTTGTACTCAGTACCGGTACTACAATTTCTCATAGTTGTATAAAGGTATCCTTTTAATTTTTATTAATATTATTTTAATAAAATCGTGACCCATGTAACACCTACAATATTACCTTCACCATTAAACCTATCTTAGTAACCAAGTTTATTAGGACATGGAGTTATAGAATTGGCTCAACAATATAATCACCCTTTTCAATCATCATCTTCTTCTTTAACCCACCGCCTACGGTTAACCCAAATTCTTTCTAATTTGTTTTGTTTTCGTTGATTTTGCTTTTAACACATGGAGGAGGTACTTGTTGCTCATAATCGTTGTATTTTGTTGTTTGTTTATGAATTTGTGACGGTGTAATAATTGATTATGATTCGTGCAAACATTTCCTTCATCCAATTGTTGATTAAGATGCCGTTTTTTTTTTTTTTTTTTTTTTTTTTGCAATGCCAAGGTTTATGTATTCAAAAGTGCTGCTTCTTTATTTTATGAAATATCTCTATATCTATTCAATATTCGACTTTTATATTGCACTAATGTATTGTAAGTTGCATCCACATTATCTAACTTACTGTAAATTCTTGAACAATTGGATATGACCTCCTTGCATCACCAAGATGGTTGCTATTTGGAGTGAAGAAATACATAAGAATGAAGATGTGAAGGACTACATAAGAAAGCTGGAAGTTTTATGCACAGCTCTTGAAGAATTACATAACAATATCAAAGCATTTGAACTATGTCAAGTATTCCATTTTGGGGAGGTATGTATATGTATATTTTATAATTATTGTGCATTGGGCATCTTCTTATGATTATCTATGCTTCATTATAAAGGGGAGGCATGAGCAAATATATCCATATTGTCAAAGTTAAGATGGCATCCCAAGAGTCTAAAGTGTTAATCCCCAAATTTTTACACCATTTCTTTCATTTATACCCTTGTGTACCATCTTTGATAGCAATTGTACAAAATAATAATGCAAAACGGTTAAAACGGGTCAAAACGATTTGGCCAGGACGGGTAATTTGTGAGTTAAATTCCTTTTTTCTTGAGTTTTAAAAATCCCCAAATTTTTACACCATTTCTTTCATTTATACCCTTGTGTACCATCTTTGATAGCAATTGTACAAAATAATAATGCAAAACGGTTAAAACGGGTCAAAACGATTTGGCCAGGACGGGTAATTTGTGAGTTAAATTCCTTTTTTCTTGAGTTTTAAAAATCCCCAAATTTTTACACCATTTCTTCCATTTTTACCCTTGTGTACCATCTTTGATAGCAATTGTACAGAATAATAATGCAAAACGGGTCAAAACGGTTTGGTCAGGACGGGTAATTTGTAAGGAGTTAAATTCCTTTTTTCTTGAGTTTTAAAAATAATTAATGTATAAAATATCATTAAAATATAATTAGTCCGAATAAAGCGATTCAAGAGGTTATAAGTACTTCCAACACCATTTTCTTGTTAAAAAGCATATTATTTCAACTCCAATCTATTCATAAAATTGTTAGACCGGTTTTTCTACACTTTGTAGTTTAGATTTATACATTAATATGTTACGGTAATGTTGTACGATTTATAATAAATAGTTATAATTTTGTTTTATATTTCTTAGATTTTTAGGAAATTAATTCTTTAATTAACTCATGAATAACCGTTACTTATGAGTAATAAAATAACTCAAAAGATCATATTCTTTATAATACAATTCTTAATAATTTGTGCACCTTTATACCTTTTCTTTCAGAGTTATGCATCCGTTATACCTTTTCTTTCAGAGTTATGGATCAATTCTTTATCTAAGAATTCATCTTGGATTCCGGATGATTTTTCGTGGAAAAGATATTCAGGATTCAAATGTGATGTCTTTATTAAGTTTGTTTAATTAACAGATAGTTGCAATTGTTACTATGGGATTCGTCGAGTATGCGAAAGTTGATATCGACGTTCAAGGATACAATGTTTATCATAAAAACCGACTCATTAAGGTTTGAATGCTATTTACATGGTGATCCTTGAGAGATTTTACTTGATGGGTCATTTTGGGTTATAATGTTTCCCTAATAGGTCAAAGGGGTCAAATAGAAAAAAAATATTCAAGTGGGTCAAATGGGTTGGAAGTGCCCGTGTTATATCTTTAGTGCTTACAAGCTTATAGTCGCCTAAATCATTTTATTTATAAACTAAAATAGATTATTTTTGTGATAACATAATTTTTGTCATCATATTTTGACAATGACTATTTGTAAAATTATGGGGCAAGTTGGCCGACATGAACCACTTTGCACGATTAAAGACAATCCGTTTTAACCCATTACCCAACACGTCCATTTGACCATTTCCACTTATGACACATGAAGTTTTATTTTCCCGCTTGTTATTTGACATATTCCTTTAATCAAATAGAGTTACAACACCTCTTGTTTTGCAGCCATTTTGGAGACTTTGGAATGTTGTATCATATGCAAACAATTTGAATTTGTCATGTTAATTAGTTTCGTAGTTGACCATAAAAGTCAAATTATTTTAATCTTTTACCCGACACAACACTGGGTGGGAAAACTACTAGCGTATTACAAGTTTTTTTGTATCCCGCCGCAACGCGCGGGTAAACCCACTAGTGTTACCAAAGTTTTTGATGGTTTAATTTGTATACATTTTTATATAGTTGTATGTTATATTTTTTCTGCAGATGTTGCTGGTAGTTTAATTTGGTATGGTGATTTGGATGTGTTTGGACAAGCTCCAAAATTAACCCAACGGATGAACTTTGATCTTCAAGATTTAGGAGAAAACATTACTTTGTATTGTTATAGATTTTGTTTGTTCTTATGTTTCGAAAACTTAATCTATACAATCATTTGTGTAATAAATGACAATAATTAATGAAGTGGTGTAATAAATGTAATCAAGAATATACTCCTAAATTAATAGAGTTCTACCTTATTTAGTGATGTCATAAATGTTGTATATCAAATCTTGAGTTCCCTTTTTTTATATGTATTTACAAGCTTAAATTTATTATTTTTCATGTAGAGGTACCATTTTACGATGTACCATGTGGAATGATTATGTAGTGCTGTTTTAGAACCTCATTTCTAATAACCCGGCTACTGAACATGTGATGGCTGTTATACAGCATGGGAAAGTTAAGAACTGGAAAGGTAACTTTGTGTTAGACTTGCTGTTTTTAAAATAATTGTTAATGTCAAATGAAGTCACTAAGTATATATATATATATATATATATATATATATATATATATATATATATATTAGTATATATAGAACAAATGACCGTAAAAAGCGACAAGTATGGAACTCGACTGTTTCTGAATGAAGAAATTAATGAAGTTAATCAATTAAGGAGGAGGTACAATATTTACAACAATTTTATACAGAAAGGGACAATGTTTTAAACTTATATTTGTCATTTTTTTAAGCCTTGTAGGTCATTTTGCATACTAATTCTTTTTAACTTTTTTAGTCTTCTTAAGAAGCAAGCCCAAGAATCTGGGTCTACTTCTAAAACACTACGATCCTCCCAGCCTGTTTACTCATTGCATCAAGAATTCGTTGTTGCAACTCCAAAGAAAGATGTTGATGAGCTTAGCGAGATAGACACGGTTTCAATATTTTGTTAATAGCTTTCATATTTCTTCATTTACTTTGTTACATCTAATTTGTTACTTATATCTGAATGAAAACAATATTCATATATTGTTGTATTGTAGACAATGTGTTGTGTCGTGGTTGCAAGTATAAAAATTGTGCAAGAAGGGTATGGTTGGTTTTATGTTGCTTGTAGGAAATGTTTGATAAAGGTGCAAACTAAATCAGAGTATTTACAAACTGTTGTAAAAGTTTCTGAAGAAATTCTCAATTTGCTTGTTACAGCTTTGGTTTGTCCCAAATGTGATTGTGAATGTACATCCATCTCACCAAAGTAAGATAAAATGTTTATTTACACTTTATTCAAGTTTCATATGATTGCATTCAAGTTATTGTAGGTTATTTATTTCGGATTTAAGGTACAAGTTAGGGTTCAGGATGACAGTGGTAGTGTGTCGTTTGTGTTGTTTGATAGAGATGTGTCTAGTATTGTTGGTTCATCTGCAAGTGATATAAGGGAAAGATAGTTGAAGCTTGAGGATAGTGAAGGCTTGCCTCAAGAATTATTTTGGTTGGTAGATAAGCTTATGGCTTTCAGGATTGAAGTTTCTAAATACAATCTTAAAAATGACTACCGTGTGTACACTGTTTAGAAGATATGTGATGATCCTGCAATAATTGATGAGTTGGTTATGAACAATGTTTTTGAAAATGATAATGCTAGAGAGGTAATTAATTACTTTTGAGTTGTGTTGTAAAATTGGTAAACAAAGATTTTGAATTTGACTGATAGTTTTTTTTTTTTTTTTTTTTTTTTTTTGTATGAGCACTTCTTAGGTCAGTCAGGGTGATGGTGAATACAAGTGTGCTAACCTTGATGAATCTTCTCAGGGTGCTTTCCAAGTTTTCTCAAAGGTGAGTATGTATTTTGTCAAGTGCTTTAAGCTGTTGACAGAGTTTGTTTTCTTCATTTTAATAGTTCATTAGTTTTTTTTTTTTTTGTGATTTGTTTCAAGGATATTGTGTCTGTTACTGCCGACTCTTCTGTCGTTGAAGCTTTAAAGGATTCTGGTACAAGCCCCAATGGAAAAAGAAGTCTTGAAAATGCTGATGTTTCAAATATTGGTGACCTATCCTCTACTGCCAAAAGAACCCAGAAGAGATTATCTAAGACGAAAAGTTAGGTGGTTATGGAGTAACACGTTGTATGAAACTTTAGTAGAAAGTTTAATTTTTGGGAATGTTTAAAATTGAAACATGTGTATGCGGTTTTAGGAGAAAATATTAACATTTTGTAAGATGGTAATTAATTTCAAGTCATCACTTTTGGACTTAAAGTTTATTACTATGAATATTATCATTAGTTTTCGTCTAAAATATTTAGTGTTTTGTTTTTAAATAATTAATTAAAGTAAATATTGTCAGATTAATTAGAGTCGAGATGTTTTTAACATTGATATTTTATCAAGTACATTACATCTGTTAGAAACTCCCAAAATACTCTCAAGAAACAACTCTTAGCAAAACATCTGTTTATACAAAAGGTTGAAAGTAAATCTATGATAATAACTTATTATTGAAAGCTATGTTGTTCCATTCAGTACGAAAACTTTTTAATCAAAGTGTAAGTTTGATACAATGATATATCATCAGAAATATAACATCTGTTATTTTAAAAAGTGTTCTACTACAAACAACAATTTTTTTATGAAATCAGTTCTTTAGTCCTCAACAGACTTTTATTCTCATCTGTTAATCAATCTTCAGTCTTCAGCTTTTTGGTTTGTTTGATGGTATCTCTGGTAAGATTTTTTGCTGAGAACCTACGTTTCTGTGGAATGGTCTGTTGAGGAGCTTGCTCTTCATCAGGATAAATTGGCTTTCGAGGAAGAGTTGGATCCTTTTCTCTGTTTATCTCAAGTAGTTTGTAGGTTTCAACCAAAACTAATTCAGACCATCTAGCAACAGATTTCATCTGACCATATTTTGCTGCAACTAACTCTTGCCTCATTCTCTCAAACTTTAAAGCTTTTTTAGACTCACTTTCTTTGTCCTTATTTGACTCAGCTCGAGTTATTTTTTGATTATTATGTTGTTTAAGCAACTCTTTAATTTTGTATATTTGAGCCCTGAGTTCTTCAGAAGTCCAACCAGCAAATTGTCTTTCAGTGACGTTGTAAAGTTTGACGTTTAAAATATGATCTATGAATTCTTTTCTTACATCACTTTCCAATTCAGAAATTTGATTTTTCTCAGACATTTTATGGCCCAGATTCGTTGCAAACTGTTGTATTTTACCAAGCTTTTCAAGTTATGTTTGCATTATTTCATGAGCAGTGGTCTCATCTTTGCCTTCACATTGTTCTTTGATACTCATTTCAGTCTGTTTGACTTTCATGTCGAGATACTGATTAATATTCATAGGTTTGGGGAAACCTTCAATAGATGTGAAATATAGTGATGATGGATCGTCTGTTAAGTAGAAAGATTCTATTTCTGGCTGTATTACTAATATCTCAAGAGGAAATTTAGCAGCCAATGGTTCTATGTTGTAAGATTGTGGAAACGATGAGATACATGCAGTTGGAATAGGTTTAGTTGTTAATGTAACATCTGTTGCTCCTTGGAAGGGTATAAGGGCAGTTGTGCTCGGAACATTCATTGGTGTCGTTGATGCGTTTGGTTTTAGTATTTAAAAAGATGTCAATTTCCTTGGTGCCAAAAACTTTGATGTATCAATCCAAAAACGTTGGTTTGGAGGAAAAGACTGATTTTTACTAAACCCAGTTTACAAAGTTTTAAATTTATAAAGTAAACGATAATTACTCAGAAACTAAAACCTACACATAGGCAGAGAACCTAACGTGTATAGTATAGCTTGTTAGGGTAAATACCGAGTATCGTATTCCAAAGAATACACTTTCCCCTACTCAAGCTTTTATCAGATAACTGATCGAGTTTTAAAAAGAAAATAAACGGAGGGGTTCTAAAAAGAAAATGGTTTTGAAAAGGTTTTGGTTTTATAAAATAAAAGGATAAAATAGTAGAGTAAACTAATATGCACATCTCGGGGCCCTCCGTATAAATAGTTAAGTTCATTATTAAAATTAATAATTTAAGTTAATTAAATGTGAGGAAGATGAGAGGGATCTTGAAGTGTTGACTCCTTTATAAAGAAGTAGGGCCACTACTAAGTAGAATGCACAACCTTCCAATGTGGGCCCACATGAAGGTACTCCGCCAGGTCCTCGCATATAGTGGGATCCTCAAACCACGGTCAAGTCTCTGGTCCTCGAACATATCCTCTTCTTGAATTGGAGGCTTAACTTCCGACCTGGAACACCGTACACCTCCCTTAGTTCTCGCGTTCCGTAACGAAGGGTCTCTCCTTAGGGTCAATCCCGGCAACCTCGTATCCCCTAAGTCGGTTAACGATCATGAAGATCGAAGGATCTCTCTTACAGTTGACTCGGGCGA
Source organism: Ambrosia trifida (assembly GCA_028751855.1). Taxonomy (NCBI): domain Eukaryota; kingdom Viridiplantae; phylum Streptophyta; class Magnoliopsida; order Asterales; family Asteraceae; genus Ambrosia; species Ambrosia trifida. The sequence continues at coordinate 136,061,586 of CM054128.1, read as the reverse complement.
CTCGTTCCCCCATTAGTTAACGGCGTTGTACTAACGAGAACTAGAAATATAATCATTAATTTATTTATCTTTTAAGTGACACTTTATTATTTAGTGATCAATTAAATATAAAGTTGGTAAAATAAATGAAAACTTAATAAACCCAACCCATAACCTCCCAAACTGAATGAAACCCTTGATAAAGGTGGCACGTTATCCTAAAGGCATGCAATCCGAAGATCACTGGTGCGCCCGTAGGGAAACCGCCCTTTACCAAGAAGATCATTCAATCATCTGGTAAGTACCAGAAATGTGACACTCAGATCTGGTCCACTTCAGGAGCCATTTCTTAGAATCCGGTTTGGATATCAAATGCCTGAAGGATCTGCCTCACTACCGGTTTCCTCGCCTTAGATCTAGCTCGGGGCCACCAGAAGCTGATTAAACCTCTAGTTATTTAATTTATAAGTTAAAGTAATTTAAGTTTTTAATTTAATCATCATTTAAACCTGCCACAAAGATAAACAAACAAAGATTAGAAGAAGATAACACAACAAGTAACTAAAAATAAACTACTATTAATAATAATAAAAGTCTACAAATCGAAGTCGGTTTGGGAATAATGAAAAGATAGAACCATAACAAATGATCAAAACTTGAACATGACTGCTCATAGACAAGCTCTCAATCTCCAAGTGATATGTATCTAACATGATCCTCACGACCCTCGATGTTTTATTGCATAAACTACTCTACGATCCCATGCTTGGCCGAGTTGATCAAGGTAGGACAAGGCCTAACCTTGTGGGTGTGTTAGAAGGGCCCTAAGTCCTCCCAAAGGACCCTGAGATCTCTATAAGACTCTTGGAAGTCGACCCAAGAGGGCTCAAGTCAAGGTGGAACGGGATGAACAAATGGTGGGGGTTAGCTTGCTATTTATAGAGCTCCAGGTGAAGCACGGTCGTGCCAAGGGTAGTCAGGGGGCGTGCTCGCTATCACACGTACGTTCTGTTGCTGCAATTTAGAAGCTATCTGTACTCTTTGTCTTTGGCAAGGCCGTGCCATATGTATGGGCACGTGCATGCATGTCCTGCTCAAATTGTTTTCTTGCAATACATGTTTGTTGCGTTGTCTTTTCGCGTGCAGGGCCTTCGTGCAAGTGTGCATGGGCGTGCTTGGTCACTCCCGGACTGATTTTAGCATTGTTTAAGTCTCGGGATTGTCTTCAAATATACAGTGAATATGTTGCAAGTCTCGTATCTACTGCATGTGATTCTACATGTATTTGGACCAGTGGGAGGTGGATATGATGTGCTAAGAAAGAGTTTGTGCTCCTTGGTTGTTGCTTTGATTTTAAACAAGCCATTTAACGTGTTTGGGATGATATTTGAGCATATGATAGAAGTATTGAAGGGTTTGAAGACTAACAAGTTTTTGATGTATCCAAGATTTCTCCAGATGATATTTGATCTCAAGTATCCTGAATTGAAAAAGGATCCTGTGCAGATTGTGTATCAAACTCACATGAGTATTACTACTTTGAGCAGGATGAGAGCTTATAAGGATGTTCCTGACAATTTGAAGCCGCCTTATAAGAATCCATTTGGACATTTGAGAGATGTTGCTTACAAGGATCCAGGTCAAGACAAAGCAAGGAATGACAAGAGTGATTCTGAATCTGATAGCCCTTTTTTTCAGTTGACAAAGATGCTAAGCGAAAGCGTCAAGTTATCAACAAAGGTGCTAAGTCTGGTAAAGGTAAAAAGAAGTTGGATGAAGTTGAACCAAATAAGAAGAAATCAATGAAAGGCACAGGTAAACCTAAGACATTGTTAGTTGATGAAGAGTCGATCTGCTGATTCAGAAGAGACTCAAGATGAAGCTGAATGGGATTCGGGTAATGAAACAATCAAGATCACTAAATCCAAGGCCACTATGGTTGGTGAGATTGAAAGTTTGAACAAAGTTATTGAAGAAGAAAACTAGAGAAATAGAGATTTGGATGATCAAGATTTGGACTTGACGATTGATAATCTTGATTTTGTTGGATCTCCTATAGCTGGTGAAAAGATTAAGAAAGCCAGAAGTAAGACTATGACTAAGAAAGATAATCTTAGGAAGAGGAGAGACAGAGAGATTGATCTGTTAGTTGTTAGAAAGAAAGTACTAGTGATCGGAAGTTCTAAAGATACAACACCCGTTGCATCCCCAGCAGTGAAGAAAAAGAAAGTTGTTCAGGAGGAAGTTACTGTGAACCCAGCTCCAGCTCCTGAAAACTTCTCTAGTTTGTTGAAGACTGTGTTAGAACAAGTGCAGAAGAAAAATGCTAAACTTGCAGCTACACCTACTGATGTACTAAAAGTAGTTTAATAAAAATAACTAAATTAAACCTAGAACTAGACACCTAGTAATACTCTAGACTCTCTAAAACTAAACTACTGATAGGCAAGCGAACCTATCGACTCTAGTAAAGCTAAAGTAAGTCCGGATATCGAATCCACGAGACTCTAATAGAAAACGGTAACTAGACTCGAAAACTAATCTAAAACTAAAATAAAATGATTTATTAATTAAAAGGGGGGTTTACTAAAAACTAAATTGCAATAAAATAAAGGTTAACTAAGACGAGCTAAAGTGAACTAAAAACGAGAACTTAGCTGAGCTGAATTCAAATGATGACAAGACACTACCTAGACCAGACTCCTAACTATGCCTGATAAGCTTCTATGGCTATGGAATTGATTTGGAACCGGGATCCTAAAATACTAAACATCAAGAATAAACTAGACCCCCTCGACCCTTCCCAAGGGGAAACCCTAGAATATTTTTGTGCTATTAAACCACCGGTTGGAGTACAAACCCTCACAGGTTATCTAACTCTTATGATCGAGTACCCGCTAGACAATCTACCTCACAGCGCGAAAGCCTCACTACACCACGGTGCAAGGGGTAATTATTGAAGCCTAGATCTAACTTGATATGCAGGAGTTGAAAGGGAAACTAGACAGATCTTCTCACAAAGCCCTTAACCTAGCAATCTAACAACCTAGACATACCAACAAGCCCTCACCTCACAGCTATTGAACTTGGAAAAATACCTAAAATCTTCTAACCACTAAATACCACTCCTATGGTAAACTCGCGTCTATTGACCATAAACTAGTTGCTACACAAAGTCTGCAACCTAACTAGCACTCATACATGAAAGACATTCACAAAACTACAAGTGGAGTGAATAGGTGACAATAAAAAAATAATAGATACGCACATACACCAAATCTAGAGAAATCAAAATCTTTACTGAATCATAAATCCAAAACACGTTTCAAAAACCATAGAAAAACGAAAATCAAAACATAGTTATTTGTTTTAGTCTAGGTAGCTATAAAAGTTTTAGCCACAAATCATCTTGAAAAGAGAAACAAAGACAAATAAAAATTCAGCAATAATAAAGATAATAAAGGAACGAAAAACCGAATGGTTGACACCCGAGTACTCGCTCCCAAAGCTTAAAAACTTTGATCCTTGGCTTGCCTCCCTAATATCTTCTGTTATGTCCTGTGCTCCTTCTTGTTCTTTCGAAGAAAAAATTATTTCTTTTCGGCTGCTCTTTGATGATGATCCCCCAAAAATAATATTGTTACCCACCTTTTATAATATCTTTTTTTTTCCGCCGCCTTGTTCCACCGAAAATAATATTAAGCCCTCCAATTATAATTAGCGGCCAATCACAATTATGTTTGGCCTTTTTAGGCCTTGGGCAAAGCGACCTCAAAGTCACGTTTGTCTTGTTTTCTATATTATTACTAGCTGATTACCCCGGGAGGGTCCCGGGGTTGAAAAATTTAATTTTACGTGATAACCTATTGCAAATGGCGCAAGTTAACTAACCACAAAATCTCTCAATCATTGCATATTCATAGTATTCTAATCAGTAATAACTCATATTCCCTAATCTAAAACCTAATCAGTACTCAATTAAAGAATCACTTATGTAAGCTGCAACTATTCAAAAACTCATCACATCTCTCTAATTTCTCACATTCTAATGGCTCTTATAATTCCTAACCTAATCAACTAAACAAACACTTAAGTTGGAAGTTGTAACCATTGCATCTCATTATGCCACGTGACATAATCAAGAGATGGTTGAGGCCACCATTGAACGTCACGTCAGCAACTATCAATTCTTCCTGGGGTTGCAAAATATAACCATTCTAATAATACTAATACTAATAGTAATAATTATTACTCTTGTAATTAAATAAATAAAAAAATAACCTTGCTATAAGCTGACACCATGTGTTGCAGTGTTGCGCGATTCTTTCTCATAGCTTCTCTTGAGGAAGTATACCTAGTAAAATTCCAATGATAACATGGTGATTGAGCTGATTTTCAACATCATAGATAAGAACCTGGTTTAAAAGAAAAAACATGATTAATGAATAACATGAACACTTTGTGTGTTTTTTTTTCCTGTATGAACGAAACCCCACAAAAAATAGTCGATTTTTTCTCCGTTTTTTATATAGCACTATGGTACTCGTTGTAAAGATAATAAAACGCTCGTTAATTTGGTGTAATTTTTTTCTTTAAAAAATCCCGTATATAAAAGGTATAAACGTTTAAAAATTATGAAATGAAATATGAGAGAGAAAATTTTAAATTTATTTTTAAATTCTTTTTTCCTAAAATAACTCAACTTAATTAAAAAAGGAAATAATTCAAAAACACTAAAATCTTTCAATTATGATGCCACGTGTCAGTTTCATGGAGAGGTTGAAGGCACCATTGCACGCCACGTCAGCAATGTTCAATTCTTTTATATATATTAATAGATTATTATTATTATTATTATTATAACTCCATGCTCTAGACTCGGGTGTTCTTGACTTGACCAAAGTTGCTTATTTATGCTCTAACGTTCATTTGAACACCTACCAAAATATAAAATAAATACAGAAGTTCTAAAAATGACACAAAGCTAATCAAAAAATCTATAAAACCTATACTAAATAAAATAGATCGGTACAAGCCTAAAACTAATAATAATAATATCTAAACGACTCGAAAACTATACAAACTTTACACTGGAAATAGATGTATTTTACAATACATCACCTACTGCTGAATCATCTTCACCACAGGTTACACTTTCAAGTGAGATAATGGAAGTTGTTAATCGCCACATAGATAATGCGATGAAGGCGTTTAATCAACAACAGGCTGAGATTAAACAGATGAGAGAAGATGAGAAAACAATGTTTCAGATTGTTTTATCCTCCAAAGCTAATCAAGAAGAGATTGAAGAAAAAGTTAAATAGCTTGAATCTAAGAATCAAATGTTGATTACACGTGGAAAGAGAAATACAAAGAAAATCAAGCTGCTTCAGATTGAAAATAAGAAGATCAAGTCAGACAATAAAAGTCTAAGAAAGATGATTGTTGATCTATATTCAAAAGCTCCACAGTTGAAAGGTAATGAAGAGGAAGAGGATAAAGAAGAAGAGCAGGTTGATTATGAACCTTCTGATGATGAAGAAGATGATGATAATGAGTTTGGAGACACATCAGATGATGATGATGCAGGAGGTAAGACTGCTGAAAAGAAAGATGATAAAAATGATGAAGATGATAGTTCTGATGATAATGAACAAGACACTGACAAGTATAGATATGAGAAGAGAGAAACTGATAAGGGAGACACAGGTGAGTCTAGTTCTAAAAAGACACCTGGTGAGAATGTTGATGATGATGATAGCATCTTTTGGACTGAAAAGATTATATCTTTGTTTGATGAAGACAAGAACTTATATCGTTAGATGCTACAGAAGAATGTGTAGACGATTGAGTTGACTGGAAGATTTCCTGAGATCTTTGAATCAGAGGATATGAGATATGAGTTGGAATACAATGATCCTGATTTGGAAGATGGGGAAGTATCTGTTGCGGTTTCTAAAGAGATTTTAGAAGGATTGGCAAAGCAAATAGGGAAGTCTCTAGAAGAAGTCATGAATGATAAAGAGATTCCTAATATTCCAGATAAAGATGCAGGTGATCACTCAGATGATAAAGATACTCCAGTTTTTTAAGATGTTGAGATTGAGGATATTACTAGTGAAGAATATCCAGAGTACTTTAGAGAAAAAGATAAAGGTGTGATACCTGAGATGAATGAGGAAACACTTGATGAAGCAAAGAAGCTTGCTAAGAAAAATGGCAAGAAGATTTTGGAAGAAGTGTTTGATAAAGATGCTAATAAGAAACCAACCTTTCAACAATCAGATGATTTGAAAGATTTGTTGATGAAATTGAAGGAGAAAGAAGCTAACAGGCCAAAGACAGAAGTACAAGGAGGTTTCTATAAATACCATAATGAACTGTTCAAAGGCAGAGCTTTGGGATGGAAATATCTCAGACAGTTACGTTGCATAGGTGTGAAGTGGGAGAAGGGAATTCTGTACTTTCACAGGTTCCATGACATCAAAACCTTGCCTTACTGGCCTGTAAGGGATATTTGTAGACATATTATGAGCGGTGCTTCTGTTAACAATGATGTTGTTGGTTATTTTGCTGATAAAATGTCTTGGGAAAGCAGAACTAGGTGGAACTTATTGAATCCTGAATATCCGAAAAGGAAAGTTCACAAAGAGGTTGATCCTATTACTGGTTTGAACAAGGTGACGTTGAAATACAAACCTCCAGTTGTGCTGAAACGGATTTTTTTTATGCCGATTCAACAACATTTCAGCAAAGAGTTTGTGTTATGGTATTATGACTAGAGAACAGCTGAAGCAGTTATCTTGTTTAAGAATGCAGGTGTTAAGGAAGAATTCAAGAAGATACACATTTTTGATCCTATGTGGCTTATCAATTGCTCGTATAAAGACATTATCATGTTGTACTACAATCCAATATACTGTGAAGAGAAAGACATGGAGCAAGCAATGAAATATCACAAGGTTGTATGCTTCTATTTTGCATGGGATGTCAATGCGGGGTGTGAATTTGATAAGAAGCTGGGAAAATACGTGAAGGTTAGTAAAGTGATATAAAGTTCAATGAAACGACAATTAGAACCAGAGATGAGCAAACAGCAAAAGAAAGCTCTCCGAATCAAACTGTTGAACAAGGCGCTTGATCAAGAAAGACTACAATCCAAGCAATAGTCAAGGGGGAGTTTGTATGTGCACGGAATGTGACTATCGCCTTTGGATTGTCTTTATAATGTTTTTGGAAGATTTCATGTTGTTTATGTACCCGTTCGACCTGTCGAGGGGTCGAAGGAAACTTTTATAGGGTCGAAGGAAGCCTTGAAGATGATATCAGTTGGTTCGAACTACTGCTGAGGTCGAAGAACACGTTCGACCATATCGTGAGGTCGAACGTGCAGTCTATATAAACTTAAAGTTTTGTTTTGTGAAATAGTTTTTGGTCATTTGGTCGAGTGTGTGTTCTCTCTAGGTTCTAGAATATTCTGAGATTGACGTATTTCATTGTAAACACTATCTAAACAAGATTATTAAACATGTTTATGAATGAAATGATTATTAAAAGGTATTTGATTGTGTTCTGATTTGATTTCTATCATATTGCATACGATCTAGGGTTTCCGCACCTGGATTGTTCCATTTGTATGATCACCTAGTCGTTTTCTATAAAATCGATCCTCTACAAGTTCTTTTGTTAAATACGCCTTGAGTGGTGTCGCATATCCAACAAAATAACCCTCTTCTGCTTTAGATCCAAACTTTTCAGTGGGATTCAGCATTGTACAAGGTGCTCCGAAAGGTTCTAGATACTCTAAATTCGGCTTTCGCCTGTTAAGCAGTTCATAAGAAGTCTTTCCAAACTTCTTCACAGTTAACACACGATTCAGAGTATTACAAGCTACATGAATAGCCTCATTCCAGAACATTACTGGAATATTTGAATCTGCAAGCAATTGTCCTTGCCGCATCAATTAGATCATGTTTTTGCGTTCTGCAACACCGTTCTGTTGAGGAGTATATGGTGCACTATATTCATGATGAATTCCTTTCTCTTCACATAATGCATCCATCTGAGAATTCTTGAACTCTGTCCCGTTGTCACTTCGTATCCGTTTTATCTTCAAACCATATATGTTTTCCAAACGGGTAAACAAAACTTTCAAATTGTTAAACGTTTCGCTTTTGTGTTGCATGCACATCACCCACGAAAATCGAGAATAGTCATCTGTAACCACAAGACAGTAAAGATCACCATAATTACTCTTACGCTTGACCGGTCCGAAAAGATCCGCATGCAAACGCTCAAGTGGAATGGTAAATGTAATGGATAAAGCGTTATACGGATATTGTCCTCGATAAAGCGTTATACGGATATTGAACATTTGACTGCTCTCTGTTGAGCGTGTGATTGCCCTGACTGTCGTTGTCAGTTGTTCTGTTCATGAGTCGGGTGTTGCATGAGAAAAAGGGTAAATGTAATGGATCCTGAACTATCTTGGATCTTACTAGACTCGAGGTGACACGTTTACTGTAATAATGTCTAATGCACAAATGAAGCATTGTGAATCTAGTTAAGTGTACGGATATTGTCCTGGAAAATGGTTGTGTGTCACAGCTGTTGAACTCCCATTTGCGCCAACCATTCTTGTAGATGCTGGTCTGTGAATTGGGTGTCTTTGTAGCTCACAAATTGGTATGGTAAGCCGAATCTACAGATGATAAATTCCCAAATGAATTTCTTGACATGTGCCCAATCAATCTTTGCTAGGGCTTTCGCCTCAATCCATTTGGTGAAGTAGTCGATGGCGACGATCAGTAATTTGACATTTCCTAGTGCTGTAGGGAATGGCCCAACAAGATCTATTGACCATTTTTGGAATGGCCACGCCGCAGTTACAAGTACTAGGTCGTTTTTAGGGCGCAGGGTGTTCGGCGCATGGCACTGGCAAAAGTCGCATTTGCGTAGTTCTGCCACCGCGTCAGGGTGCATTCCTGGTCAATAATACCCTGCGTTCGTCATCTTGGCGACCACCATTCTGGGCCTCGCGTGCAAGCCACAGATGCCCTTGTGGATATCTTGAATGAGAAAGGAGGCATCCACGGAATCGACATTGCAGAGTAGCGGCCCTAGGTAAGATCGGCAATAAAATGCGCCGTCAGTAAGCTGATCCTGTAAAGCCTTGAATTGGATTTTCCGGGATTCTGATTTGTTCCCGGGAAAGATTCCGAAAGCCAGATAGGCGTTGATTGGGGTCGTTCAGGACGCGTTGCCTGTTTGGATGACATTGACTTGTCGTAGCGGGATAGACGGTTTATCTTCTAACTCAAGACAAATGTCTTTACCCATGTATTCAAAAGCCGTTGAGGCCATTTTGCTCAGCGCATCAGCAGGTTTATTCTCGCTACTATTAATGTGAATGATAGTACAAGAGATAAAGCTACGCATGAGTAGCTTGTCCTGTTCAAGGTAGACTGCCATGGTAGCATCGCGCACGCCATAGGTTCCGTTAATGTGTCCCGCGACAAGCATTGAATCCACGTGTACAACTAGGTGGCAAGCTCCCATTATATCCGCAATGCGGAGGCCGGCCAGCAAAGCTTCGTATTCCGCCTCGTTGTTTGTAATGCGAAAGTTTAGGTGAATGGTGTAGGTGAATTCCTTGTTGTCTGGGCTGATAAAGCGTAATCCCGCGCCTGCTCCGTCACTGTTTGAGACCCCATCCGTGTATAGAGCCCATTTTCAGTGTCATCTTTGGGTTGCCCGGGCTCTTGTTCTGCTAAACAGTCTTGGACCTTATCAGCGGGTATTTATGTTGCAAAATCCGCGAGTACTTGCCCTTTAATGGCAGGTCTGGACTTGTAATTGATGGTGTGCTCTCTGAGCTCAATCGCCCATTTTGCTAGGCGACCCGACATTTCTGGTTTTTGAAGTACATCGTTGATTCTATAATCGGTTAGGACATTAATGGGATGTCCATGAAAGTATCGGCGCAATCTGCGCGAGGTATGAATGAGCGCCAATACTAGTTTCTCCATCATAGAATACCTTGTTTTCGCAACTAGCAGGGTGAAGCTAATGTAATAAATGGGTGTCTGGACTCCCTTGAGGTCCACAAGGAGTACCGCGCCAATGGCCTTTTCCGTGACGGATAGGTATAGCGTTGGCGGTTCCTTGGGTATGGGCGCAGTTAGAGTTGGTAAATTGATAAGACACTGTTTCCTTTCTTGAAAAGCCTTTTCCGCCTTAGGGGTCCAGCGGAAATTGCTATTTTTCAGACAATTTTTTAAGGTATCTATAAAAGGAAAAGACCTTGATGCATAATTAGAAAGGAAGCGGTTGAGGGCGACGAGGCAGCCCATCAGCGTTTGAACTTCCTTGATGGATGCGGGAGAAGGCATTCATTCAATCGCCATGATTTTGTCACGGTTGGCGTGGAATTCGTCGCGCGTAACAATGACGCCGAGGAATTTGCCTTGCGCAACTGATCAAATGTTTTCTGTATGTCCCCCAACATATGTTCTTCCTCCATGCTTTTGATGTTGAGGTCATCAACGTAAACTTCTAGGCGCACGCCTATCTCGTCAATGAATCTGTTGTCCATTAGGCGCTGATAAGTAGCTCCCGGGTTTTTCAGGCCAAATGACATTTTTGTATAACAAAAGGTGCCCATGTCCATGCGGAAGGCTGTTTTATCTTCATCTTCCTTTGCCATCTGGATTTGGTGACAACCCTTGTTCAAGTCTTTGTAGTCAACCCACATACGCCACCCGCCAGTTACTTTGCCTACCATGACTGGGTTGGCAACCCAAGTTTGGTAGCGGATTGGGTGGATGATGCCTGCGTTGAGCAGCTCGTTAACTTGTTCATTCATGGGCTTTTTTTTCTCCGGCCCCATGTTGCACTTTTTCTGGACGACTAGCTCCACTGATCTGTATGCGTTAAGTTTATGTTCCGCGACTTCTCGCGGAACACCGATCATGTCAGATGGTTTCCAGGCGAAGACGTCAATATTTTTGACGAGGAGTTGTTTTAGATGCGCTCGGATGGTGTTGGAGATTTCATAGCCAATGATTACCGTTTGGTCCAAGAATTTAGGGTTAAGAACCCAGTTTTCTAGTCCAAGCGAACTTCTGTTTTGGGCATTTTTTGGGGCTACGCCGTGTCGATTGTGTGGCAGTCCTTGTTTCCCCGAATGAATGTGACGCCAGTACGGGTGGGGAAGCCAATCATTTGATGAGGTGTTGACGTGTTCGCGTTGAACCAGGCTAGGCCTTCCTGCCCCAAGAGGATGTCATGGTGTGACTTCACCAGTAAGACCATGAAGTCACACATTTCTGTGCGCTCATGTCTACCATCAGTTAGAGTGACTAGAAAAGATATCATCCCTCGCGGCATGATGACTTCGTGAATAAAGCCCGAAATTGGTTCATTGACTGGAACGAGGAGGGCTTTGTCTACCTCGTCCAGATTTTGAAAACACTGATCGTAGATTATATCGGTGCTGCTTCCGCCGTCAAGGAACATAGACCTGGTGCGGTAATGTCCAACGATGGCGGGGATTACAAGCAGCGCCGTGGATGAGGGGCCGCCGGGAACTCTGGGAAGGAGGACGTCCGCCTCCTTCCAAGAGTCGTCATTTTGTTGCCGAGAACGATTTCCTTTGTTTTGGCGTTCCCGCGGATCATGTTACAGTGGTGGCGCACGGGGCGGTTGATGACGTTTGTTTCGAGGTTGCGGATTTGCTTTCGCCCTCCCTTTTCGCATTTGTCATCTTGATTGTTCTCGTGCCCACCCCTGTGAACATTTTTTATGAAGTGGTCCAGCTGACCAGTCTTGAGAGCGGCTTCTATTTCCAGCTTTAGACTATAACAGTTGTCTGTAAGATGGCCATAGTTGTTGTGGTAATCACAAAATTTTGTGGTGTCCACATTTTTCTGCTTTCCAAGGGTTTTAGGCTCCTTGAAGGTGATTTGCTCAGTCTTGAGCACTTGAGAAGGTATCTTGGTGAGAGGGGCCAGTCCGTGTTTCTCATGAAGTGGCCCCTCTGTTCCCGTGATTGCTTGTTGCTGATCGTTTGGCGGGCATCATTAGCAGATGAATACTTTCCTTCGTTCGCAGATCCAGAGATGTGCGACCAGACAGACTACTGGGTTTTTTTTGTGGGTCTGCTGGAAACCGCGTTGCTATTTGAGGGAGCGCTCAGAGGATGCAAAGATTTTTGATGCTTTAATGACTTCATCCTAGGAATCTGGGATTCCGTCTTTACCCGACAGGGTTTTCATTAGTTCCTCACTACGGACTCCTTGAATAAACACCGCACCTGTGAGTTCTTCGTCACATCCGATCTGCAGCGCCTCCTTGTTGTAGCGCACGATATAGTCCTCGATGGACTCGTTATCGTTGCACTGGCATAATTGGACATGTGATTTGTCCTTCTTGTGCTTCATGAGGTGGGAGAAATGGTCCTTGAACTTCTTGATGACATCATAGAAGTACGTGATTCCTCCCATCGGTAGATTCTCAAACCAAACCCTAGCGGCGCTGGTGAGCGTCTAGGCAAAGAGGTGACACCAGACCTGGACCGGCCAAAGGACCGTCATGCCCGCACATTCAATGCTGCTGGGTAGTATGGTTGGGTAGTTACTGATGCTGCTGGGTAGTTTGGCTTGTTTCTCAATGGGCGCGGTTGCGATCCGTGCACAAAATTTGGAGTTTGCAGCGAACGACTTAGGCCTATAGGGCCTATTGAGGTTGTCGTCCTCTTTTTTATGTGACGTGGAAGAAGTATTCCGCGACGTCTGATGCTTCTTGGATTTTTGGTGGTCCGATTCGCTAGTAGACAGGTAACCGTCTGACTCGCTCGCTGGGCTTTCGGGGTCCTGATCGTGTGTATTTCTACCACGACTTCCACCACGAGTTTTGGAGCGGTCAGTTCTTTTTCTTTCCCCTTTCGGCTATGTTTGGCCGGGGGGAGGCAATAGGTGCTTTACCAGCGTTTAGCTTTGTCAGCATGCGGTGGTAAATTTTGGTATTCTCCATCTGCCATTGGAATAGCCACTCGTCTGGGTCGACGGGCGCTGCAGGCTCATCATCAAACTCCGGGTCTGAGCAGCTGACTGCTCGGATGAGGTGGCGTGTCTTCTGGGCAGCCTCCTTGTTCTGAATATACGGAGTGCCTGATGTGCCCATCACTATGCCCGGGAGCACAGTGGATGAGGCAAGACCAGTAGCTCCGGCTAGGTTAGGATCTGCCATGGGTGGGCTTAAAAGATGTGGTTTAGAAAATCTTGTTTTCAGCCGGTACGGATGGCGCCAATGAAGAAACAACGAGTATAATTCGGGGTATAGCCAGGGGGTCGCTACTCGTGTTCACTACAGGATATAATCCTTTGCTCACGCCGATGTTAGATCTGTGGCCCGTAACATAAAGAGAGGGTCAAGAGATAGTACACACACAAGATATAAGTGGTTCGGTCTCGTTGACCTATGTCCACTGTTAAAGTATGATCTTTATTACTTGAGAGGTTACAAGTGTAAAAAAAAAATATACAAGTAAGAGATACAAGTGTGTGTGTTTTATTCGTGAATTGATCGATCTCATAAAAGATAACGAAGTCTTCCTTTTATAGAGGATGCGTGGGCCGGGTGTCGCGGCCCACAACAGGTGTAATGGGCTTAGGCCCGGAAGTTGGGCCTGCCTTTGACAAGCCCATCCAGTTGGGTTTGGACTAAAGGTTTGCATAAAGCAAACCGGGTGCAAATGGCGTCTTGCCATTTGTCCACGTGGTGCGTTGTGGTTGGTTGTCAGGGGCGGCGCCCTGCCACTGGTACACGTGGCGCCTTGTGGTTGAATGCAGGGACCTCCTTTTCTTGCTGCTGCCAGAGGGTGTCAGGCGGCTAGCTTCGTCTAAAAGATTGACTGAAGTGACCTCTAACACATGGGAGATAGTGCAGCAAGTGGGGGTCTAAGGGGAGCTGCACCTTGGCGCAACCAGCTGTTATATTCCACGGGTGACCATCGCAGGACTGGCGCATGGTTATACACGGGCAGATTGCACTCCTTATGTGATGCTCTAGAAAGCTGAACTCCGCGGAGGCGTGTTGTGATCCTGAAGTTATCGTTTCAAATGACCAACCCTCCATGGGTGTATTTATAATGGCAATGTTGTGGGGTAGAATGCGCCTGCGCTCGAGAATCGGTACCCTACTCCTTCAATATAGAAAAACTAAATTAATTGAATCGAACGATATGGTGTTTTTGTTTAAAAAATAGTTTTCATTTGAAAAATTATTATTGAGTATTTTTCTATACTAGTGGTGGAGAAAATATTTACCATAACGGTGTTTCTTAAAAACTATTTACTAAAACGGAGTTTGTTTATTTATTTATTTTGCATTTCCTTATATTTTTATAACAACACATTAACTTTCTTTTTTTGTTTTCCTATTCAACTAACTAATTATTTATTCAACTAACTAATTATCTATATCTTATGTTTTGATCCGGAAGTTTTTTTCCTTTAACGAAACAAGCTTTGATATCTTGTTCTTCTTCACCTTTTAAATACTTCATGGTAAATCCAATTTTTTGTTAATTTATTATCGTGTGTTGATTTTAGCCAACAAACGAATGATATCACGACTAATAGCACCAGAGCCGGCCTTGGGGGTGGGCGAGCCACACCCCCGGCCGAGGCACGAGTTTTCCAAGGGGCCTAAATTTTGTTATATACAGGGGACTTAGCCATATGTTCTCCATGGTTGGCGACTAGCTAGGCACCACCGAAATTCAAAAATAGAAGAAAATTTATAGTATTTTTTTTCTTAACAAAGCATATTTGAAAGTTCTGAATTACATGTCACTGACATTTATTGTTTGAGAGAGAGAGGGGGAAAGAATGTGTGAAAAATTAAACTTGAAAGCTTGAATGAAGCTTTAATGAGGAAAAAAAACCTTTGTAGAAGATGAAGTGTGAAAAAGAAGCAGAGAGAAAATAATCTCTTATATGTTTGTTTACTAGTTAAGGTTTAATATGAAAAAGTTTTATATTAACATTTACCACCCTTAAGTAAGTTACAAACTAAACCTTTATGTTTCTAAAGTTAATATTTTGTTAATATATATACCAATTATTAATTAACCTTATTAACTTAAGCCCTATCCATTTTGACCTAACTTGGTTTTAGCTAATCCATTTTAACCTGACTTGTTCTTAACCAACCCACTTTGACCCGAGTTGATTTGAGACGACATATTTTTGTGCATCTGCTCACCTAAAACTCTGGATCCGTCACTGACTATATAAACACTATAACTTATATTAGACATAATTACCATAGTTGATAGTTTTAATATTCAATCATCTAATAATCTAATCTAAATAATAATATAACAACAAAAAAAATATTAAAATTTATGCACTATAATATTAACCATCGCTAGGAGAGGTTCACGAATAATCGATTAGCCACTACGGTACGTCATGCTAATACTATATTCTTTTATCTTTATTGCTATAACGTTAACCATTGTTTAAAAAAATATATATATCTTTTATACAATTCGCTATGGTGTAAGGGCTTTTTTTCTCGCCTCGGCCGAGACATTTGAATCTTCAGGACCAACTCTGAATAGCACAGTGTTGGTTTTTTGAATTTGGGTGTTTAAAAGTGATGTGTGTAAATGTATATATATAAATAACACAAGTTCTAATTAAAACGACTCACCTAAAAACTACACACGCACGGCAAGTGTACCGGTCGCAAAGCAGTAAACAGATAAGACCGAGTATCGAACCCAAAGACGCGAATGCAACTCTAGATCACAACCTATACCGAATACTAGCCTAAATAAATATATACTTAAATGGGGGTATTTTAAACTACTAATTATAAACTTAAAAGAAACTAAATATAAATAAAGTAACTTTAGTTGCTTATAGGAACAAGGAACTTGAAGAAATCGGATAGGAAGAAGGCTGGTTACTTAGGTAAAATCCCTAGACACTAGCAATAAATCCTGAATCTGGTAATTAACTTGAGACCCTATTCTTACCTAATAAACCTCCTGTCAAGGATAGCTCACTAGACTTAAGGCGGGACAAGTGTAGAAATGCTAAGATGGATCTGGATCGCCCTAGCGTACCAAAATCCCACAGAAATCAGATTAAAACCTCTCCTGGATTAAAACCCTCAAACTATGAAGCAGACTTAAACTCTACTGAAGAAAACCTAGGAAAACTCTAAACACAGACAAGTAGCGACTCCCGCCCTAGCGCTTGCCAACTACCGAACAATGCCTAGTTAGTCACCTAGCAATCTCGAGTTAGATTTCTCACCCTCAAGAATGGACTGCACGTCTTAGTTAATTTATTATATTAGTTTGTTATACTTGTGTCGTACTCCAACTCCAAATACTAGCACGCTAACCTAAGTTGACGAACTAGATTGATTTCAAGACCTAGGGGGTATCTCTACATGCCTAGTTCCACAAAACCAATAAACAAACTTCAAATAAAATTAACACCAACACACATATATCAAATCCAACAATAAAATTAAAGTCATGTAATCCTACACATCAAAATTAAAAACCAAAACCATTAAAAACTGCAAATTACGTGTCTAGTTCATAAACCTAAGCAACCATAAAAGTCTAGCTACTCATAATATTTAAAAACATAAATTCAAAGTTTATAAAAAACAATTTCATCATGTCTATAAAAATATAGAGCGAAAACTAAACCTAACCCAAGGCTCGTTGGCTATTGATCTTTAACGTGCCCGTGACCTTTTCTCCTTCCGTGCTCTTTCGCTCGTCCGTATTTGAATATTGACTTTTGCTTATGGCTGTGCGATTACCTCTTCTTTCAATTCCTTTCTTTTCGATGTCGTCCAGAGGCGGCTGACTTATTGTCAATTTAGGTTATAATAATGTTCCTCAATTTCTAATGGGCCTACACATTTAGTTTTAGGTCTCGTGACCTGTGTCCTTCTTGCCTTTCTTTATTTTTTTTTCTTATAGCAACTATTATTATTAATATTATTATTACTATTATATGTTGGCTCATCTTCTTGACTCGGGTGTTCTTGGCTTGACCAAAGTTCATCGTTTACGCTTCAACGTCCACACGAACACCTACCAAAATAAAAAAAATAAATAAATAAGTACTAAAAATTAATAAAAATCTATACAACGACAAAAATAGGCCAACAAACGAATACACGCCTAAAACTACTAAAAACTATATACAAAAGACTCAATTATAACAAAAAATACATAAGAGAATAGATGTGTTTTACGACACATCAAACATCCCCACACTTGACTCTTTTTCGTCCCTGAAAAAGAATTATGCTATGGAATCACAGTTAGGTTTACATCCAGTTTCAAAACATAGGTTACTTAATTAATAATCTACTAACGTATTGATTGCGATTGCAGGTATATTGATCCTCTTAAACCCACACCGGCTTCCAAGCCCCTTATAATTTATGTTAAGTTCATGTTGATTAGTCTATCTAGTTTCTCACTCGAAGGAAGCCACAGTTCCTCCTAATCCCGCCTCAAGCTTATGAAGCTAAAGGAACAACCAATTGACCATTTCCCAACCGTCTTATGTAGAAAACCAAGAGAATTTAAAATCACTTTTTTTTTTTTTTTGAATACTTAACTCAGAGGGTGTGACCAATCCAAGTCGCTATCCCAGTGGCCAGGCACCTTAAGCTTCAGCATTTTTTTTTTTTCATCTCAGCATACTTAACTCAGAGGGTGTGACCAATCCAAGTCGCTATCCCAGTGGCCAGGCATCTTAAGCTTCAGCATTTTTGCTTTGATTTCTAATTTTTTTTTTTAAGTGATTAGAAATTCTAGCGGTTTTCTACTTATAACGGTGCTTCTTATACTAATTTGGCGGTTTCGGTCTCCCCGTTTCTCCTAGATGAGAACCCACAAAATAGCCTAACATAATTAATTTATTACTTTTCAAAGGAAACCTTTCTACCGGCCGAGCCTACCCACATATCCCAAATCAGACGCGTTTTCAATCAATTTTAATCTCTTATTATACATACTATTTGAAAACCGGACACCTAACTTTACCTATCATTTTCCATATTTTATATAATGCAAACTTCAAAATCAGAGACTTTTTTTTTTCAATTTTTTTTTAAATTTTATTTTTTTCGTTTTTTTTCTAATTTTTTTTTTTTTTTTTGATTTAAACGACTCTGTATACAAACTAAACGACAGTTTCCCATCACCACACTTAAACTCTACATTGCCCTCAATGTAGGAATAGAAAACGACTCAAAACAAAAAATAATAAACAAAAAATTCCGAATACAAAAATTAAAAGACGAGGGCAAATTGAAAAGGACTTAGCTGGTTAATTTTTCTTCGTAAGCTCCAGCACTCTAGTCCAATCCAGCTCAATCGTATAGCATTTTGGTCGCGATCGGCTCTGACACACTGGTAAACTCTGGGATTGCCTTGACAAATGATAAACAGCTCTGGAATCACCCGAATGGAGATTGAGTACGGGCGGTGCAATCCAAACCTGCGCAAAACGAAACAAACAAAACCCGATCATAATACCGAACCACAAATAATAATAAAAAGACTAAAACTACTACTTAGACTCATAATATAACAACAAACAAGAAGACGTACCTGCTTGGCAACATGGCGGTGAATGGTGGTAGAATCAAATGGGTAGAGAAAAAAAAAATTGTGGTTCTCGCTCAACGTGAAGGACACTGGTGATCACAACACGCGTTGCAAGCGAAAAATATAACTTTCCGGGGTAATAGCTGGTCACATGAGGCGAACAGGTCAGCCCAGACTCCTCACGTTACGTGAAAAGTCTTTTTTCATAGAAAGTTAATTAATTTTTTTTTTTTAAGAAAAATTCTCTTTTATTACCCAAACCTCTACCAAAATTCCCATTCATAAAATATATATATAACGATAAAACATGGGATCCGCTCATGGTGAAATTTCCTCTACCCAAGCAAACACGCAAACCTGCAAACAGACTCAAAGACACAAAAAAAAAACAAAGAAAAAAATAAAAAAAATAAAAACCTATGAACCACTACCGATTGACGGACCACAAATAAAAAAAAATTGAAAAGCTAGAAAAAAAAATACATAGGTATAAATATACATTTACAAACTCTACAGAGCCTCCCCACACTTAAACTTAATCAGGGGGCTTCTCTTTTATCTGGACCCGATCCAACCCGTTTAATTCCACCCGGTCCATGTTATTTAGTAAAATTACATTAGTGGAATTGAAAAATATTTTATCAAATTTAAATGGGTCGGGCCACCAATATTTAAATTTACCTGGACCAAACCTGATTCTTGGCATGTAATGTGGGGATTTGTTGTCTCTACAACTCCTGACCCTCACCCTGTGTCGGTCCAGGTGCCTCTTCGCCTTCTCCCGTTGTGGTGGCCATGGTGGTGACACTACTAGCAGTGTAATATCCAATGCCTGCACGGGTCGGCTGTGGTGTTCTTCTTCTTCCACCACTGCTTCTTTCTCATATTCCTTGTTTGGTGACACTTGGTCAAAATCTTTGTCCACTTCTGGAGCTGACAAATCAACTAACTCGTCACCAAAATCTGCTTCCCCATCAGCTGCTTCTTCAAGCAGGTCAGTGGTGTCTTCCTCTTCCACCACTTCTTCCTCAAACAGCCAGCCTGTGGATTCTGAAAAATCCATATCTTCCTCAGCCTCCCTCCAGACATCTGCCCCCCAAGGATATGCTGCTGAACTAGAGATCTGGCAAGGCTGCTCATCCTGTTGAACCAAAGGTGGGACTAAGGCGTCCATTATTGTCTCTGGCTCTAACCCTGAATCCTGCAAAATATCATCCTCACAAGACAAGTGTAAAGAATCATATGGGTCAGTTAAATCATGCATAGAATCAGATGAGTAAGGACAAACAGTTTCAGCAACTGGCCTAATACAATCAGGTAATGTAGGTGTTACCATCTCATCTGGATCATCATATGTGAAATAAACCTGCTGAACTGGAGGTGGGACTTCAACGTCCATTATGGTCTTCAGTTCATCCACCTGAGCCTGTAGCCTCTCAAGTGCCGCATCTTGTTCCCTCAAATAGTCGGTGCGCTCGGATAGCAAAGAGCGCATTTCCTCGAGCATGAGCTGTTGATTAGCAAGGAAGGTGTCACGCTTAGCAAGAAGGGCGGAAAAGTCGGGCCTAGTGTGAGACGAGACATCCTGACAATCGGGGTGTGGATATAGATGTTGGCTAGGTGGATACTCTGACGAGCTACCACCATGCCTTTCCTCATACATCATTGCTTGTAGACGATCAAGCCGACTTGTTATTCTATCTAGTGACTCAGATGTTGCAGGGTTAAACCACTGGTTAGCCTGTGGGTATGAAGGTGTGTGTAATTAAAACGACTCACACGAACGGCGCCAAAAACTTGATGTGTGTAAATGTATATATATAAATAACACAAGTTCTAATTAAAACGACTCACCTAAAAACTACACACGCACGGCAAGTGTACCGGTCGCAAAGCAGTAAACAGATAAGACCGAGTATCGAACCCAAAGACGCGAATGCAACTCTAGATCACAACCTATACCGAATACTAGCCTAAATAAATATATACTTATGTGGGGGGTTAAACTAATGATTAAAAACTTAAAAGAAACTAAATACAAATAAAGTAACCTCAGCTGCTTATAGGAACTAGGAACTTGGAGAAATCGGATAGGAAGAAGGCTGGTATGACTGATATGGCTGCGGCTGCAAATACTCGTTAGCATAATAATCCGTGGAATACCCCGATGAATATGAATGAGAGCATCTTACGGTAAAATGGGGTCCTCCGCAGATCTCGCACATGATAAAAAAAATTATATATTAAGAATAAAAAAAATAATAAGAAAAAAGAAAAAAAAATTATTCACAAAATAGTAGACTAGAAACGGATCGGATAATTCTCAAGAGTGCGAATTGCATCCCCGGCAACGGCGCCAAAAACTTGATGTGTGTAAATGTATATATATAAATAACACAAGTTCTAATTAAAACGACTCACCTAAAAACTACACACGCACGGCAAGTGTACCGGTCGCAAAGCAGTAAACAGATAAGACCGAGTATCGAACCCAAAGACGCGAATGCAACTCTAGATCACAACCTATACCGAATACTAGCCTAAATAAATATATACTTAAATGGGGGTATTTTAAACTACTAATTATAAACTTAAAAGAAACTAAATATAAATAAAGTAACTTTAGTTGCTTATAGGAACAAGGAACTTGAAGAAATCGGATAGGAAGAAGGCTGGTTACTTAGGTAAAATCCCTAGACACTAGCAATAAATCCTGAATCTGGTAATTAACTTGAGACCCTATTCTTACCTAATAAACCTCCTGTCAAGGATAGCTCACTAGACTTAAGGCGGGACAAGTGTAGAAATGCTAAGATGGATCTGGATCGCCCTAGCGTACCAAAATCCCACAGAAATCAGATTAAAACCTCTCCTGGATTAAAACCCTCAAACTATGAAGCAGACTTAAACTCTACTGAAGAAAACCTAGGAAAACTCTAAACACGGACAAGTAGCGACTCCCGCCCTAGCGCTTGCCAACTACCGAACAATGCCTAGTTAGTCACCTAGCAATCTCGAGTTAGATTTCTCACCCTCAAGAATGGACTGCACGTCTTAGTTAATTTATTATATTAGTTTGTTATACTTGTGTCGTACTCCAACTCCAAATACTAGCACGCTTAGGGATGGCAATGAGTCGGGTTTGGGACGGGTTTAGGTAATCCCAACCCCATACCCGGTTAGGTATGCTTGTCCCAAACCCGGCCCAAAACCCGTCGGGTTTGTGTCGGGTAATTACCCATCGGGTATCGGGTATACCCGCGGGTTTCGGGTAAACCCATTAATTTTTAAAACTTACCCATTGAGTATATCCGATCAAAAACCCAACGGATATCTATTAGGTGACTATTAACCAATTACATTTAACATTATTAAATATATATGTAAATGATTACAATGTATAAATATAAAATAATTAAATCATATAAAAACACTCAAAAGCATAGATAACAAATAGTATACACTAGTTTTTTTTATAATTTTTAGCACAGACAATCTAGATGGACAATTAGATATAATATTATGCATACATATTTAAAAAGATATATTAGAAATTATATTGGGTATCTAATCGGGTAAATGGGTATACATTATCGGGTAATCGGTTCGGGTAAACGGGTATATCATCAAATCCCAAACCCGTCC
Source organism: Ambrosia trifida (assembly GCA_028751855.1). NCBI lineage: Eukaryota > Viridiplantae > Streptophyta > Magnoliopsida > Asterales > Asteraceae > Ambrosia > Ambrosia trifida. The sequence goes on along the minus strand of CM054128.1, from coordinate 136,039,301 downwards.
CAAACCCGCGAAAAAAATAAAAACTAATCCCATACCCGGACCCATACCCGATTACCCGACCCCAAACCCGTCCCAAATGTGTCGGGTTTCGGGTTTACCCATCGGGTTCGGGTTTGATTGCCATCCCTAAGCACGCTAACCTAAGTTGACGAACTAGATTGATTTCAAGACCTAGGGGGTATCTCTACATGCCTAGTTCCACAAAACCAATAAACAAACTTCAAATAAAATTAACACTAACACACATATATCAAATCCAACAATAAAATTAAAGTCATGTAATCCTACACATCAAAATTAAAAACCAAAACCATTAAAAACTGCAAATTACGTGTCTAGTTCATAAACCTAAGCAACCATAAAAGTCTAGCTACTCATAATATTTAAAAACATAAATTCAAAGTTTATAAAAAACAATTTCATCATGTCTATAAAAATATAGAGCGAAAACTAAACCTAACCCAAGGCTCGTTGGCTATTGATCTTTAACGTGCCCGTGACCTTTTCTCCTTCCGTGCTCTTTCGCTCGTCCGTATTTGAATATTGACTTTTGCTTATGGCTGTGCGATTACCTCTTCTTTCAATTCCTTTCTTTTCGATGTCGTCCAGAGGCGGCTGACTTATTGTCAATTTAGGTTATAATAATGTTCCTCAATTTCTAATGGGCCTACACATTTAGTTTTAGGTCTCGTGACCTGTGTCCTTCTTGCCTTTCTTTATTTTTTTTTCTTATAGCAACTATTATTATTAATATTATTATTACTATTATATGTTGGCTCATCTTCTTGACTCGGGTGTTCTTGGCTTGACCAAAGTTCATCGTTTACGCTTCAACGTCCACACGAACACCTACCAAAATAAAAAAATAAATAAATAAGTACTAAAAATTAATAAAAATCTATACAACGACAAAAATAGGCCAACAAACGAATACACGCCTAAAACTACTAAAAACTATATACAAAAGACTCAATTATAACAAAAAATATATAAGAGAATAGATGTGTTTTACGACACATCAAAAAGCTACAAAACAATAGAAATATGCTTTTGTACTGGATATTTGTTCTGGCATTTTTTTTTCTGAACTTTTAGTCATGTTCCATTTTGTTGTTTACTTTATAAAAAAATATGTTAGAAATAGTGAATAGTCTCAACGAATTGATATTATTTACAAAGATTACATTTTTATGACAATATATATCTATATCTATATCTATATCTATACATATAATATTTAGGAGCAATTTTTGATACATGGCATTCATTTAGCCCCTAGCAATTAATTCTCATCCATCATGGCACAATGAGAGAATTAATAAAATTTTCTTTTTTTTTAAATCAAAAATCCCGAAATTATTAACTCTCCTAATTTATCACAATTATTAACTTTCCTAATTTTAAAAGAATTCTTCCCTTATACTCTTCCTTTACAAAGCTTTCTTCCCTTACAAAATTTAGATGATTAAATAATCAGATGGAACATAACCTGTATCTCAAATTCGTGTCATCATCCTCTCCATTTCCACAAACCCAAATCAGGCGATCGTTCAAATCAACCATTCTTTTATCGTGTTCTTCATCTTCAATCCAAGGTTTTATCTCTTCCATTCTTTATTAATCAAATCGTTCTTCATGTCAATGTTTTCTCTTTATTTTTTTCGTGTTTTTTCCAGATTTCTTTGTCGATTAAGGTATGTTGTCTCTGTTTTGACTAATTTCAATTATTTATATACTTGATTTTGTATTGATGTTCTTGGTTTTACTGATTGTTCTTGGTTTTTTGTTTATTATTGTTCAGTCATGTTAATTGTTTTGATTTTGTATTGATGTTTTAGGGTTTATATTTTAGCTTTCGATTTAGGGGTTTTTAGGGTTCGACTGATAAGATTAAGTTTTGATTGATTGTTCTTTATTTTTTGATGGATTATTATTAAGACTGATTAGGGTTAATGAGTGATTAGTGTTCGACTGATAAGACTAATGTTTATGTGTTAGGTTTCGAATTAGGGTTAATGTTTTAGGTTTCGGTTTAGGGTTAAATTGATGTTTAAAAAAACCTACGAATGGATTGTTATGATTTAGCCACATGGCACTTTGTGAGAATTAATAAAATTTTCTCTTTTTTTAAATCAATAATCATTCAATTACTTTTGGTCAAAATCATTTACTAATATTATTATTAACTTTCCTAAAACCTTGCTCAATCATAATTTATAATAATTTTAGTTTTTTTTAAAATCAAAAATCATTAATTACTTTGGTCAAAATCGGTCAATAATATTAAATACGTATTTAAAAATAAAAATCAATAAAATGCTTCATCTTCTCTTTAAGGTTTGATTTATTAAGACTGATTAGTGGTTTAAGTGTTAGATTTCGAATTATGTTTAATGTTTAAGGTTACGATTTATGGTTAAATTGATGTTTTAAGAAAGCTACGAATGGATTATTATGCTTTTAGGTTTCAATTTAGGGGTTTATGATTTAGGTATCGATTTAGGGATTTTTTTTTGTTCAATTGATGTTTTAAGGTTTATGTTTTTCAAAAAACAAGGTTTGTTCAGGCTTTGTAATGTGGTTAGAGGTGACGGTAATTAGGTGGTTTAGTTTATGACGTTATTTTGGTAGGATGAAAACTTTTAGTGGGTAACTTTTGACTAAAATGGTTTGTGGTTTGTACTGACCAACTTTAGCACGTTTACTACTCATGTGGTAATTCGTGAATTTTGGGGTTTTTTATGTTTAGAATCACTAATATTTTGGGTTATTCTTATTAGTTAAAAACACTATATTTTGCATATTATGTTATGGATATAAGTGGTATATATTAATGTTATTTTGTTGTTTAGGAACTAAGATAGTAAACATAGTTGATAAGGGTTTCTTTTTAAAAAAAACTGTTTTTAAAACAATAATGTTATTTTTTTAGTAAATGGTTTGACCTTTCTTAAAAATTCATTGTAATCTCTTATTAATAACAGTTTTTGTAATTATGGAAATAATTTAATTTTTAACAATCAACCGTGATATTTAATATTATTGATAAAACATTAATTCTTATTTTCGGTTAGTAAATGGTTTGACTTTTTTAAAAATCATATTAATTTCTTATTAATGTCAATGTTTGTAATTATGGAAATAATTTATGTTATACACAACCATCTGTGATTTTTTTAAAAAAAATTCCTTTTGAAAACAATAATTGTTTTTTTCGGTTAGTATATGGTTTGACTTTTTTTAAAAAATCATATTAATTTCTTATTAATGCCATTTTTTTTAATTATGGAATAATATTTTATGTTTTACAAACCATACTTGACAAACAATCAAAAGTAAATTTTTGGTAAATTGAAATCGTGCAATTTTAGCAAATAAAGAATCAAGGTTTGACTTTGTTTTTTAAAATTCAAACACAATCTTTGAATGCAAAACAGATTCAGTTTTTTTTTACTTCTAACAATTTCTGAGTTTTTATTAACTGTAATATTTTAAATTTTGTTCAACAGAAAAAATAACAATTACTAAACCCAATCAAACAAATTTAACAAACAATTAAAATAAATTTGGTAGATTGCCATCTTTAAATTTTAGAAACAAACATTCAAATTTTAGAAATAAACAATCAATCTGTTTTTTGGTAAATTTAAAACATTGAAAGATTGAAATTAACCATTCAATAATTTTTTTTAAACATTAATTTGTAGTTTTTTGGTTTATAAATTTAACATTTTAGTTAATTTTTTTTTTTTTTTTTGATACTTTTAGCAATGTTTGACTTCTTTAACCACCTTAATTGTTTGACACGGTTTGACTTTTTTTAGTCAATAGATACTAACAAACAATAAATTATATTTAAAAAATATACCTATACAACTTAAAAATCTACGGATTATATATGTTTAAGTTTATTTTAGGTATATTGAAATCTTTACATTTTATACCTATACATTTTAAAAATCGTCTATAATTTAAATAAAAAAAATTCGAATTTTTAATTATAGCAACATTTTAATCTAAATTAATTATAGCAACATTTTAAGCTAAATTAATTTTGATTTCCATTTTATATTACTTGTGTTTTTTCATTTAACTTATGGTTTTTTTAAGGTAATGACAAAGGAACACTGTTATCTAATATATCTAACGGTAAACGAATTTCATATATTTTACATCTTTATTTATATGCTAATGGTATTATGCAAGTAATTTATTTTTCTTCACAGTTCTCTCGAATGAAGAAAAAATTAAGAATGCGGTCGAGTGTCGCAAATTTAGAAAATTACAACTAGATGGCAAGAGATGCAAGGCCAATAATCCTACAAATGATGGAATACAAAATGTACCACCAAGTGGAGTATTTAACTGCGACTCCATTGAATCTTCACACCGTTTCAATGTGTCTAAAGATGTGGTGTATAAAGAAATATTTAGTGACATTTGAATACATTGTGTATTGGTTTCTTTTAAATCTTCATAAAATATTTCTGCTACATTTTTTATATGTTTTACCCCTCAAAATAATTGTACGTTGGTGAACCGCGTGTAACGCGGGCAAAGATCTAGTCTATAATAAACCAAAGCCATTTTAATGACATGGCATTCAAAGAGGCATTCTCCCATTTGAGAGTGCCATGTGGCATGCCATGTCATTATGTTTTAAATTTTTATGTTTTTTTAATAAGTTAAAAATATTATAGATAAAACCTACTTCTCTATTCTATTAGTAATCATCTAAGTCTTCTCCGACACCCGCGGCAACGTCACCGGAAAAAGCGGCAGCAGCCGTGGCTCCGCCGTGCCACGAGGCGTCAACGGATGCAAATAAAACCCTTTCTCGAATACTACCCTTAGGTGTGTTTTTCGTTAGGTAATTCGTTTAGCGAATCTATTTTGGGGGTTATGCACTTTATAAGTATTTAATTGTCCGATTTCTTTGTAGGGAACTTGCAATTCAGATTGCTGAACAGTTTGAGGCCTTGGGATCGAGCGTTGGTTTGAGGTCTGCAGTGGTGAGTTTTTTTTTTGCGATTTGCAGATGTTTAAATTGTTTGTAGATATAAGATGTTCATTCGTTTGTTGTATTATGGCACTAAATATTGTTTAAATTGTTTAAATTATATGCACATCATCTTTAATTTGATGAAATCTATCTATACATATAATAAACCAAAGCCATTTTAATGACATGGCACTCAAAGAGGCATTCTCCTCTTTGAGTGTGCCATGTGTCATCCCATGTGGCATTGAGATATTTTAGGAAAAAAAATTTAAAAATAAAATTAGATTTTTCTCTATTATGTTCCCTCCCATAATTTTTAAACGTTAATATCTTTTATATACGAGATTTTTTAAAGAAAAAAATTACACCAAATTAACGAGCGTTTTATTATCTTTCCAACGAGTATCATAGTGCTATATAAAAAACGGAGAAAAAAACGACTATTTTTTTGTGGGGTTTTGTTCATACAAAAATAAACACAAAGTGTTCAGGTAAATCATTAATCATGTATAGCCAACTCACTAATTATGTTCAAATAAGTAAATATGAATTTTATTTTCAACATGCGTTAGTATTGGAGTTATACATTGTTTTAGGTCAGATATTATTATTATTATTATTAGAGTTATACATTGTTTAAGGATAGGCGTTAACATTGGAGATTTTAATTGTTTTAGGTTAGGTGCTACTCGAAGCTTTCTTGCATGTAACTGTAAAGCGAAACATTCTATTTCATATATAATATTAATATGTCATATTAGATTTCTCAACTCGGGACGTTCCCGGGGTATAATCTAGTTATAAAATATTAGAAAGTAACTTTAGCGTCTTTGTGCTGCCCACTCGATGTACCGTCTATAATAGTGATGAAATTGAATATATGTTGTCCTTTGATACATTAGTTTGTGTAATCTCTCTTATTTTGGAATTTTCAACTTATGATAATCGTAAGTGTATCTTTTTTTTCAAATGTGATTACATTTGAAACATGATGTATCTTCTGGCATTAGTTAAGTTTCTTTGATATTAGTCTGGCAGTTGTGGTTTAACAGGGAAGAGGGCGTTACCACGTCATTGCCATGTAGGCATCTATATACATATCAGTTAAGATGTCTATAAAGAATAGCATTTTGTACACAATTGGTTAATTTTGTGTTTATCTAATTGAAAGAAGGTTTTTTTTTTAAAGTCATATGATGATCTATGATTTAGATATGAATAAATTGAGTGTGAAGTGATGTATGTGCGATGTTAAGTTGTTTTGTTTTCTTTAATTATAGAATTTAATGTTTGGTAAAGAGTTTTGGTTTTTAAAACAGACAGACTTTGGTGAAAGGACATGAAGAAGGGCATGGGGATGGAGGTGATCGTGATCATGCTGATGCGGTGGCTGCATAGGTACTACTTTGTTGTATTGGTTAATATGTTCTTTTTATAGGTTTTATTTTCCTAAAGCAGTTTTATCTAATTTATTGTCTATCTTATTCATCCATCTCTCCATGTTTAATATATTATATATAGTAGATGGTGAGAGATTAATTAACTTTGATATATGTATTTTCTGTTGACTGATTTCATAGCAACATGTTTACATTGGAAAGCTATGATTCCTTGAACGATTATAATCCTGTCACGGAAGATGCATTAGCTAATAACTTCTTGATTCCTTTTGAAGGAAAACATCGGTGGTGGAGATTCTCTTGCAGAGCTTTGCGGTGATTCTTTGAAAGATTTTAACCCTATGCTTCATGTTTCGGTAGAAAAAGGTATGCCTTAATATCTTTTAAATGTTAATATCTTTTATATACGAGATTTTTTAAAGAAAAAAATTACACCAAATTAACGAGCGTTTTATTTTCTTTCCAACGAGTACCATAGTGCTATATAAAAAACGGAGAAAAAAAAACGACTATTTTTTGTAACCCGACAGGTATTGTGTTAGGTTTGGAATTAGTTTAAAAAAAATTATGGGTTTGGGTCGGGCCTGGGATTAGGTGATACCCGACCCAATTACCCTTTTTTTATATTAGAATATGATAACTTATGGCAGAGATTTGTTTATAATAATAATAATAATAATAATAATAATAATAATAATAATAATAATAATAATAATATTCATTAATCATATATTGGCAGATGCCATTTTTATAGTTTAGATACTTTTAGTTTTATTCACTTTACTTAGATTTCTCAACCCGGGACGCTCCCGGGTATAAACTAGTATATATCTATTATCTATTAATATTAATATATATAAAAGAATTGAACATTGCTGACGTGGCGTGCAATGGTGCCTTCAACCTCTCCATGAAACTGTCACGTGGCATCATAATTGAAATATTTTAGTGTTTTTGAATTATTTCCTTTTTTAATTAAATTGAGTTATTTTATGAAAAATAATTTAAAAATAAATTTAAAATTTTCTCTCTCATGTTTCCTCCCATAAGTTTTAAACGTTTATATCTTTTATATACGAGATTTTTTAAAGAAAAAAATTACACCAAATTAACGAGCGTTTTATTATCTTTCCAACAAGTACCATAGTGCTATATAAAAAACGGAGATAAAATCGACTATTTTTTGTGGGGTTTCGTTCATACAGGAAAAAAACACACAAAGTGTTCATGTTATTCATTAATCATGTTTTTTTCTTTTAAACTAGGTTCTTATCTACGATGTTGAAAATCAACTCAATCGCCATGTTATCATTGGAATTTTACTAGGTATACTTAATCAAGAGAGGCTATGAGAAAGAATCGCGCAATACTGCAACACATGGTGTCACCTTTTAGCAAGGTTATTTTTTTATTTATTTAATTACAAGAGTAATAATTATTACTATTAGTATTAGTATTATTAGAATGGTTATATTTTCAACCCCGGGACACTCTCGGGATGACTTGATAGTTGCTGACGTGGCGTTCAAGGGTGGTCTCAACCATCTCTTGATTATGCCACGTGGCATAATGAGATGCAATGGTTACAACTTCCAACTTAAGTGTTTGTTTAGTTGATTAGGTTAGGAATTATAAGAGCCATTAGAATGTGAGAAATTAAAGAGATGTGATGAGTTTTTGAATAGTTGTAGCTTACATAAGTGATTCTTTAGATGATTACTGATTAGGTTTTAGATTAAGGAATATGAGTTATTACTGATTAGAATACTATGAACATGCAATGATTGAGATATTTTGTGGTTAGTTAACTTGAGCCATTTGCAATAGGTTATCACGTAAAATAAGATTTTTCAACCCCGGGACCCTCCCGGGATAATCAGCTAGTATATATATATTGCAAAGCTAGATATCCTACATCTATTAATATATATAAAAGAATTGAACATTGCTAATGTGGCGTGCAATGGTGCCTTCAACCTCTCCATGAAACTGCCACGTGGCATCATAATTGAAAGATTTTAGTGTTTTTGAATTATTATTTTTTTTAATTAAAAAAAAAGATAAACATAAAATCCTAAATTTATATCTCTATCTCTCAATTACTAAAATTAAATTGAGTTATTTTAGGAAAAAATAATTTAAATTTTTCTCTCTTATGTTCCTCCCATAATTTTTAAACGTTAATATCTTTTACGTTCTAGATTTTTTAAATAAAAAAATTACACCAAATTAACGAACGTTTTATAATCTTTTCAACGAGTACCATAGTGCTATATAAAAAACGCAGAAAAAAACGACTATTTTTTGTGGGGTTATGTTCATACAGAAAAAAAAACACAAAGTGTTCAGGTTATTCATTAATCATGTTTTTTATTTTAAACCAGGTTCTTATCTACGATGTTGAAATTCAGCCCAATCGTCATGCTATCATTGGAATTTTACTCTTCTAAAGATGGATAGGTATACTTCATCAAAAGAAGCTAGGAGAAAAAATCACGCAACACTGCAAGACATGGTGTCACCTTATAGCAAGGTTATTTTTTTATTTATTTAATTACAAGAGTAATAATTATTACTATTAGTATTAGTATTATTAGAATGATTATATTTTTCAACCCCCATCATGAATTCTACATCTATATAAGTCAAAGTCAAATTGTAACATATTTTAAATTACGTGAAGATGATTATATGTTGAAGGTTATCCTTTTAATATTGTATTATGTTTAATATGGTTTATGCTTTTTATTTTTTTAATTTTTTAAATGAATGTTTTTAACTAAGATTAATTATGTTTAAGTTATTTACTCTTTTCGTGATTTGAGTTTTCTTCTTTTACCATTTTTTATTAAATCATATTAAATTTTTCAACCCCGGGACCTTCCCGGGGTAATCAGCTAGTGTCATAATATTATGCAATCTCTCTTTTAAGATGTGTCACATAGGATTTGATGTGGCAACTCTAGACCAATTAAAAAAAGTAATAAATATAGTTTAACCTAATCTATTATAATTACTAAATTTAAATTGAGTTATTTAAGGAAAAAAGAATTTAAAAACAAATTTAAATTTTTCTCTCTTATGTTTCATCCCATAATTTTTAAACGCTAATATCTTTTATATACGAGATTTTTTAAAGAAAAAATTATACCAAATTAACGAGCGTTTTATTAACTTTCCAACGAGTACCAAAGTGTTATATAAAAAACGGAGAAAAAGCGACTATTTTTTGTGGGGTTTCGTTCATACAGGAAAAAAACACAAAGTGTTTAGGTTATTCATTAATCATGTTTTTTCTTTTAAACCAGGTTCTTATCTACGATGTTGAAATTCAGCCCAATCGTCATGCTTTCATTAGACTTTTACTCTTCTAAAGATGCATATGTATACTTCATCAAGAGAAGCTAGGAGAAAGAATCGCGCAACACTGCAACACATGGTGTCACCTTATAGCAAGATTATTTTTTTATTTGTTTAATTACAAGTGTAATAATTATTACTATTAGTATTAGTATTATTAGAATTGTTATATTTTTCAATTCCAGGACGCTCCCAGGATAAAAGCTAGTATGAAAAATAAATTAAAAGATTTAAAAAATAAGTTAACACCTCCATAGCTGAATGAAACTCAAATGAGAGTAAAAAAGAAATGGAGAAAAAAAAAAAGATGTGATGAAAGTAGTAAATTGCAGTTTCTTTCTTTAGGTTGGTTTAATGAATGTAAATGAATTAAGAAACAAGCGAATGTTTGAAAGTAAATGATCAAACATGTTAAAACAAAACATGTGTTCATATTGTTCGTTTAATCAAATGAAAAAAAATGTGCATGTTTTTCCGTTTGTTAAATGAAGAACGTAAAAGAATTTCGTCCAAACTGTTTACAAACGGTTCATTAGCTAGTGTTGATTGGAGAAAAAAAAATTATTGTTAAAAAATTATAATGGGTTGATGTGAAAGATCAAAGAAATAAAAAAGAAAATCCGGTTGGTTGAACAACAAATAGATAATAAATTAATTTTTTTTTTTTTTTTTTTTTGTAAATAAAAGTTTCCATTGATAAAAAATGGTAAATTACATAAGGATGGTAGGTAGGCGGGCAACAAGCTGCGCCGCCACCCCTTTTTGAATAGAAAATCTCAATCTGCTAAAAACAAAACCCCGTCCTTGGGGGGTGGAAAAGTTGCTGTGCACTACTCGTTGAACCCGAGCCAAAAACCGCACCGCCTCCGGTGCCAAGGAACCGAACGTGTCGAAGGCCAAGGAAACGAAAACATGCTTGGCCTTTTAGTAAATACTTTAAAAGAAACACTATTTTAGTAAATACTTCATAACACTAGTTTTGAAAAAAAAAAAAAAAAAGAAAACAAAAAAAAAAAAAAGCCCTCCATTTTTATTGCAGTTTTTTTTCATTTTTTGATAGTTCAATATAAAAACATTTGTGTATCTGAGAGTGTTAGTTTTTAATTTGTGCTTTTGGTGAAATTGCAATCTCAGGTTACGGATTATGCTGACGTTTGACATTTGATTGGTGAAACCGCAATCTCAGGTTGCGAAATATGTTGACGTGAGGACATCTTATTGGTGAGGTGGAAATGATACAATGACTACTTTATTCATATAGGCAAAAACCGCAATCTAAAATTGCGGTTACACCAAATGCAAAAATCATTTTTTTGACAACTTCCATTTACACAAAACTTTAGTACGGTAACAACCCAAAAGAAAAAAAAAAAAAAAAAAAAAAAAAAAAAAACTGCTCTTGAAGAAGATAATATGTTACAAATAAGACGAATATTTATTTAAAATATCTTTTAAACCGTTTAACTTTTCTAAGAACCCTACAATAGTTATGACGTTTCAATGCAGGTCAGATAGTGGGCCGGACTTTTTACACAGAAAAGTTGGTCTGACAAATCTTAATGTATCGGGGTATTATTTTTTTCAGTTTTTGTAAAGGTATTTATAAACCATACACCATATAATTAGGATTCATACACCCTGGCTCGCATTACAGACTAACAGGAAGCTGCCACATACTGAAAATATGATGTCATATCCCTTAAATGTGATGCCACATAATGTGTTATTATTTTAATATTTTTATCGGTAAGAAAGAAAATAACATAAAACAAGAAACAGACTAGAGGGTAACCAGCCAAGATGTACCGGGCGTAAGGAAAGTTTTTTTTTTTTCATTAAATGCATGATATTATAATGGTAGTAGGAATGCGTATACCCTTTGTTAATTTTTTATTATAATGTGGTTGGATAATTGTAGAAAATGAATATAATAAATGAAAAAAAGGTTTTGGAAAAGATGTTAGAGGCCAAAAAAGTTGTGCACAAAAATTTTGGGTGATGTTATTTACATCTTAGGGTTTTTTAGGGTTTCACAGGTCTTTGTGGTTCGCAGAGGCCTCTGTGAGCCGCAGAGGTGTCAGAGCCTCGAAAACAGCAACCCTATACGGCTCGCAGAGGCCTCTGCGAGTCGCAGAGGTGTCAGAGCCTCAAAAACCTAACCTTTCTGCGGCTCGTAGAGCCCTCTGCGAGCCGCAGAGGTGGGTGCCCACAGAACATTCAATGTCCAGGCTGCAAAACAGCTTTTGTCAGTGAGCTATGTGGCCCGTAGAGGTCTCTGTGAGCCGCAGAGGTCATATAGGGTTAGAAAGTACGAGGTATCCGAGTATCAGACTGACAATTCTGGCCAAATAATCCCTCTGCGAGCCACAGAGACCTCTGTGGGCCACAGAGATCTGGTTGTTGAGAACATTTAAATACCTCTGCGACCCGTGGAGACCTCTGCGAGCCGGAGGTGGGGGGCGGTGTAGAGGTGGAGATCCCGAGGCCCGTGCCCGATCCTCAGGCCCAGCAGTATCCGCCACGCGTTTTTCGGGCAGTGAAGTTGAATCCTAGCGTCGTAGAGCAGCTACGGGTGATAGAAGAGGAGGCCGTGGTGTCGCGTCAGTGGCGGAGAGGCGTGCCGGGTTGAGAAATTTAACATGATACATCAATTTTACATATGAAATAGACTGATGTATAACTCTAATATTAATATCCAACCTAAAACAAATTAATAATGTACAACTCCAATGCTAACACCTAACCTAAAAGAATGTAGAACTTTAATGTAACTCTAATATTAACACCTATCCCAAAGACTAAACAAATTTACAACTCTAACATACTAATATTGGTACCTAACTTAAAACAACGTATAACTCTATTAACCTATTCGGCTCTGGTTGAAAAAAAAATTCATATTTACTGATTTGAACATAATTAGTGACTTGCCTATACATGATTAATGATTTACCTGAACACTTTGTGTTTTTTTTCCTGTATGAACAAAACCCCACAAAAAAATTTCTCCGTTTTTTATATAGCACTATGGTACTCGTTGGAAAGATAATAAAACGCTCGTTAATTTGGTGTAATTTTTTTCTTTAAAAAATCTCGTATATTAAAGATATTAACGTTTAAAAGTTATGGGAGGAAACATAAGGGTGAAAAATCCAATTTTGTTTTTAAATTATTTTTTTCCTAAAATATCTCAATGCCACATGGGATGACACATGGCACACTCAAGAAAGAGAATGCCTATTTGAGTGACATGTCATTAAAATGACTTTGGTTTATTATATGTATAGATATTTTGGGTACATTATGTTTTGAAATGCTTGATTATATTTGTCTGTCTATTTATATAAATGTTTGTTATACACTTACACGCTTATCGAGACAACATAGGGAACAAGAAATCGCTTACACGCTTATCGAGACGATAATATGCGTTTACACGCTTATCGAGACGACAACGGAAACAAAACAAAAAAACCACTTACACGCTTAACGAGATGATTATATACGCTTAACCGCTTACACCTAAAAAAACTAAAAACTAAAAGTGCCATCTTGTTAGCGTTATTTTATTAAAAATTTTGTTGGCCGTTCTCAAAAAAAAAAAAAAAAAAAAAAAAAAAAAAAAAAAAAAAAAACGAAGGTAAAAGTAGTAAAGTATTAAAGTGATATTCTACGCAGCCCGCAGAGGCATAAGTCAATGATTGGCAATGATTGACACAGACCTCTGTGGCTCGCAGAGGTCTCTGCAAGCCACAGAGGTTGGTGCAAATAAATTGTAAGGAGGTGTAAATAAGTCTTGCCAAAATTTTAGAGTTTAGTGTGCACGAGTTTTGGAGAGGAAAGGATGACATGTTAAAGTTAAACGTCTTTTTGTTTTTGTTGCTTCCCCCTTCCTTCCCCTTTGTCCATGTAAGCGCCACGTCATTTCCCCTTCCCCTCGCCCAAACAAGGGAAATGGTTCCCCTTCCCTTTTTTATTAATTTCATTTTTATTTATTTTATAAATTAGATTTTCATTAAAATATTATTTTCATTAAACATAAAATAAATTACATAGAAATTAAAAAAAAAACGAAAATACAATAAAAACCCGGAAATAAATAAAAAAAAAAACTATCAATTAAACGCTCATCCAAGCCATTTTTTGGCGATTTTGTCTTTTATTTTCGCCGCCACCGCACGTTCCGTTTCATCAAGGCTATCGAGAGGTTCTCTCATCAAGGCGAATTCGGTTGTTTCCTGTCTCGACATTTCCATTTTGAGGCGGTCCCTTTCCAACTCTATCCTCGCCAAGTCTCTCGCCGCGACGTCTTCTTTCTCCTTCCTTTCCATCTCTAGCCTCGCCAAATCCCTCGCCGCCGCTTCTTCCTTCTCCTTCTTTCTTTCCAAGTACCTCTCCGTTTGCTCTTGTTTAAAATCGTTAAAGTTTTTTTAGCAACTCTTCAATTTTTTCCACCGCCTTGTCTCTCGATCTGTGGCCAGTATCAACACCCTTGCCTTTTGAGGCCGCCGCTTTCTTGGCGCGGTCCCTACCAATCGCCCTCTCACTCTCACTTGGTGGAACCTCGTCTTCAAACTCCGGGTCATAGTACAACGAGCATCCGACCCACCACCACTATAACTCCCCGTTGCGCTCGTTTTAGACCTCTTCGCTTGTTCCACCTCATTAGGCACCGGTTTGAACTTTTCACACTTCACCAAAATCTCATACGCTTTCATGTACCCAAATGCCCCGTGCTTGTTGGTGTATGCTTCAAGAGCAACCTTCAACACATTCTCATCACTTTGCCCGGACGTACGATTATTCCAAGCTCTTTGATAAAAACCCCCAAAAGCTTGACATTTTGTAATCAAGTCCCGACACTTGGTACTCACGGAGTGAACCCGACGGTATTCTTCACGTTGTAACAACTTGAAAAATTCCTTAACAACTTGGTTCCAAAACCCGTCTCTTTTCCGATTTGTTGCTACAATTATATAAAAAAAAGTTAGTTTTTATAAAATATTAAAAACGAAATTTAAAAAAAATATATACATACATACATACATACATACATACATACATATATATATATATATATATATACATATACGAAACGTTTATAAAAAAATATAAAATTTACCTAGTATTGGGTCCGTAGAAGCGATAACCCAAGCTTGTGCTAGCGCCTCCAACTCGATGGGAGTCCAAGGAATGGAATCGGCCTTGGTACTAGGACCGTCATCTTTGGCCCGTTTTTTTCCCCTTTTTGACGGTTTTTTTGCTTGGGGCCGGTTGGGTTTCCGGTTGGGTTTCGGGTATGTGATCATCGTGCGAGGCCAAAGAAACAAAAATCGTGCTCGTGTTGTGTTTGTGTTTCGGGTATTGGTTGCCATTGAGGTGGTTGCATTTGAGGTGGATGCATTTGCCATGGTTGTTGTTGAAATTGCCATGGATTCAAAGGGGTGTTAAACGCGCCAAAAGATAGTGGTTGAGTCGCGGGAGTACCGGGTGTGTTAGGAAATCCGAACGGGGGTTGGTTTGAGGGGTTACCGGGTGTGTTAGGGAAGAAAAGACGCCTTGGATCCATGAAGATTTTTATAAATTTTTTTATAAAAGATTGGAGTTGGTATAAAAAGTGTGGGGTAAAATGTGGGGTTTGGGTATTTAAATAGGAGTAAAATAGTTATTTTTTTTTATTTATTTTTTTTTTAAATGTTCAACGGTCCCCCAACGTTCAAAAATTTAAAATGTGGCATTGGGAAGTGGGACGGCACCATCGGTGGGATTTTACCGTTTTTGCCGAGCACACATCGGGGGGGGGGGGGGGGGGGGCGGTGTTCCCCGTCGGCAAGGGTGTCCACCTCACCCACCGATCCCCTCTACCAATGCCATACCCCTTGGTCTAACACATGTCACATTTCTTTTACCATTTGGGATGAGGGGGACGAACGTTCTATGTTTGACATTGTCAGTGTAACTGGTTTTTGCTCGTCTCTCATCCTATTCACGGGTGACACTTCCTTCTCACTCTCGTCTCATTCCTTCTCACGGACGCACTTTTACATAAGGATTTTTGGAGGTACCTCTCGTGCACGTCCTCTTTGTCCGTTTCTCTTTCTTTTAAATCCAACCAAAGGCCTCCGTTACAACTACGATAGAGATGGTCTCAGTAATATCACATGTTCTTACATTAGTGAGAGGCATGGACCATTTTAAATAAACACAGTTTACTAAGTGGCTGGCATTTTTTTGGGCTTTTTTATTCTTTTGTTTTCTTTCTATTTGATGCATATTTTGGGTTTATATACTTTTAGATATGAAATTTTAAACTTACGTTGGTGTTTGGGTTGGAGCTTAGGTCCAATCGGCAAAACAAATAAACATGGCTGGCCCTTAATGGGTGTGGGGAGGACTCCCAGCCTGGGCTCAATTTCTCGGGGGCACATAGACCCTTCAGCAATCCAAGTTTTCTTAACAGTGATATTTTTAATTTGATTGATTTTTGTATGTTTGAGCCCCAAAATTGTTAATCAAGTATTAATCAAAGTGAATGGTAGTTTATATAAATCAGAAAGTAAAGAAATGTTGAGAGAGGTTATATTGGAGACCATTGACCATTGACCATCATTATTGAAAACCATTGACCAAGACCAACATGCTCTTCCAAAATTTGTTCCTCCATGCATTATGCCCCAAGACTAGCGCACCTTATCTTATACCTCAAGATTAGCTTATTTCCTTTTCTCCTAGACTTGCATTTCCTATAAATTGTAGCATCTCATTCCATTGTAATTGTACCACACATTTCTATAAAGAACCTCTTTCTATTCTACATCCTATACAAATAATACTTTGTCGTTTTGAGAGTCCGTAACTAGAAACCGAGCAGCCCTCGGCTGTGGGATAAAACCAATAAACCAAACCGAATAGAAAATCGCTTCCGCTTGAATTTCTATATGGTATCAGAGCAGTGTTTTTAATCCTGAAACAATTTGCTCAAAAAAAATTGTTTCTCTATTTTTTGCAAGGAGATGAATTAAAAATAAAATAAAAATAAAGGAGGCAATGAGGGGGTGGAAGCAAGATGGATGACATCGAAGACCACCTATTCTACAAAAAAAGGGAGAGAAGTCAGGTCCTTTGAGCCCGTGAGAAAAGTTGGTTCTTTCGAACCCGTGAGAAAAAAAAAGTCGGGTTTTTTTTTAAAACCCGCAAGAAAAGAAAAGTCGAGTTCTTTGAACTCGCAGGAAAAGAAAATTCGGGTTCTTTGAGCCCGCAAGAAAAGAAAAGTCGCGTTCTTTGAACTCGCAAGAAAAAGAAAAGTTGGGTTTATATCTTTGAACCCGCGAGAAAACAAAATTCGGGTTCTTTGAACCTGTAAGAAAAGAAAAGTCGAGTTCTTTGAACTCGCAAGAAAAAGAAAAATCGGGTTCTTTGAACTCGCAAGAAGAAAAGGTCGGGTTCCTTTGAGCCTGCGAGAAGAAAAGTCGGGTTCTTTAAACTCACGAGAAGAAAAGTCGGGTTCTTTGAACTCGCGAGAAGAAAAGTCGCGTTCTTTGAACTCGCGAGAAGAAAAGTCATGTTCTTTGAACTCGTGAGAAGAAAAGTCGGGTTCTTTGAACTCGCGAGAAGAAAAGTCGGGTTCTTTGAACTCGGAAGAAAAAAGTCGGGTTCGTCAAACTCGCAAGAAGAAAAAGTCGGGTTCATTTGAGCCCGCGAGAAGAAAAGTCGAGTTCTTTGAACTCGCGAGAAGAATTGTCGGGTTCGTCGAACTCGAAAGAAGAAAAGTCGGGTTTCTTGAACCTGCAAGAAGAAAAGTCGGGTCCAAATCTATGAGCACGCAAGAAAAACAAACACTCCAACTTGAAGAGGAGTGTTCGAAAAGAAAGAAATATTACTTGGCAAGTTGGGCGCTATTGGCATACACGCTCCAACTTAAGGGGGAGTATTGGAGACCATTGACCATTATTAAGCTTGACCATTGACCATCATTATTGAAGACCATTGACCAAGACCAACATGCTCTTCCAAAATTTGTTCCTCCGTGTATTATGCCCCAAGACTAGTACCTTATCTTGTACCTCAAGATTAGCTCATTTCGTTTTCTCCTAGACTTACATTTCCTATAAATTGTAGCATCTCATTCCATTGTAATTGTACCAAACATTTCTATCAAGAACATCTTTCTATTCTACTTCATATACAAATAATACTTTGTCGTTTTGAGAGTCCGTAACTAGAAATCGAGCAACCCTCGGTTGTGGGCTGAAACCAATAAACTAAACCAAATAGAAAATCGCTTTCGCTTGAATTTTTATAGGTTGAGAATTAAAGAAGAAAATGAAATGGTTTGAGAAAAAAATTGCAGGTTTGTTAATGAGTGTAGAACTAGATAGGATGAAGAAGATGAAATTAAGAGGGCTCACACTTAGTTGTTTTTGTTTTTTACCGGTTGGTTTTGACTTATTTTATTTTTGTTATGAAACAATTTTTTTTAATTGCCAAACTTTCACCCATTTATATTTTCACCTTTTGTGGGATTCGAACTCCCAACCTCCCTCAAGAGGGTTTGTTCCCTTTACCGTTAGACTACAACCTAAGTGGGAAATAAAATTTGATATTACTTTAATTGTAGCTTAAAAAATAGTTTACATTATTTATTTCGTTAAAGCCTATAGCTAAAGCTAAGAGGCACAATTTTTTCAACTCGGTCCGGGCACTTAAATTTTCAGGGCTGGCCCTGCCAATAAAATAAGATATTAGCTTTTTAAGGTGAAGAGTTTAAGCTCACCAAAAATGGATTTCAGGTAATTTAAACTCGTAAAAAGGTTAGGTACCCCAATGGCTTTTCTTTCCATCTCACACATAAACCAAGTTTGGACTCTTGTCGGATTTGATGATCTTTTTCGTCCATAAAAATTATTTTTACACATTCCCTTATTTTTTGAATATCGAAGTTTTCATTCAAAACAAAAAAGTCAAATTTACATCTAGATAATTGGGTAAGCGGGCAATAAGCTGCGCCGTTATCCTTTTTTGAATTGAAAAACATACCCTACTAAAAACAAACCATTGGTTTCTTGGACTCTGCGAGTCGCTATGAACCACATTCTGAACCCGCTCTAAGAAACGAACCGCCTCAAGGGCTAAGGACCCAAATGTGTCGAAGTCAAACGGAAGGAACACGTGCTGATTCTCTAGACAGGCTGCCTCGTGCTTAGCCACCTTCTCAGCTTCCGCCCTCAAAACCGCTTGTCCCGGAACGAAGCCATTGTCTCTCAACCCAACCAACGGGAAACCCCAGTGAGGTCGACACATGCATGTTTGCCCCCACCCAGCCAAACACAAGGATATCCGCATGACGTAAGGTATCAGTCAGAAAGTTAACATGAGCTTCTTTCTTGGACGAGATTCCAGCGCGTCTAAGCACGTCCCATAAAACATCCCTAACCCAGTCATGACGATACTTAAACCCTAGTAATTCCTTAAATAGTATTTAGTTACTTGGAGTCTATTTTATCATTTTTAATATTAGTAATATTTTTTTCATTATTATGATTTTTTACTACTTCTAATTGCTTTTGTTTTATATTAGTGATGCTAATAATATCGGTATCACATCTATTCCAACCAAACAACATCTGTACTAGTATCAGTACTATCAACACTGATATCCGTTCATAAAGCTTTTGATCAATGTAAAACACGTGTTAATATAGTTTCATGTTATCACAACTTCATTTTTTTGTCTTTAATCATTCTATTGCTATACCAATTACTGGTATCATACTGATATCGTAATTAACCAAATCAATATCAACTGAATTCCCATCACAACACACGGGAAAACTCACCAGTTAATACAGATGGGAAATTAGTCTAATCGAACTAAAATGTTTTAGTAAGTAATTGATGTATGAATTATCCTATATGTTTATAAACCAATGTTCATGAATAGTGCCTCTGCCAGCTGGCAGAGGCTGGTTGGTTTTTTCTTTTTTTATTAAGCCTTAGTTGTTTTAAACGTTTATATATTGTAGTATACAAATATTATAGCAAAAATGTTGCTGGTCCAGTTGGTAAGCCTATTGTTGTGTTTGACAAGGTGCCCGTGTTCGAGCCTTCCAAGCTACTTATGTTATTTTCATTTTTTTTGAGTTTTTGTTTAGTGGATGATAGGTGTTGGGCTTAGTTGCTATACATCTGTACAGGTGACACAACTTTTCTTTTCTCTTTCTTCTTCATAACCATTCTCTCTCCTCTCTAACCTACCTCCTTTCTTGGCCTCAGTTTCATTTTTATGCTACAGAGAGAAGACCGGCACCGTCATATCACACCACAACCCTATTTTTTTTAAGAATCGCTCCAATTTCTTCTTAATTTTTCAATCAGTTCACAGAGATGGGGATAAAGGTTATTTCTTTACCCATTTTAATTATCTTTTCTTATTGTTATAGTTTCAATTAATGTAATTTTAAGTTTAAAGTTCTTTTTGGAAACTGTGTCTTTTTTTGCGTGTGATTAGGGTTTAACAAAGCTGTTAGCGGATAGTGCACCGAAGTCCATGAAAGAGCAGAAGTTTGAAAGTTATTTTGGTCGGAAAATTGCTATTGATGCCAGCATGAGCATTTACCCGTTTTTGGTATATATTTTATTTTTCCCTCTTATTATTTGAACATGTATGACTGATTGTATGTTTACTGATAGTTTTTGTGATGCTATAGATTGTTGTTGGACGAAGTGGTACTGAAATGTTGACCGACGAAGCTGGTGACGTGACCAGATAGCCTTTTAGGCCACATATGTAGTTGCATTCATACATGTAAAAGAGTTGATGGCAAACAAGTTATTATTATATTATTTTACATTCAGTATAGTGGTTTTTGTCTTCTACAAGTAATAAGATTTGAGAGCATGTTCTATTATGCATGTTTTTGGTTGGTTTTGGTTATAAATGAAAAGAATGCCACAACCATCAACGTATTTATCGCTTATGTGTGTTTGTTTTATGTGATGCAGGACGTCGGTGTGTTTGATGACAGAGTCCTGATCAGTCAGCTGGTGGATTTTTTGTTAACAGAAGTCCAAAATTTAGTTATGGTGAATTACATTACATTATAGTTAGTTATATATAAATTATAACCTTGCAAGTTGTTATATGCCATGAGCTAATACTGTAAACCATATTTTCAGGGGAGTACATTTTAATGATACGTATGCGCTTACGCGCCTAGGAGCCTATGTGCTTAAACGAATCGACGCCTAAGCGTATAAAACACTTAAACGCCTACTTTAATAGGCATCTCTGTGCACAGGAAAAACGCGAGTAAGCATGAAAGCGGCTACCTGAATAGGAGCGTAGGCTAATAAAATGCCTAGGTGACTAAAAACCGTTTTGGCAGCCAATGTAGAATCGATTGTTGCAGCTGTATACAGCGATTGTGGGTTCAACTTAGAATGGTTAGTTCCTATACTTATGTTTATTGCAAAAAATATATTTTCCCTTATAGAGTAAAAAACTGATGCATGTGTCCATCCCCATAATTATAGGTGAAATCAGCTAGAGCAATATGTCAGGGCTTTAATCTACAACGAACATGTGGTATGCTAAAAAAAAAGATAGAAGATCATCAAGTTATCCAGGTATGCACTCACCTTAACAAGTGGATCAAATGGCTGCTAAGGAAAGTCAACATTTTTACATGGCAGGCTGCGCTAAACCGTCTTCGTACTCTTGCAGGTCTGCAGCGAAGAAACATGGTCAGCGGTTTTGTTTTCTGCAGGTAATGCGAGGTTGAGGAGGAGGATATGGGCCATCTTTTTGTAGCATGTGGCTTAGCGTCGATAGTTTGGTCTAAAGTATGCTACTGGTGTAATATTTATGTTGTCCCTATTCTCACCACAAATACTTGGAGGAACCCGCTGCAAAAAAGGAAGTTGGCGCGGACGATTATCATCGTGATGTGTTGGGCGATTTGGAAGGCGCGAAATGAATGCACGGCTGCAGATGCTGCTACCAGGGTTAGACTCGAAGGTAAACTGGTTTCTGTATATGGTCAGATTGTGTTGCCTAACACGCAGCTTAAAGATGGTGATGTTATTCAAGTCAGAGTTCGGTAAGTTATGTCTTGTGCTTTAGAAATGTGTATGTGTATGGGATCATGATTTTTTGTATATAAGTGGAGTAGTTGATCTTATCCATGTACATAATGATGAATCCGTTTTGCTGCCCATAGAAGCAAATTTCACATAAACTTATTATTTAGTTATCCCAAGTTGTGTGAAAATACAAAGTTGAATGGCTCATATAAATGGAGTAGTTGATCTTATCCATGTGCATAACTAAATTTTTATTGTGTAGGTTGGACTCGATGGTAAACTGATTTCTATAAATGGTCAGATTGTGTTTTAATGTTATTCAGGTCAGAGTTCGGTAAGTTATGTCTTATGCTTTGGAAATGTGTGTGTGTCTGGGATCATGATTTTTTGTATATAAGTGGAGTAATTGATCTTATCCATGTACATAATGATGAATCAATTTTGCTGCCCATGGAAGCAAATTTCACTTCAACTTATTATTTGATTCAAAGTTATTTCACTTCCAACTTATTATTTAGTTATCCCAAGTTGTGGTATCAACCGAGCAAAATGGGTTTCCTTTAATATGGATTTTGGTGTTGTAACTATGGCACATCATCTTATTATGTCCGAAACAAATTTGCCGTTGTTGAATCTCAATATATATTGGTTGATTTGGTTGACAATAGCTTCTTAGCGTTTTGGTATCAACCGAATAACAATGCACGTCTGTTGCGTAATAAATAGATCTCTAATCGATCACAAACATAGTCGAAAGTTGCGCAACGCGCAACTAAGCATCCAACTAGTTAATACACAATTGTAAAGATATTAATAATTTTAATTTTAATACCATTATATAAAAGAATTTTGGGTCATTGGTATTTTAGTTAGATTTATTTGATATTACAAAATTTAAACTTGTATAGATATATAGCTTTATGTAGGGGTGAGCAAAATTAACCGCCATAACCAATGATTGAGCCGATTTTAACCGATAACCAACATAACCAATGGTTATGGTTATGAAATTTCTTTAACCGACCGAGTGGTTATGGTCATGGTTTTGAAACTTTGGTTAACCAATATAACCATAACCGAACCGAACTTCTAGTTTTAAGACTATGTATTATGTTATACACTAACCATGTCGAGGTTTTTTACTAAAATAAAAGTATGCTAGTAACAATACAATATTGATGTAGGTGACCTTTATTTTAATAAAGAATTAAACTTAGGTTTAAATAAGTTTTTTTTATTGTCTAAAAAAATCTTATTAATAAGGATCACCCATTCTTAGTTTAACAAAAAAAAATGTAATCTTTGATATATTAATCTTGTAATGCAAGGTTTGGTAACTAGGACTTAGTTGTCAATCTTGTAAACTAGGTTTTAGAGATAGATTTCCTAGTTTAAGTCAAAAGAAGTTTCTAGATTATTATAGTTCCATGGTGGACAAAGAATAAAGGCTAGTTTCCTTGTTCTCCAAGGCTAGTTTCCTTGTTCTCCAAGGATTGTAGGCTTATAAATAGATGGATGATTTAGTAAGTCTAGCATTCAATCACAATCAAATAATAAGAAACAAGTTTGGCTTAATTCGTGTGGGTCTTTTGTATCGATTTCTAACAATTGGTATCAGAGCTCAGGGTTGGGTAACAATACGGTCGATAATGATCAGCAAGTCCGGCTAGACAAGAACCGATCGACAAAAGTGATTTGCGATCGGAAGGATCTTAGCGATGGGTTTAGTCTGATCGGAAGCAGGCTGCGGCAGAAGAAGACGTGTCGTGCATAAATCGTTTACAATGGGAGACGATGCTAATCGACAGATCGTTACATCCAAAGACCACAACACGACATCTCTCCAAATCCCACTGTTAACTCCGGTGAACTATACGGTTTGGGCGATGAAGATGAAGGTAATCCTGAACGTTAATAGGGTTTGGGAGATGATAGAACCAGGGACAGATGCTAACGCAAAGAAAAACAACATTGCGATAGCACTTCTATACCAAGGAATACCCGAA
This sequence comes from Ambrosia trifida, assembly GCA_028751855.1. Lineage (NCBI taxonomy): Eukaryota > Viridiplantae > Streptophyta > Magnoliopsida > Asterales > Asteraceae > Ambrosia > Ambrosia trifida. The sequence continues at coordinate 136,015,452 of CM054128.1, read as the reverse complement.
GATTTGGTGCTCCAGATCGGAAATGTAGTCCGTGACTACGGCCAAGGAGATGTGGGAAGCAATTAAAAACCGGCACCAAGGAGCCGAGTAGGTGAAGGAGGCGTGGCTTCAAACCTTGATGTCCGAATTCGAAAACCTAAATATGAAAGAGACCAGTTCGGTGGACGAATTCTCATGCAAAATTGCAAGTATCGCCTCTAAAGCATCAACACTCGGAGAAAGAATAGAAGAATCAAAGCTTGTCAAGAGGTTCTTAAACGGATTGACGAAGAAGTTTATTCACATGGTCGCGTCACTTGAGCAGGTGATCGATCTTAAAACAGTCACTTATGACGACGTGGTTGGACGTCTTAAGGCCTACGAAGAATGGATAGGGTCCGATGATAATCAAACCACGAAGCATGAACATCTTCTTCTTACGTACGAGGAGTGGGAGGCCAAGAAGAAGCATGGAAAGAGCTTCGGCCGCGAAAGAGGAGCGTCAGCCGAAGGTTCAGCTTCACAAAGGGGTAAAGGAAGAGGTCGAGGCAGAGGTTCGGGTCACGTAAGGGAGAAGGAAACCACTAAGAAGACAACAAAGGATCGTTCGAAACTTAAGTGTTTCCGATGTGACGAGTGTAACAACCAGCAAAATTAAGGTAATCCCGTACTAATTAATTAAACGCGATTAACGTAATTAAACGTAATTATGTGTTGATTGTTTAACTGAGGCCTTAGGAAGATAGCAATTCCCAAATAATGCATAGGAATGCATAAGTTTAATGACAAAGTATGATAGGATCATGCGCAAGCAAATCTATCCGGTATGGACACTGGCGAATACCCGGTAAAAATTAAATAAGCGAAACGAACCCCGGACACCCGGAATATATAATAAATGATATTTTCACAAAATATAATGAGTTTTGGAAACCCGAAGCCATACGTGAAAGCTTATTGTACAAATCTCCCGGTAACGAATAAAGTGCGCGTACCGCACCCGATACGCGCGTAACACGTAATTTCACCCGACAAAAGCCGAAATAAATTATCAGTAATTAAACTGGGCTAAATTTAAGGAATATTAATGGTATTTTAATATTCGGGTGACACGCGGTTAAAAACCCAAGAATACCCGGACGGTACCCGAACGAGAGTGACTTAAACATAATATTGGGTAATATTTAGCAAGGTGGACCCCACCCAAGACACCAAGGGGCCGGCCTAGGGGGCCCACCCAAGTGGAAAAACTCTTAATTATACACTTAAACTCTTCATCTCCTTTAATATCCAATTATTTGGACAATAATCATGAGGTTGCATGGATGTGCATTGGCTAAGAAAAACTAACTAATCACTCTCTCTCTCTCTCTCTAAACTCGGCCCAAACACCCCTTAATCCCCCAAAGATTTATTTTGTGATCTTACATAATCTACATAATCTTCCATAATCCTTCAAAGATTTCCATCCAATCCAAGCAAGATACTAGTGATCTTGGAAGATTTGAAAGAAGATAATATAACCCACTTGAGAGAATACTTGAATCAAATCACAAAAACTTCTTCTTCCTTCTTCCTTGTGGCCGTGGGTTTACACCCCTACATTAACACTTTTCTTGCAATTTTTACACTAACAAATCATCTCTAAATCATCATCCATCAAAACCCCTTTTGTGTGTTCAAGAGCTTGGAGCTTAACCCCTTTGGAAAAACACACTAAACCCCATCCCATCCAAGGTTGTTGTCTTCCCTAGCCTTGAGCTAGTAGTAAGTTTTACCTTGTTTGATTCTTAATGTTCATATTTTGTGCTTTTGAAAGCAAGTTGTACATTGATGGGTAATAAAATGGATTTTATAGAGATAATGTGTTTTGTTAGATTAAAAATGGAAGAATAATAATAACATAAATAAATCTTGGATTTATATTAATGAATGTAATATTTGGAGAAAATGTGATAAAATAAACATACACTTGAGTTAATGGGTGATTTGAGCATGATTGATGAAGAAGACTTGAATATGATGGAAGATGATTTTAATCATCATAAGATGATAAGTTAATGACAAAAATATATTAAAATGGGTTAGATAATCATAGGTGAAAAAGTTCCACATTCAAAGTCCACTCACTTGAATAAGTGAAAAGTTGATATTTTGGATAAAAATATGAAACAAACATGTTAATAGCATCTAGGATGGATTATAAGATTATTAAAAGTGGAATGAAGTAAAAACAATCAAGCATTAAGAAAATGGTTCTTCAAAGTCCACTAAAATGGAAGAAAATGCCAACCATGAAAGATAAGATGAAAAATGCATCAAATATAAGTTAAAGGACAAATATTATAACTTGGAAAGACGAGGGGCTAAAATATGTATTTTAGAAACTTTAGTCCCAAAAATGCACTAACAAAGAGTTTGGTGTCAAAAGCATAAATAATAACTTTTCCAAGTGTAGTTTTGATAAACACGAGAAACTTACTTGTGTATAAATTAAAAGAGGTATTTTTATAAGGATGGAAGTTTTATAAAAATAAAAGGGGCAACACGAGGATTTTATAAAAATAAGATTTTATAAAATATTAGTAAAGACTTGGGAAAAACTTGTACAAAAATGGATACTTTTATATAAATGGGAATATAAAAGTATCGGAAACATTTTTGGGTTACAAGTTGGACAAGTTGGGCTAAACGTACAAAGTATATTTTCCAAGAAATAAACGTTCGGAATCGGAAGTAGGAATAATATTTCCATAGAACGCGTAATGGAAACAAATATGAAAAACGCTAACTAACGAACTTGGTTACATGAGCTAAACGGACATATGAGAAAAACGCCGTTATGACAAGATGAAAATATACATATATATTTTAAGAGATAAAATATATAACGAGGGTGAAACGTGCGTAACACTTTCCTAAGTGTAGAAAGAATATTCGTGGGAAAAGAAAACACAACGTAACGAATCAAAAACGCTAAACGACACATGAACTTAACAAGTAGTACCCACGCGATGGTATATGTACATATGCTCGTTTTCGACGAATTTCTAGTATATCTATTTGAATGGGAAAATAGATATGCGAGAAGGAAAACCGAGACGAGTAGGTGAAATATATCTACGAACGTGTGAATACCGACAAGATCCTAGTACATTTATTTAAATGGGAAAATAAATGTGCGGTGTGGTGAGTCTAGTCGGGCGTTAAGAGTATGTTACCAAACGACAAGAACTTAGCATATTTATTTGAATGGGAAAATAAATATGTGGCAAAGTGAGTCGGATCGGATAATAAGAAATCATATTATATCGAGCGAAACGATCTTAAGTATAATTATTTAAATGGGAAAATAATTATACGCGGGGTAGAGTCGCGTCGAGAATAATAGTATACAAGTCACAAAGAATATTAACAAGGATAATATATGACTTGTAAGAAAAGGGTAATCCATCGCCAATGAACCTAGGATACGAAACTATTAAACGGGAATTGGGATAAAGACGTGGTCGGGAAGTTGGGTGTACAACTTGCCAAGGCACATACACCATAGGTGTAGTGACTTATACGCCTAGAACATTTGTAGGTGCGGGATCACAAACTTTACTATTTTCTTCTTTGAGCCGGGCACAGTTACAGGTGAGTCTCACGGCCCCATTTCTAAACTATTTAACGTTTTTACGGGGGAAAGATATGTTGGGATTTGTTTGACGGGTTGGACACTTGAGTTGTGATCGCCACTCGGGGTTGAGACCTCCCCACTATAATCATTAATTCAGGAAAGTGAAACCGAAGGAATATTTGGATAGTACTATTGGTGCCTGACAAGGCCCACCCCTAATCGATAGCGTCGATTATGCATCGGCTTATGCCTGGGGTGCACGTATTCTGAAATCAAGTCGTAGGAATACCGAGTAACGACTTGGGGCGGGGGCATTATTAATTGTCTTGGTTTGGTTATAGGCTCAAGTAAATTGTAGGACTTTGCAACTCCTATAAATGTCATAACAAGGATATCCCCATGAGATAAAGTTTATTAAAAACAAAACCTGTGAACTCACCAATATTTATATATTGACGATTTTTAAACATATCTTTCAGGTAATTGACTGATGAAGGTTAACGTGGCGAGCAGGGTCGGGGGAATCTCCAAGTTGGGCGTTGGATGTCATGAAGGGGGTCTCGTCTCTCTATCCCAAGGATTTCGGGATATAGGGAGGAGCCTCCCCATTTATTTCAAAAACAATTTTAAGATTATGTATGAATAATTTGACATGATTTTCAACGTTGAATAAATACCCGTTGTTTAATTAATATTGTGGTTTGCATTAATCTTGGCTTAATCCTCTCGAACCGTCGCGCCACGTGTTTCCGCCATAGGCGTGGTGTGACAGAAAGTGGTATCAGAGCCAAGGTTATAGCGAATTAGCATTTTTAAAAATCTAAACTATAACCGGATTGGTTCAAAAGACAAAGCTTTTATAATAAATGCGAAACGCAATAAATTTTCCAACGACCATTTGGGTATGAGGAGATTCCGACCACGCTAGCCATGAGTAAGGATACGTGTTATTCTAGTATTAGATGTTAGGAAGAGTACTGTAGATGTGTGCCTTAACTATCTAACGAATAATACTTAAATATTAGTACGGTTCTTTTGCCAGGATGTCAGACGCAGGGAGCGTAGCACCGAGCTACGACAGTAGCATCCAGATCATCCCAGCACCGCCAGCGGAGCCGATCGAGGTTGTGGTACTCGATCCTGAGGATGACGATATGGAGATTGACGCTGCCGCAGAGGGCGCAGACGGAGACAGCTCCGACGAGACTGACCCGAGCGAGGACCCAGCGTGGGCCCCCGCTGGAGGCGACCTGGCCGCCGTGGCCGATTTACCGATGGCCGAGGCACCACAGGCTGACTTGCCTCTAGTGCCATTCCAGGCAGCACCACTGCCAGCACTTCCCATCCGAGCCGTCAGGGACTTCCCTGTAGGCTGTGCAGGTCCATCGAGACCCGTCCCCACACAGTCGGAGACCGTGGAGTCTCCATGCGACCGACATGCACACGTCGATCGTGAGCCCCTACCCACCCCACTTATTCCCGTTCCCCCGGGCATGAGACTCGTGCCCGTTTCCCGAGGACACAACGGGTGGATCTCGGATGACTCCGATGATGAGTCGACCGCATCGGTAGAGCACATTGCTGTGCCGATCCCACCAGCAGACCAGGAGGAGCACGTCGCTCCAATGATAGGGCATGCCACCACTGCACCGGCCACCCTACCCGCCTTACCCGAGCCCGTACCACAGGATGGGCCAACTTCTACTGGGCACATCCTTGAGGACAGCTCAGCCCGTAGCTCTGAGCTGCACCGAGCAGGTTCGGCAGCTCATGCCACTGCTAGCCCTCCCACCCCTACCACCGTGATATCCGCTCCATACTGGGTCGCTGTCACACAGCCCCTCATGGTCCCACTCGCCGAGCTTATAGTCCCCTCACCAGTATCCATGACGTTACCTATCACCACCTTTCCCGTACTACCACCCCTACCCGAGATGCTCCCCACACCACCACCTGCACCATTCACTATGGATGCAGGAGCCCCTTTTCTGTTACCCCCACTTGCACCATACACTCTAGGTGCAGGAGACCCATACCAGGTACCACCCCATTTCTTCACCGGATTACCGGGCTTTGCCCCACCCTTCACCCCCTACCTATACCCGATATAGTCGGCCCATCCCAGCCGACTTATACTGACATCCCTGGGCCGTCGCAGCCCCACGGGATGGCCCCACTGTCAGGACCGGCATGGTCCACGGTGATCTCCTTGGAGAGAGACTTCCAGACTCTCACCAACACGGTGCAGCGCACCGTGAACCAGATGGAGCAGCAGGCCCAGCTCATGTGGGCCAGGATCATCGATGCCAGAGATGCGCTGGCACATTATGCTGAAGAGTTGCTGAGCATGGACGCTCATTGTGGGATTACGGGCGACGCACACTTTGCGCATCGCCAATTCTTGTACGATCGCATTATGGCGATCAGTATGACCATTAGCATGTGCGCCCCCCAGTATCAGTACCCGCCGCCGCCGCCACCACAGTAGCGATACTTCATAGACACTTGGGGGATCACCTACGGACATAGTAGTAGTAGTAGTAGTATGATAGCACAGTATGGGTTATAGCACCCATCTGCATTTTTGCCTAGCCGAGCGGGATTGTGCCGGTATATGACATTATATTTCTAGTGTATTTCAAAAGAGCAATGTATGAGGAATGTATCCTCGGTTTTTGTTATTATGAACAAATCATTGTACTCGTGGTATTGAAATTAATGAAAAATTTTGTTATGGTAAAATATGTGTTATGATTGTCTACGATTATTATTACCTGTTCTGTATATATTGTGATTGTGTGATGATGTTGTGGTGATTATTGTATTCATGTGTTGTGTCGTTATTTATACCTTATGTATGACGATATTGTATGAATGATCGCCAAATTAACCTTTGATAATGATTATTGAAGAAAAATGGCACCAGCCACCCGAAGCAACAGTGGAAACGAAAGACTACCCACAACACCCGAGGAGCTTGAAGCCCTAGTTTCGGGACGCATCGCCCAAGCTCTCGCAGAACACAATGCCACGCGCACTGAAAGATCGCGAGATCGAACAGGGAGCGACCGACGCGAAACCTCCCCTACCGGTAAGAGGGTTTCGAATATATGCAACAGGAGTTTTCGTAGAACTCCTACCTCATAATAACATGCTATTTTATTATTGCAGAAACGGCCTCGCGAGAGCGTGGCTGCACATTCAAAGCTTTTCTGGACTGCAAACCACTCAACTTCAGTGGCACTGAAGGCTCTGTCGGACTAGTCAAGTGGTTCGAGAAAACTGAAGCGGTGATTCGTATCAGCAGCTGTACCCCGCGACAAGCTGTCATGTACTCCACTAACCTGTTTCTGGACCAAGCACTAACATGGTGGAACATCCAAGTGCAAACACTGGGAGACGATGCTGCTTACTCCTTGTCATGGTTGGAGTTGAAGGAACTAATGATCGCCGAGTACTGCCCGGCGAGCGAAGTGCAGAAGCTAGAGACCGAGTTCTGGAACCTCACCATGGTTGGATCGGACGTAGCTGGATACACGTCCAGATTTCATGATCTCTCCCGGTTAGTGCCTCGCTTAGTTACCCCGGAAAGCAAAAAGGTGGAAAGGTACCTATTCGGATTAGCGCCACAGATACGCGGCATGGTCACTGCTTCCAAACCTACGACCATGCGCGAAGCTATCGACCTCGCCTTAAGCCTCACTGAAGACGCCATTCGAATGGGCACCCTAATCCGAAAAGTATCAGGGTTGAAGCTTACTGAGTCCAGCAGTGTTGAGGGTAAGAATCTGGGTACGAGTTCAGCGGTTGGGTCAAGCGAACAGGGAAATAAGCCGAGGGTTGGGAAGCGTAAGCGCAATGAGAGGAAAAAGGACGGATCATCGGGAGGTTCAGGAAAGAAAGGGAAAGGGTATGTAGCCACTGGGTGTGGAAACAATGGAAAGCAAGGTTACCAGGGCAAGAACGAAGTGATCTGCGGTAAGTGCCGCCGTTCTGGGCACAAGACAGAAGACTGCAGGTCAGGAGCACCAAAGAACGGAGGAGCGAGGCCCTGCTTCGCATGTGAATCGCTCGATCATTGGAAGAGGGATTGTCCCAAACTCAACAACCAAGCCCGTGGGCGGGCGTTCGTGATTGGTGCCGGTGATGCGAGACAAGACCCTAATGTGGTCACTGGTACGTTCCCTCTAAATGGTCATTATGCTTCAGTATTGTTTGATACTGGCGCTGATTTTAGCTTCGTGTCTGTCGAATTTAAATTTACTTGGACTAAAAACTAGTAAGCTAGACACACCATACTCTATAGAACTGGCTAACGGTAAGACTATAGAAACTCGAGAAGTAGCGAAGGATTGTAAGTTGGATCTCTGTGGTCACAAGTTTGGCATTGATCTGTTGCCAGTCGTGCTGGGTAGCTTTGACATAGTTGTTGGCATGGATTGGCTATCCGCACACCGCGCCGTCGTTGTTTGCAACGACAAAGTGATTCAAGTTCCCCTCGCAAGCGGTGAAACCCTATCGATCCAAGGGGAAAGGCGTGGGACGCCGTTAAGAATTATTACCAGCATGAAGGCCCGAAAGTGTCTAAGGAAAGGTCTCGTCGCATTCTTGGCGCACGTGGTAGATAAGAAGGCCGACGAGCGAAAGTTAGAAGACATTCCGATAGCCAGAGACTTTCCAGATGTGTTCCCAGAAGATTTGCCGGGATTGCCACCACCCCGACAAGTCGAGTTCCGCATCGACCTTGTTCCAGGAGCTGCACCCGTAGTGCGATCGCCATATCGCTTAGCTCCATCTGAGATGCAGGAACTATCTGGTCAACTGCAAGAGTTGTTGGACAAAGGTTTCATAAGACCAAGCTTCTCACCCTGGGGAGCCCCCGTCTTATTTGTAAAGAAGAAGGATGGCACTTTTCGAATGTGCATTGACTATCGACAACTGAACAGTTAACCATTAAGAATCGCTATCCTCTTCCTCGGATCGATGATTTATTTGATCAACTTCAAGGATACAGTTTCTACTCCAAGATTGATCTAAGGTCCGGCTATCACCAGTTGCGTATCCAAGAAGAGGATGTACCGAAAACAACATTCAGGACTCGTTATGGGCACTATGAATTTTTGGTAATGCCATTCGGTTTAACCAACGCACCAGCCGTTTTCATGGATTTGATGAATCGCGTGTGTAAGCCATATTTGGACAAATTTGTCATCGTCTTCATTGATGATATCTTGATCTATTCACGCACTAAGGAAGAACACGAGGATCACCTTCGGTTAATCCTTGAAGTACTGCGCAAAGAGAAACTCTATGCTAAGTTCTCGAAATGTGACTTTTGGATTCGAGAGGTTCACTTCTTAGGCCACGTAGTGAATGAAAAGGGTATACATGTCGATCCCGCCAAGATCGAAGCAATCAAAAATTGGGACGCCCCTAGAACTCCTACTGAAGTACGACAATTTCTTGGCCTTGCGGGTTACTACAGAAGGTTCATCGAGAACTTTTCTAAGATAGCACAGTCTTTAACCATGCTAACCCAAAAGGATAAGAAGTTTGAATGGACGGAAAAGCAAGAAGCGGCGTTTCAATTGCTAAAGGATAAGTTATGTGGCGCCCCGATACTATCACTCCCCGATGGTACGGAAGACTTTGTGGTCTATTGTGACGCCTCTCACCAGGGATTGGGTTGTGTATTGATGCAACGAGAGAAGGTCATAGCATATGCTTCCAGACAACTAAAGCTCCACGAGAAGAATTACACCACACACGACTTGGAATTGGGAGCCGTGGTATTCGCGCTCAAGATATGGAGACATTATTTATATGGAACCAAGTGTACAATCTTCACCGATCATAAAAGTTTGTAGCACATCTTTGACCAGAAGGAATTGAACATGCGACAACGGCGATGGGTCGAATTATTGAACGACTACGATTGTGAGATAAAGTACCATCCCGGGAAGGCGAACGTTGTAGCCGACGCCTTGAGTCGCAAGGAACGGGTTAAGCCATTGCGTGTCCGAGCCTTGGGTCTAACCATCCACACGAACCTGACTGACCGAATTCGTGAAGCTCAAATTAACGCTCTTAAACCCGAGAATGTCAAAGGTGAAAGATTGCGGAAGATGGTTGATTCACTGGAGCCAAAGGCGGATCAAGCCTTGTATTTCAGGAATAGAATTTGGGTACCAGTGTACGGTGGACTGCGTGAACTGGTATTGGCCGAAGCTCACAGTTCACGATATTCGGTTCACCCTGGAGCAGACAAGATGTTCCACGATTTGAAGGAATTTTACTGGTGGCCAAATTTCAAAAGAGATATAGCGGCATATGTTGCGCGATGCTTGACTTGCGCGAAGGTCAAAGCCGAGCATCAGAGACCATCCGGCTTGCTTCAGCAACCGGAAATACCAGAATGGAAATGGGAACGAATTACTATGGATTTCATTACCAAGTTACCCAAGACAACAAGCGGCCATGACATGATATGGGTAATCGTTGATCGATTGACAAAATCTGCACACTTCCTCCCGATTCGCGAAACGGATAAGTTGGAGAAACTGACCCGTTTGTACATTAAGGAAGTAGTGTCTAAGCATGGTGTACCTATTTCCATCATCACCGATCGAGATAGTCGTTTCACCTCAAGATTTTGGGAAAGTTTGAATGAAGCCCTCGGTACTCGCCTTGACATGAGTACCGCATATCATCCACAAACCGATGGTCAGAGTGAACGAACCATCCAGACCTTGGAAGATATGTTGCGGGCATGCGCAATCGATTTCAGCGGTAATTGGGATACACACTTGCCACTGGTGGAGTTTTCGTATAACAACAGTTACCACACGAGCATTCAAGCTGCACCTTTTGAAGCTCTATATGGACGCAAGTGTAGATCGCCTCTATGTTGGGCCGAAGTTGGAGAAAAGCAACTTACCAGACCCGAAATTGTTCAAGAGACGACAGATAAGGTCTTTCTGATAAGAGAACGTCTCAAAGCGGCACGTGACCGGCAGAAAAGCTACGCTGATATGAGACGAAAGCCTTTGGAATTTCAAGTCAGAGACAGGGTCCTACTAAAGGTGTCACCTTGGAAAGGTGTCGCGCGCTTTGGGAAGCGCAGAAAACTGAACCCACGATATGTTGGACCCTTCGAAATCCTGTCCAGAGTAGGCCCCGTAGCATACAAGCTCAAGTTACCACAAGAGCTTAACGGTGTACATGACACGTTTCACGTGTCGAACTTGAAGAAGTGCTTATCAGACGAAACTCTCATCATCCCCGCAGACGAAATCCACATTGCCGACAAGTTACACTTCGTCGAAGAACCAATCGAAGTAACCGATTGGAAGGTCCAAAAGTTAAGACGCAGTAAGATCAGATTGGTCAAAGTGCGTTGGAATGCCAAGCGTGGACCGGAGTTCACGTGGGAAAGGCTGGACCGGATGAAGCAAAAATATCCCGCCCTATTCGAGAAGACCCCTATACCGGAGAGCTCGAAGTGAATTCCGGGACGGAATTCTCTTAACGGGGGGAGAATGTAACAACCGGCAAAATTAAGGTAATCCCATACTAATTAATTAAACGCGATTAACGTAATTAAACGTAATTATGTGTTGATTGTTTAACTGAGGCCTTAGGAAGATAGCAATTCCCAAATAATGCATAGGAATGCATAAGTTTAATGACAAAGTATGATAGGATCATTGGCAAGCAAATCTATCCGGTATGGACACTGGCGAATACCCGGTAAAAATTAAATAAGCGAAACGAACCCCGGACACCCGGAATATATAATAAATGATATTTTCACAAAATATAATGAGTTTTGGAAACCCGAAGCCATACGTGAAAGCTTATTGTACAAATCTCCCGGTAACGAATAAAGTGCGCGTACCGCACCCGATACGCGCGTAACACGTAATTTCACCCGACAAAAGCCGAAATAAATTATCAGTAATTAAACTAGGCTAAATTTAAGGAATATTAATGGTATTTTAATATTCGGGTGACACGCGGTTAAAAACCCAAGAATACCCGGACGGTACCCGAACGAGAGTGACTTAAACATAATATTGGGTAATATTTAGCAAGGTGGACCCCACCCAAGACACCAAGGGGCCGGCCTAGGGGGCCCACCCAAGTGGAAAAACTCTTAATTATACACTTAAACTCTTCATCTCCTTTAATATCCAATTATTTGGACAATAATCATGAGGTTGCATGGATGTGCATTGGCTAAGAAAAACTAACTAATCACTCTCTCTCTCTCTCTCTAAACTCGGCCCAAACACCCCTTAATCCCCCAAAGATTTATTTTGTGATCTTACATAATCTACATAATCTTCCATAATCCTTCAAAGATTTCCATCCAATCCAAGCAAGATACTAGTGATCTTGGAAGATTTGAAAGAAGATAATATAACCCACTTGAGAGAATACTTGAATCAAATCACAAAAACTTCTTCTTCCTTCTTCCTTGTGGCCGTGGGTTTACACCCCTACATTAACACTTTTCTTGCAATTTTTACACTAACAAATCATCTCTAAATCATCATCCATCAAAACCCCTTTTGTGTGTTCAAGAGCTTGGAGCTTAACCCCTTTGGAAAAACACACTAAACCCCATCCCATCCAAGGTTGTTGTCTTCCCTAGCCTTGAGCTAGTAGTAAGTTTTACCTTGTTTGATTCTTAATGTTCATATTTTGTGCTTTTGAAAGCAAGTTGTACATTGATGGGTAATAAAATGGATTTTATAGAGATAATGTGTTTTGTTAGATTAAAAATGGAAGAATAATAATAACATAAATAAATCTTGGATTTATATTAATGAATGTAATATTTGGAGAAAATGTGATAAAATAAACATACACTTGAGTTAATGGGTGATTTGAGCATGATTGATGAAGAAGACTTGAATATGATGGAAGATGATTTTAATCATCATAAGATGATAAGTTAATGACAAAAATATATTAAAATGGGTTAGATAATCATAGGTGAAAAAGTTCCACATTCAAAGTCCACTCACTTGAATAAGTGAAAAGTTGATATTTTGGATAAAAATATGAAACAAACATGTTAATAGCATCTAGGATGGATTATAAGATTATTAAAAGTGGAATGAAGTAAAAACAATCAAGCATTAAGAAAATGGTTCTTCAAAGTCCACTAAAATGGAAGAAAATGCCAACCATGAAAGATAAGATGAAAAATGCATCAAATATAAGTTAAAGGACAAATATTATAACTTGGAAAGACGAGGGGCTAAAATATGTATTTTAGAAACTTTAGTCCCAAAAATGCACTAACAAAGAGTTTGGTGTCAAAAGCATAAATAATAACTTTTCCAAGTGTAGTTTTGATAAACACGAGAAACTTACTTGTGTATAAATTAAAAGAGGTATTTTTATAAGGATGGAAGTTTTATAAAAATAAAAGGGGCAACACGAGGATTTTATAAAAATAAGATTTTATAAAATATTAGTAAAGACTTGGGAAAAACTTGTACAAAAATGGATACTTTTATATAAATGGGAATATAAAAGTATCGGAAACATTTTTGGGTTACAAGTTGGACAAGTTGGGCTAAACGTACAAAGTATATTTTCCAAGAAATAAACGTTCGGAATCGGAAGTAGGAATAATATTTCCATAGAACGCGTAATGGAAACAAATATGAAAAACGCTAACTAACGAACTTGGTTACATGAGCTAAACGGACATATGAGAAAAACGCCGTTATGACAAGATGAAAATATACATATATATTTTAAGAGATAAAATATATAACGAGGGTGAAACGTGCGTAACACTTTCCTAAGTGTAGAAAGAATATTCGTGGGAAAAGAAAACACAACGTAACGAATCAAAAACGCTAAACGACACATGAACTTAACAAGTAGTACCCACGCGATGGTATATGTACATATGCTCGTTTTCGACGAATTTCTAGTATATCTATTTGAATGGGAAAATAGATATGCGAGAAGGAAAACCGAGACGAGTAGGTGAAATATATCTACGAACGTGTGAATACCGACAAGATCCTAGTACATTTATTTAAATGGGAAAATAAATGTGCGGTGTGGTGAGTCTAGTCGGGCGTTAAGAGTATGTTACCAAACGACAAGAACTTAGCATATTTATTTGAATGGGAAAATAAATATGTGGCAAAGTGAGTCGGATCGGATAATAAGAAATCATATTATATCGAGCGAAACGATCTTAAGTATAATTATTTAAATGGGAAAATAATTATACGCGGGGTAGAGTCGCGTCGAGAATAATAGTATACAAGTCACAAAGAATATTAACAAGGATAATATATGACTTGTAAGAAAAGGGTAATCCATCGCCAATGAACCTAGGATACGAAACTATTAAACGGGAATTGGGATAAAGACGTGGTCGGGAAGTTGGGTGTACAACTTGCCAAGGCACATACACCATAGGTGTAGTGACTTATACGCCTAGAACATTTGTAGGTGCGGGATCACAAACTTTACTATTTTCTTCTTTGAGCCGGGCACAGTTACAGGTGAGTCTCACGGCCCCATTTCTAAACTATTTAACGTTTTTACGGGGGAAAGATATGTTGGGATTTGTTTGACGGGTTGGACACTTGAGTTGTGATCGCCACTCGGGGTTGAGACCTCCCCACTATAATCATTAATTCAGGAAAGTGAAACCGAAGGAATATTTGGATAGTACTATTGGTGCCTGACAAGGCCCACCCCTAATCGATAGCGTCGATTATGCATCGGCTTATGCCTGGGGTGCACGTATTCTGAAATCAAGTCGTAGGAATACCGAGTAACGACTTGGGGCGGGGGCATTATTAATTGTCTTGGTTTGGTTATAGGCTCAAGTAAATTGTAGGACTTTGCAACTCCTATAAATGTCATAACAAGGATATCCCCATGAGATAAAGTTTATTAAAAACAAAACCTGTGAACTCACCAATATTTATATATTGACGATTTTTAAACATATCTTTCAGGTAATTGACTGATGAAGGTTAACGTGGCGAGCAGGGTCGGGGGAATCTCCAAGTTGGGCGTTGGATGTCATGAAGGGGGTCTCGTCTCTCTATCCCAAGGATTTCGGGATATAGGGAGGAGCCTCCCCATTTATTTCAAAAACAATTTTAAGATTATGTATGAATAATTTGACATGATTTTCAACGTTGAATAAATACCCGTTGTTTAATTAATATTGTGGTTTGCATTAATCTTGGCTTAATCCTCTCGAACCGTCGCGCCACGTGTTTCCGCCATAGGCGTGGTGTGACAACGAGTTAGGCCACTTTTCAAGCGATTGCCCCACCCGAAGCAAAACCGAAGAGAATAACCTCACCCTTGACGACGGACCGGTGCTCTATATGGCAACCCATGAAGGAGTGTACTTGAATGAAGACCGAGTTGACTTGAAGAAGACAAAACAACACTTGGTTTCTGGATAACGGGGCGAGCAATCATATGACAGGAAACAAGGAATGGTGTTCGAGTTTAGACAACCGAATAAAAGGTAAGGTTCGGTTCGGAGATGGTTCATGCGTGGAGATCAGAGGCCGCGTCACAATTATCCTAGAAGGCAAGTCGGGTAAGCAGCGGATCTTGAAGGATGTTTACTACATACCTTCGCTGAAGAATAACATAATCAGTTTCTGGCAAATGGATGAGTCAGGACACAAAATAACAATCGAGCATGGCGTATTGTGGATGTTTGAACCAAACGGATCGGTTCTAATGAAGGTACCTCGTTTAACCAATCGTGTTTATAAGATTAACCTAAAAGTTGTTGCGCCAGTCTATTTACAGGTTAACATGCATGACGAGTGTTGGCTTTGGCACGTCAGACTCGGTCATCTTAATTTTGATGCGCTGAGGACGCTATCAAGAATCTCGATTGGGCTACCATTCATCAAGAGACCATTCGCAATATGTGACGCATGTGTGATAGGAAAGCAAATAAGGGGAGCTTTTCCAAAGGAAGTCAAATATCGCGCGTCAAAGCCGCTTGAGCTACTCTATGCCGATCTATGCGGAGCCATCTCACCAATGACTCAAGCAGGAAATCGGTACATGCTACTGATTGTAGATGATTATAGCAGGTTTATGAGGGCTTACATGGTGAAAACCAAAGACCAAGTTCCTGGAATTCTAATCGAGTTCATCAAAGGAGTAGAGAGGAAACTTGGGACAAGCCTAAAAACCTTGAGAACCGATAATGGAGGAGAGTTCACATCGCATGTACTAGGAGATTTCTGTAAGGAAAAAGGAATTTCAAGGCAATACACGGCTCCCTATACCCCTCAACAAAACGGGGTAGTTGATGTGACACCCTGCATTTTCAAAATATTACTTTTACTGAACTCTAGTTAACTTGCATGTACCTTCGTGACTAAATCCATAACTAGGGTTAGCTAAGAAGGTATTTTGATATATCATGGGATAATAACATATATTAGATGATATTTACGCACGTTATAACTAGGAAGGTTTTGGTATTGACACACACCCGAGTCCTGTATCCCGAATGTTGGTGATTTATCAAACATGCATGATTATATGAACTATTGAGTGTTGATGAATGTGAAGTAACACGTGTATGTGAATTGCATGCTTATGTGAATTACTGCGTATTAGTTAACTTGTACGTAAACCTTATGAGATATGTGCACTTATGATAAACATAATATGAATTAATAAAACAGTAGTTTTATACAAGTTAGTATGATTAATATTGTCGGGATTAATCTCGAGAGTTAGATAGGGTTAACGGGCTCACTTATCAGATAAAACCCCTAGTGCCCAAAACCTTGGCCCATAACTCAATCCTAAAGTGTATTATTTATAAAAAAAAAAAAAAAACACCAAACCCTACAACCCCATATGCGCCGTGAGCAAGGAGGCTCCCACAACCCTCTCTCAATCTCAATCTTTCACCGATTTCTCACTAGTTCAAGCTATTTCGGGTGCTACCTTGAGATTTTAAGGACTTTAGCAATTCAAGATATGTGTTTTACGTGTTATATGATGAATTTTAAGGCTGGAAAAGTTGTAAAAACTCTAAGAAATATTCATGTTAAAATCGCAAATCAATGTATGTAGGATATCTTGGATGTTTGTTGTGATTGTTGATGAGTATTGTTGATAGAAATCATATCTAGGGTATGTGGTACGTAAATACATAGATTTAATTGTGATAATATGGATTGAATTATGTTAATATGAGTTATTTTATGATTATGGGTTAATAAGAATGATTAGGGTTCATGAGAAGCATGTTATTAGAATTCTGATTTTCTGACAGATTCATTGTGACGAATAGTAGGGCTGTTATAAGGTGATTAACATGTGTAATCTGATTGTTTCTGATGCTAAAACATAACCTGTGATGTTAGCTTTTCAAAAAGTCCAAAATCATGCGTTTTGGACTTGTTTTGGTATGTATTCATGATTTTATAAATTTAAAGGTCATATCAGATTTTTGGAATTATAAATTGGGTCAACTTTAAACGGTCATAACTTGAGATTTACAAAGGGTTAAGTTATGAAATTTGGACAGTAGGTCAACATTGGAAAACATTGCCTTTTCCAATTGGATTCACCTCCTTTGCGTGAATACACAATATTTGGGAAGTTTTCTACTAAACTGACCTGCTGTGGAAATTTTCTGGACATAACTGTGTTGTACAAATTTTAATAGTTTTTGTTTTTGGTTGTGATACAAAACAAAAATATAGGTTATCAAATGAATCCCAATGAATATTCAGTAAAAATTTGGGAGTTTAATTCGTTCGTTAATTGTTTTAAATAATTCGTTTTTCATAGCGTACAATCTGCCCTGAAAACGCAGATTGTGTAAGGGATGTTTACGTGACTATTTGGAGTCTTACATGGTATGTATTTGACATGAACTTGCATGAATACTTATATGAGATGTGTATGAGGTATAAAACTGATAATAATCAATATGATCACCAACGGGATACGTAGGACTTACTTGTGCATGTAGAGTCATTAGGTGTCACTACACGGTTTGTACTTTAAAAGTCTTGGACAAACGAGTTGTATGGTGTTTTGGTTATGCACATATACTCACCTAGTGACATTTGTAATAGGGAGTCGGTAGCTCATTATTGTTTGAGGAATTTGGATTATTCACGTGCAACCTAAGGTGAGTTTCACTACTCTTTTCTCAAAAGCATGCGTCTCAGGTTTGAGACAACTTATTAAACTTTTTCTAGTCCAGTTTGGGACTACTTTTACATCCCGGGTTTTGCGGTGCTTTGACTCCTTGTGTGAGTCGGGTTTTCTATTCCTTATGTGAATCGGGTTTTTATCAGTTTGTACTTCAACAGTCCTTTGTGAACTAAACACACTCTATCTTTTGAAAGTCCTTACAATATTATTGGGTTAATCACTGGAGGCGAACGGGGTATTAGTTGATAACGCTATTAGGTTGTGCAGCAACCTCATGCTTGAGGTGCTTGGGACACGGGCATGGACTTTTGACCACGCTCTTGAGGAGCAAAAACTTACTAGAGTTGATAGACACTAGTACTAAGGCAAATTAACAACTTCTGTATGTTCCCAATAATCTCCTGTTTAGTTACAATGAGTGGGCTAGCTACCCCTGACAAGCTTAAAACTGATGGTTTAAAACTTTGATAACTTTACACTTGCTACTTAAATTGTGAACTCACCGACCTTATGTTGACACACGCTAACATGCTTTTGCAGGTAGTTAGCTTCCGGTGCCACGATTAGAAAGCACTACACACTTCACTGCATTTGGGGACTTGGGCATACACCTAGCTTACATATTATGCTTTTACGTTATCCTTCATATGGTTTTAATTTGGGCACGTTGTTTTGCGCATGGTTTTTAAAAGGTTTTAATTTGGTTTACGCTTCCGCAGCTTAACTAAACCTGATTTTTGAAAACGAACTAAATGGTTTGGGCATTTAGAGTTCGTTCATATGACTTATGGCTATGGGATCCTGGTGTGTCACGCGCCTCGCGGTAAAACCCCACAGTGGAAATTTGATGGTGTGACAGATTGGTATCAGAGCCATTGGTTATAGTGAACTAGGACTGCATGTTGAGTCTAGTCTATAATCATCATAGCATAAGTACACTCACAACTTATGTGCACAAATAGCTTTTAGCTACATATATCTACAATATATGATTTCGGGAGATATGTTATCTTCTATTTCTAGACCTAATTCTGAACACGTCAATGGTGGTAACCCAGGGTTACACCAGGTGGCGCATTACTGGGAGTAGTATCCTAACAAACCTCATGGATGAGGAAACAACAATAGTACAAAGGAGGGAGCCCTTGCGAGCGTTGTGGCGCACATACACAAGAAGCTGCACGATGCGCATGACGTGGTACCATTAAATCGAATCAACTGTGAAGAAATTCAAATACTGAGACTTATCTTTTTTTTTTCACTGAGCAAGGAGACAATTAGTTTATGTTCCTTGTTACTTGATCTTTCTTACTTCCATTTGAAACTCAGGCGGGACTGGGTTGCGCATATAGAACTTATTTCTTACCTTAGTACCTTACGCCTAGTATGAGTGGGCGGACGTATGACTGCATATCCCTGTTACTCATAAGTATATGGTAGATTCATGGGAACACGTTAGATCGGGGTTTGTTACACACACTCTTGGGGAGTTACGTAAGGCCTGCGATGCAGTGCAACATCTCAAAGGATGATGTGACACCCCGCATTTTCAAAATATTACTTTTACTGAACTCTAGTTAACTTGCATGTACCTTCGTGACTAAACGCATAACTAGGGTTAGCTAAGAAGGTCTTTTAATATGTCATGGGATAATAACATATGTTAGATGATATTAACGTACGTTATAACTAGGAAGGTTTTGATATTGACACACACCCGAGTCCTGTATCCCGAACGTTGGTGATTTATCAAACATGCATGATTATATGAACTATTGAGTGTTGATGAATGTGAAGTAACACGTGTATGTGAATTGCATGCTTATGTGAATTACTGCGTATTAGTTAACTTGTACGTCAACCTTATGAGATATGTGCACTTATGATAAACATAATATGAATTAATAAAACAATAGTTTTATACAAGTTAGTATGATTATTATTGTCGGGATTAATCTCGAGAGTTAGATAGGGTTAACGGGCTCACTTATCAGATAAAACCCCTAGAGCCCAAAACCTTGGTCCATAACTCAATCCTAAAGTTAATTATTTATAAAAAAAAATAAACACCAAACCCTACAACCCCATATGCGCCGTGAGCAAGGAGGCTCCCACAACCCTCTCTCAATCTCAATCTTTCACCGATTTCTCACTAGTTCAAGCTATTTCGGGTGCTACCTTGAGATTTTAAGGACTTTAGCAATTCAAGGTATGTGTTTTACGTGTTATATGATGAATTTTAAGGCTGGAAAAGTTGAAAAAACTCTAAGAAATATTCATGTTAAAATCGCAAATCAATGTATGTAGGATATCTTGGATGTTTGTTGTGATTGTTGATGAGTATTGTTGATAGAAATCATATCTAGGGTATGTGGTACGTAAATACATAGATTTAATTGTGATAATATGGATTGAATTATGTTAATATGAGTTATTTTATGATTATGGGTTAATAAGAATGATTAGGGTTCATGAGAAGCATGTTATTAGAATTCTGATTTTCTGACAGATTCATTGTGACGAATAGTAGGGCTGTTATAAGGTGATTAACATGTGTAATCTGATTGTTTCTGATGCTAAAACATAACCTGTGATGTTAGCTTTTCAAAAAGTCCAAAATCATGCGTTTTGGACTTGTTTTGGTATGTATTCATGATTTTATAAATTTAAAGGTCATATCAGATTTTTGGAATTATAAATTGGGTCAACTTTAAACGGTCATAACTTGAGATTTACAAAGGGTTAAGTTATGAAATTTGGACAGTAGGTCAAAATTGGAAAAACTTGGCTTTTCCAATTAGATTCACCTCATTTGGGTGAATACACAATTTTTGGGAATTTTTCTACTAAACTGACCTGCTGTGGAAATTTTCTGGACATACCTGTGTTGTACGAATTTTAATAGTTTTTGTGTTTGGTTGTGAGACAAAAAAAATATGGGTTATCAAATGAATCCCAATGAATATTCAGTAAAAATTTGGTAGTTTAATTCGTTCGTTAAGTATTTTAAACAATTCGTTTTTCACAGCGTACAATCTGCCCTGAAAACGCAGATTGTGTAAGGGATGTTTACGTGACTATTTGGAGTCTTATATGGTATGTATTTGACATGAACTTGCATGAATACTTATATGAGATGTGTATGAGGTATAAAACTGATAATAATCAATATGATCACCAACGGGATACGTAGGACTTACTTGTGCATGTAGATTCATTAGGTGTCACTACACGGTTTGAACTTTAAAAGTCTTGGACAAACGAGTTGTATAGTGTGTTGGTTATGCACATATACTCACCTAGTGACATTTGTAATAGGGAGTCGGTAGCTCATTTCTGTTTGAGGAATTTGGATTATTCACGTGCAACCTAAGGTGAGTTTCACTACTCTTTTCTCAAAAGCATGCGTCTCAGGTTTGAGACAACTTATTATACTTTTTCTAGTCCAGTTTGGGACTACTTTTAAATCCCGGGTTTTGGGCTGGTTTGACTCCTTGTGTGAGTCGGGTTTTCGATTCCTTATGTGAATCAGGTTTTTATCAGTTTGTACTTCAACTGTCCTTTGTGAACTAAACACACTCTATCTTTTGAAAGTCCTTACAATATTATTGGGTTAATCGCTGGAGGCGAACGGGGTATTAGTTGACAGCGCTATTAGGTTGTGCAGCAACCTCATGCTTGAGGTGCTTGGGACACGGGCATGAACTTTTGACCACGCTCTTGAGGAGCAAAAACTTACTAGTGTTGATAGACACTAGTATTAAGGCAAATTAACAACTTCTGTATGTTCCCAATAATCTCCTGTTTAGTTACAATGAATGGGCTAGCTACCCCTGACAAGCTTAAAACTGATGGTTTAAAACTTTGATAACTTTACACTTGCTACTTAAATTGTGAACTCACCGACCATATGTTGACACACGCTAGCATGCTTTTGCAGGTAGTTAGCTTCCGGTACCACGATTAGAAAGCACTACACACTTCACTGCATTTGGGGACTTGGGCATACACCTAGCTTACATATTATGCTTTTACGTTATCCTTCATATTGTTTTAATTTGGGCGCGTTGTTTTGCGCATGGTTTTTAAAAGGTTTTAATTTGGTTTACGCTTCCGCAGCTTAACTAAACCTGATTTTTGAAAATGAACTAAATGGTTTGGGCATTTAGAGTTCGTTCATATGACTTTTGGCTATGGGATCCTGGTGTGTCACGCGCCTCGCGGTAAAACCCTGCAGTGGAAATTTGATCGTGTGACAGTTGAAAGACGAAATCGCACAATAATCGGTACTACTCGAAGCATCATAAAGGCCATGTCTGTACCACAAGTCTTTTTGGGGAGAAGCAATCATGCACTCAGTTTATTTGTTGAATCGCTCTCCAACGAAGGCATTGCAAGGCTTAACGCCCTATGAAAAGCTCAAGGGAAGGAAACCAAATCTTTCAAATATTAAAGTGTTCGGGTGTGTAGGGTTTGTTAAAATCTTAACACCTGGACAGAAGAAGTTGGATGATTGAAGCTTGCTAATGGTGTACATGGGTTCTCAACCGGAAACAGGAGAGAATACGCATCGGATGTTTGACCCGATCAATGGACGGGTACACATAGTTCGAGACGGGGACGTAAAGTTCAATGAGACAGAAGAGTATGATTGGAAGGATTACGTGTCCCGCACTAATACCAAAGAGAGCGCACGGACAGACTTTGTCATTGAGTCTAAAGCGCCAGTGTAGCCCACAGAAGAAGACGTGCACGAGTCTGAAGCATCTGCGCAACCTACAGGCGATAACGCGCACGCGGAAGACTTCGCGCATACAGACAACTTTGCGCACACAGGTGATTTCGCGGAAAGAATGTTTGACAAGGGCGCAACGTCAGCGCACACAACGTCAGCGCAGGCTAACGAAGAAGGAGGATCTCGCGCATCACGCGCGAATCTGAACGCGCAGTCCGCGGAGGCTTCTCAGCTAAGAAGGTCGAATCTAACCTCAACCATTCCAAAGAAATTTGCAGACTTTGAGGTCGAAGAAATACCAAGATTGTAGGATCGATTTGGAGCTTGAATCTGATTTTGATGAAGAACAAGATGAAAATAGGGATGAACACACACACTTGAATATGACAATAAAAACCCACTAGATGATTTGCATAGATGAATACAATAAAACCCCCAAAATCTCTAGCATGTGTGTTGGTTCAAAACCCTAATCTAGCATTCTATTTATAGCCCAACCATAATTAGGCTAATTACACTTAGGTCCCTAGGGTTAACAAAATACTAAAACTCTCACTAAACAAGCAAACTATTTTTAAAGTAATAAATATATTTTGTCTAAACAAAATATATTTATGTATCCGTAGCGTCTTTCTCTATCATAACTTGAGCTTCACTCGTCGATCTACTATCCGAATTTCTCGACTCGCCTTACGTGTTGACTGCGACTCGTTCGACTTTGACTTTTCTTGACCGAACATTGACTTGTTGACTTTGACTTTGTTGATAACATTAGACTATCAATTTTAGACCCAACAATCTCCCCCTTAGTCTAATGTTATCAATCTCTCGTATCATCTTCAGAACCGTCAATCTCTACATACTTTGATCTTCAATTTGGAAAGCTTCAGTCTCAAATATAGTACCCAACAAAGATTAACGCATCAATTGAATGGAGATGATCAATTGAGACTATCCTCTATTGACGATGAACCAATTGTTTTTCAAGAAGGGATAAAAGAGAAGCATTGGATGAAAGCTATGGAGGAAGAAATAAGTTCAATTGAGAAAAAAAAAAAAATACTTGGAGGCTGGTAGAGCCGCCACCGAAGATTAAACCCATCGGGGTAAAGTGGGTGTTCAAGGTAAAGAAGGATGCGCAAGGAAAGATTTCGAAATACAAGGCCCGCCTGGTAGCAAAAGGATATGTACAAAGATATGGGATTGATTACGAAGAAGTGTGTGCGCCGGTTGCTAGAATCGAAACCATCAGGTTCCTACTAGCCTTGGCCGCGAATTCGGGATGGGAAGTACATCATCTTGACGTAAAATCGGCATTCTTACACGGTGAGTTGAAGGAGGAAGTTTACGTAACTCAACCCGAAGGATTTGTGAAGAAGGGTCGAGAGAATCACGTTTACAAGCTTGTTAAAGCTTTGTATGGATTACGTCAAGCGCTAAGAGCATGGAACAATAAATGTAACGTCCCGTTACTTTCTAGAATATTTAAACGATATTAATAATAATAAAATATATAACTCGCATAACGATCTTAATCTATTAACAATAATATCTCGTTAACAAGAGATACGTTTTATTTATTAGTATATTAAACTAATTAATTACGCTATTAGTGTGTCGAAAATAACAATGGGTTAAGCTAGATGACTGACACCTATCCTTATAAATTTAACCGCGACAATAAATATATATAACTGATATTTAGTCCAAACTATCATTTTAGCAAGATCTAAACGAATGTAATTAGTGAAATAATCATCTAGTATTTAAACGAGTTTAATTCATAACGAGACCCGAATTAGTAGCGTGTTCGTATACGCGGTGTCCACTAACTCACCTAACAAACCCTACTTATTTAAATCATCTTCTTCCTTCCTTCATCTCCCACCTATCATCTTCCTTATCACAACCCTAGCCACCACTACCATTAAACCCATCTTATTCCTCTCTTCCACCTCTAAGTGGCGGCAACCACTAGCAATCACCACCCGAGCCATACATGTGCAGCAACTACCATCTCCTTTCTTTCCCTCAAATGCCGCCGTCAACCCCCACTCGGCCACCAGATGCGGCAGCGCCGCCAACTGTAACATTTCGCATTAAATAGTTGTACGTTACGTATAAGTTGGATTAAAACGACAAGCCTTATTATTTTTAGTGATATTTTGAACTCCTATACAATGATAATTATTCATACATATATCTATATAATAATAATAATAATAATAATAATAATAATAATAATAATAATAATAATAATAATTATTATTAGTCAAAAAAAAAAAAATCAGCTTTATTAACCCACCCCTTTGAAATTCTGGAAGCCCAGACTGATTCCCGGCCCACACATTTACCCAGCCCCAAGACCTGAGCCCACTAGACCCGGCCCAACCCCACCTCCCCTTTTCCGTTTTAATCAAAAATAAAAGAGGTCCCAGCCGGGTTTCGAACCCGGACCACCCTCCTCACACACGCACGTACTTACCACTTGAGCCACACTGATCTGTTAATCCAATTCCAACTCACATTATATAAATACTCAAAATGACTTCTTCCCTTTTTCCTTCCTATCGTCGAGCATCAGCAGCAGCATGAATGCTAATTTGATTTACCATGTTTAATGATCTTTTGACCACAATTACGCAATTATCGGCCTATTATACCTCGGATATACGCCTATTAACAACTAATTGATACCATATTAAGCCAAAACGCGTATATCATTCATGAATGGTCAATGGTTACCAATTTGATGTTCCAGACGATGGCACTATAAATTGAATCCTTGTTTACAACCTAACAGCGCCGAAAACACTTAATCTCCTCTGTAATTACGCTTACAAACGTCCTATATTGCTTAAGCTTGATGCTTTGACTTTCCTGTTGACTTGTCTAAATCGATAGGCTCGAGCCTGGTAAGTCTCAATCAAACCCACATCTGAGTTTATTCTTCTGTTCCGGTCCATAACCCCCTAATCAGTTTGCTTATTATCGCGTTTGTAGTACAATTGAAAAGCTAGGGTTCTTTGTTATTTCGATTTGGGGATGATGATACGTTACAGACATTGCTTAAATTTAAAACAAATCAGCATCAATCACCAAACTGATCCTCAGATCAGTTGGTAATGCTTGTTTGCTTAAAACCACAGAACCGGCTTCGTGCCTGGGTTTGATTCTGGTCACAACCCTTTTATTTTTTTGATAATTATTCATGTTTGACTAGTAAACATATATGAACAACTGAATCTGGATTTAACTCGTTCTCAGGGTGTGGCTCAGTTGGTGAGCCACACTTGTGATAAACCTTGGACCGGCCCTGATGCGAGTTCGAATCCCACAGGCCACCACATTTTACATATTTTTATATATATATATATATATATTACATTAAATCTTGTAAATTCATTTTTAATTATTAAAACCTTTTTATAAATTCTAAAAAAATTATTTTTAGCAAATCTGATGTATAAGTTTCACCTACAATTTTTAGTTTTCTGAAATTTATTTATTTAATATTTATAATAATTAAATCAATTTTATACTATTATATTTATAAAAATCCATTAAAATATCAAAACGATCTTATTAATTTCTACAAAAATAATCCTAAGTTTTTATAACATTAAGCTTTTCAGAAATGCTTTTTATTTCTGAAAAATCATTTATTTAATATTTTTAATCAATTTTTGTTAGTTTTAATCATAATTAAATCATAATAAATCCAGTTTTTAACATTTTTGCACCAAAATTTTATACAAATTATTTCTGATCATTTAGAACAGAAATGTAATTTTTAAAATGTTAATTCTTTAATTTTAGTATTTTTAAGATATTAAAAATTAAAGTTTGACAATTTGTAATAAATAGATTTAAAAATCTATTTTAAAGAAAATAATTTTATAAAAATTATTTTTATACTTTAAACACATTCTTGTGACTATCTTAGATTTAAAACTTATAAAAAGATTTTTGGTTATTTATTTACTAAATTTCTCTCAATTGTCGAATATTTTAAATAATAATCAAACAAGCATTCATCCCCAAATTCGAAGCCCTAGAACGTATACATTTGTAGGCTAGATAGACTTATTTATTACCTTATTATAGGGTGATACTTGACATACTTGGACAACACCATTATTCTACTTTTCAAGAGATAACACTTTTGCTAAGGTGAGTTTACATAGCCCCTTTATTTCTGTTTTACATTTTGGGGTGAAACATGTTTAAACATTTTATACTATCATTTATTCATATTTACTTGTGATTCAATTACATCATCATACTATCATTTGACTGTAACAAAAAGACACAGTACAATCATTAACAATGATCAAGCCGCCTGTTTAGATTATAGCGCTATAGGTCTGACAAACCCATCCCCCGCGTAGACTTAGGGATGATCGATAACAGTAATAACATTTAACTAACTTGCGAGTTAGTCAGCAGTCAACACAAGGTTTGGTTGTACAAAGACGCATTGTTACATGTCGGTATCATACTCTATCATCATACAACTTTGGATGTTGTACAAATTATTGTTATCAATTATTTTCAAAAACCTATGTATTCTCACCAACTTTTGTTGACCCAAAATATTTTCAACTTAACATGTTTCAGGTTCTAGTTGCTTGAAGATTTGCTTGAAAATATGTGCATAGTTTTATTCAATTTGATGTACGAATCCTTGTAGAATCATTGTATGTAAACTATTTAAATCATTTAATGAAATTATTATTCACCATGAGCTACTGAACAATCATCACAACGTGACATCCCGATGTTTCCGCCATCGGTTGGGGTGTTACAGATTGGTATCAGAGCCATGGTTATAGGGAATTAGGTTATTAGAAAAATAATCTAGTCTATAACCATAGGATTTAACCAGTACTTGCTTCTTTTACTTGCTATTCTCTACCTCCCTCCTACTTCGTATCCCTACTTTCATCCTTACAAGAAGATTGCTCTCCATCACTGGAACTACTCTTAGACTAATAGGACAAATCCTCAGGTTTAACCTGAACCACCTTGGGATCTCGTCGAAGTTCTAGATTTTAATAACGAACACGTGCAATCTGGAAGGGTGAACGCCTGTATTCTGAGTCTTCTGTCTAGGCTGGCATTGCGCATATATCCCAATCAGACGAGGGACCCGGATGCCTACCTGGGAATTCTCGGGATGAGTGTTCACTTATAGGCTAAAGCACGTCTTCATATGTTATTAGAATTTAGAATCTTTGATAAGTCAACGTTTTCGTTTATTCGTTTTAATGAATAAATGATTACATTCCTTATATAATCTCATTCATTTCACTGTGTCTCTTACAGATCATGCCTCCACGTCGCAGTGCTTGTCTTAACAGTGGTGAAAATCATGATGAAGGAAGTAGCAATCACAACCACAACCACGATACTAACCACAATAACAACAACAACAATGGTGTCGATGCCCAACTGGCTGCAATCATTTCTCAACAAATGCCGCAGCAAATCGCAACTCTGGTTCCCAACTTACTAGCTCAAGTCATCCAGTTGAACGGCAACGGAAACGGCAACGGCAACGGGAATGGAAATGGACACCACAACGGAAATGGTCTCCCAGCCTGCACCCTTAAGCATTTCAATTCTTGTAACCCTCCAAAGTTTAGTGGTGAAGAAGGAGCTACAGGACTCCTCCAATGGTTCGAGGGTATTGAGAATACCTTCATCAACAGTGAGTGCCCCGACAACTTTAAGGTCCGTTATGCCATGAGTGTTCTTCACAAACGAGCACTCACTTGGTGGAATGAAGAAAAGCGTACCCGAGGAGCTGAAGTTGCACTTACTATGACGTGGGATCAAGTCAAGGAGATAATGAAAGATGAATTTTGCCCACGAAACGAGGTCAAGAAATTAGAAGAAAAGTTCCACACCCTAGCTCAGGATAGTGGGGAAAACCTTGCCTACAATACCCGCTTTCACGAGCTTAGCTTATTGTTACCCCACAAAGTCACTCCCCTGCCGGTAGCCATCGAGAAGTACATCGGTGGTCTGCCCATGCAAATCCAGGATACGGTGTGGGGAAGGAATCCTGCCACCTTGGAGGAAGCCAAACGTTTAGCAGCTACCTTAACTGATAATCACGTAAAGAACGGGACCTTAGTTCGGAAAGGCAATAAAACAAGTATTGTAGCCGCGGTAACCACTGAGAACCAGAAACGTAAGACCAGGGATCCTGATGCAAACCTCACTCCACAAGCTTCCAACAAGAAACCTTATACAGGAAACCATCCATTGTGTAACACATGCAACCGACATCATCCCACTGCTTCAGCGTGTCGCTTGTGCACCAATTGTGGAAGGTATGGCCATCTGGTCAACATGTGTCGTGAGACCCCAAATCCAAATGGCAACCAACCCACCAACCCTGCTCAAGCTGCTAACCCTAATCAATACAACTATGGTCAATGCTATGAATGTGGGGACCCAAATCACTTCCGTAACCGATGCCCTAAATTGAACAGAGATCAAGACCCTCCAGCTACTTAACAGAAAGCCATACCATTTGAATAATGTCTACTCTCTCTTTAATTCCATGTATTAGACTTTTGATCCAAATAATAAATTCAAGTATTATCATAACATCTGTGTGCATGCTTGTTTGAATGTGAACTAATTGTTATATCTATAATCATACTTACTTACTTGTACAACAATTAGTTGACTACCAAACAACCTACTCAACGATTTGTAGAGGTCATCATGTCTTTCCAACAGTCGGGGGAGGCCCTACCACCTGCTCAACGACTGGTGGGGACTATCAGATCTGCTCAACAATCAGTAGAGTCATAAAAGGACGCAAGACCCTAATGTAAGGTAAATTGGTAATTACGGTCCGGAACGTAATCATGAATTTACAGGTACGTTAAGGTAGTGTGAAATTTTATCAAGGTTTTCAGTAGTCGACCAATTATAAACTTGGTGTTCTCTTTTAACTTCGGGACGAAGTTCCTAAAAGTAGGGGAGACTGTAACATTTCGCATTAAATAGTTGTACGTTACGTATAAGTTGGATTAAAACGACAAGCCTTATTATTTTTAGTGATATTTTGAACTCCTATACAATGATAATTATTCATACATATATCTATATAATAATAATAATAATAATAATAATAATAATAATAATAATAATAATTATTAGTCAAAAAAAAATCAGCTTTATTAACCCACCCCTTTGAAATTCTGGAAGCCCAGACTGATTCCCGGCCCACACATTTACCCAGCCCCAAGACCTGAGCCCACTAGACCCGGCCCAACCCCACCTCCCCTTTTCCGTTTTAATCAAAAATAAAAGAGGTCCCAGCCGGGTTTCGAACCCGGACCACCCTCCTCACACACGCACGTACTTACCACTTGAGCCACACTGATCTGTTAATCCAATTCCAACTCACATTATATAAATACTCAAAATGACTTCTTCCCTTTTTCCTTCCTATCGTCGAGCATCAGCAGCAGCATGAATGTTAATTTGATTTACCATGTTTAATGATCTTTTGACCACAATTACGCAATTATCGGCCTATTATACCTCGGATATACGCCTATTAACAACTAATTGATACCTTATTAAGC
Source organism: Ambrosia trifida (assembly GCA_028751855.1). Taxonomy (NCBI): domain Eukaryota; kingdom Viridiplantae; phylum Streptophyta; class Magnoliopsida; order Asterales; family Asteraceae; genus Ambrosia; species Ambrosia trifida. Next base: position 135,985,292 of record CM054128.1, on the reverse strand, counting down.
CAAAACGCGTATATCATTCATGAATGGTCAATGGTTACCAATTTGATGTTCCAGACGATGGCACTATAAATTGAATCCTTGTTTACAACCTAACAGCGCCGAAAACACTTAATCTCCTCTGTAATTACGCTTACAAACGTCCTATATTGCTTAAGCTTGATGCTTTGACTTTCCTGTTGACTTGTCTAAATCGATAGGCTCGAGCCTGGTAAGTCTCAATCAAACCTACATCTGAGTTTATTCTTCTGTTCCGGTCCATAACCCCCTAATCAGTTTGCTTATTATCGCGTTTGTAGTACAATTGAAAAGCTAGGGTTCTTTGTTATTTCGATTTGGGGATGATGATACGTTACAGACATTGCTTAAATTTAAAACAAATCAGCATCAATCACCAAACTGATCCTCAGATCAGTTGGTAATGCTTGTTTGCTTAAAACCACAGAACCGGCTTCGTGCCTGGGTTCGATTCTGGTCACAACCCTTTTATTTTTTTGATAATTATTCATGTTTGACTAGTAAACATATATGAACAATTGAATCTGGATTTAACTCGTTCTCAGGGTGTGGCTCAGTTGGTGAGCCACACTTGTGATAAACCTTGGACCGGCCCTGATGCGAGTTCGAATCCCACAGGCCACCACATTTTACATATTTATATATATATATATATATATTACATTAAATCTTGTAAATTCATTTTTAATTATTAAAACCTTTTTATAAATTCTAAAAAAAATTATTTTTAGCAAATCTGATGTATAAGTTTCACCTACAATTTTTAGTTTTCTGAAATTTATTTATTTAATATTTATAATAATTAAATCAATTTTATACTATTATATTTATAAAAATCCATTAAAATATCAAAACGATCTTATTAATTTCTACAAAAATTATCCTAAGTTTTTATAACATTAAGCTTTTCAGAAATGCTTTTTATTTCTGAAAAATCATTTATTTAATATTTTTAATCAATTTTTGTTAGTTTTAATCATAATTAAATCATAATAAATCCAATTTTTAACATTTTTGCACCAAAATTTTATACAAATTATTTCTGATCATTTAGAACAGAAATGTAATTTTTAAAATGTTAATTCTTTAATTTTAGTATTTTTAAGATATTAAAAATTAAAGTTTGACAATTTGTAATAAATAGATTTAAAAATCTATTTTAAAGAAAATAATTTTATAAAAATTATTTTTATACTTTAAACACATTCTTGTGACTATCTTAGATTTAAAACTTATAAAAAGATTTTTGGTTATTTATTTACTAAATTTCTCTCAATTGTCGAATATTTTAAATAATAATCAAACAAGCATTCATCCCCAAATTCGAAGCCCTAGAACGTATACATTTGTAGGCTAGATAGACTTATTTATTACCTTATTACAGGGTGATACTTGACATACTTGGACAACACCATTATTCTACTTTTCAAGAGATAACACTTTTGCTAAGGTGAGTTTACATAGCCCCTTTATTTCTGTTTTACATTTTGGGGTGAAACATGTTTAAACATTTTATACTATCATTTACTCATATTTACTTGTGATTCAATTACATCATCATACTATCATTTGACTGTAACAAAAAGACACAGTATAATCATTAACAATGATCAAGCCGCCTGTTTAGATTATAGCGCTATAGGTCTGACAAACCCATCCCCCGCGTAGACTTAGGGATGATCGATAACAGTAATAACATTTAACTAACTTGCGAGTTAGTCAGCAGTCGACACAAGGTTTGGTTGTACAAAGACGCATTGTTACATGTCGGTATCATACTCTATCATCATACAACTTTGGATGTTGTACAAACTATTGTTATCAATTATTTTCAAAAACCTATGTATTCTCACCAACTTTTGTTGACCCAAAATATTTTCAACTTAACATGTTTCAGGTTCTACTTGCTTGAAGATTTGCTTGAAGATATGTGCATAGTTTTATTCAATTTGATGTACGAATCCTTGTAGAATCATTGTATGTAAACTGTTTAAATCAATTAATAAAATTATTATTCACCATGAGCTACTGAACAATCATCACAACGTGACATCCCGATGTTTCCGCCATCGGTTGGGGTGTTACACCAACAACCATTATAACCCTCACAAACCCATCCCTTGTATCTTGTTTAGAGTAAAATGAGTCGTTAATTAAAAAGATTTACATATACACGTACATATATGCGCCTATGTATAATGTTAAGAACTATTAAATTGTCGAAGTAGTAAGCTTACTCGAAACATATATTATTCTAATTATGAAGGTTAAGTTAGCTTTTTGGCACGAGTTATGGAAATGAGCGATTTAGTGCAATAATAAATCCGGAACATTCAAGTAGGCGAAGTTTATAAATACTCATTGACGCGATTATACAAGTTTAATACTAGTCGTTTTAGTATTTTTGTTTCTTGAACTATTGAATAACGAATAACTTGTACAACTTATTTTGATGATAATTGAGTACTGTAATATACAAATATATATAAATATTACTTGTCGAAAAGTATAATTTACTCGCTTATTATTGCTTTTGAAAGTTAAATTATGAGTCGTGTATTTGTACAGTTGAGTTTTGGGAAAATATAGACAACTTGAGTTGTCTGGTTTCTTACAAAAACAGAGGAGACTCTGCTCAAATTTTTATAAAATATAAGAAACGAATCGGCATTCCAAGTTTATAATTATGTGTAGACAAGATTATGTTTTTACAAATAAATTCTAATTTCAAATCGTACGTCGTCAAAAACAGAAATATTTATATATATTAATAAGTACAAATATATACTACCCAAGATACGAGACGAAGTAACATTCGAGTCAAGCTACGTAAATATTATCTCGTTATACAAAATATATCTTTAACAATAACTTCAAGACGCGACCTTGAATAATATATTAAAGTTTCTATTTCAAATAACTATACGTACACAGATATTTTCGAGAAACAAAACCAAGTTCCTATCGGTTCGTTAAGTCATACACTCATTAAGACACGTATTGTTTACAATACGAGTCTAGGTAGTTGGATCAACTATCTTTACAACTAAGATGCGAAACAAGATTATTTGCATTAGAATTTAAGACGTCCTTACTTGTAATAGGACACAAGAGTTCAATTAATCCAAGTTCAGACTTGTTGCTACTTGCTAGTATTTACACAGTGAATTTCAGGTGAGTTTTACATAGCCCCTTTTCTATTTTTCACTGTTTTTGGGGAGAAACATGTTACAACATTCTATATGCAATTCAATCATAAAGTGTCTATGTGTTTTTCTATGTTGCATTATGTCTTAAACATGACTAGGGTAAGCACAATATTCTAGCATAATCATTAACATTGATCAGCCGACGGTATACAATGATAGATCTATTGGACTGACAATCCCACCCGGATACGTGCCTCCTACATAGGTAGCGTGGGTGATTGTTATCGCATAACATAATCGAGTGAACCATGAGCGTATGGGATGGACCACAATATAACAGTCACAAGGGTTGATTATGCACTCGATTTAGTTCTAGTATGTTTTCACATATGGACTAGACTTGCCATGACACTTGAATTGTACAAGTTTTATTCAAATATCAAAACCTATGTAACTCTCACCAACTTTTGTTGACCCAAAATATTTTCAAACTTAACATGTTTCAGGTTATAGCTTGCTTGGAGTTTAGAGTTAATGCTTGAAGATGCATATTTAGTAATCCTCATTTAATGTACAAATTCTTGTAGAACAATTGTATGTAATGTATTTAAATCAATTATTGAAATTTATTATTTACCATGAGCTACTGAACAATCATCAATACGTGACATCCCGATGTTTCCGCCATCGGTTGGGGTGTTACAGATTGGTATCAGAGCCTTGGTTATAGGGAATTAGGTTATTAGAAAAATAATCTAGTCTGTAGCCTTAGGACATTAATCAGTACTTGCTTAGTTGCTTGTAGCTCTACCTTATACTTATCTCTATCCATATTCTCCTCCTTAATCTTAACCTAGCTTCGTCTTGCCTACTCTTTTTCACTCACTTGCTGTAATCCTAACATACTCCTAGATTATTAGGGCAAATTCCTTGGGGATTAGATCTGACCTGTTATGATAAGTCAACGTTTATTCGTAGTTAAATGATTACAATATTTGTGTTTCATTTTCATTTATACTCCCATCACTCTCGTTTAAATTCTAAGATTTGAATAATAATAAAAAAAAATCTTGCACTTTAAATCTATTTTCTTCCTTATATAATCCCCTCGTTAGACTAAATTTCATGAAACATTTGTGGATCTCACGATCATATTTCATTTTACAAACTTATAATATTTTACCCGTACGTTTAATTATTTTCAACATCTAACCCAAATCATATTTCTCCCTTTACAACATGTTACACATTTTACTTCTTTAATCTATTACCTTTGATGTTTCGGGCCAATTCTATTTTCAACCTCCCCTTAGATTTTTTTTATTTATACTTTTTAAGGTACCCTCAATCATAAAATTTTATCATATTCAAGATTTTAAAATCTTGGTCCAAACTATAATCTTATAACCTGTGTATAGGAGATATTCTAGCACCAACACTAAAGGGTACTGAATTTTGTCAAACTTTATCACCTGGGGGTTACATAAACGATAGAAAATAAATATTTTATCAAAGAGCCTTTTAGTTCCACACGCCTATCTTCTAAATTTCAAATGTTTATGTAACAATTTATTGGTGTAATGAATGATTTTCGATGAAATTTTCTATGGATTAATCAGAGTCTATTATACAAAACACCTAAATAAATTCTTGATTTTTGAAACCCGACATCGTGTTTACAATCTCCGACATTCCGATCTAAATCCATTTAGTTTGTATTATCCATCCTAACCCAATTTTGAAAATAAAATCTTGCCACCGACAAGATCAATATTTAGTCTCTAAACTCTCGATTGACCCCTACATATTTTCAACTTGTTCAAACTTTTTCAAATTTTGGCGTTTACCACAATCATGTCTTCTCAATACGCTTGATTTTAACCCTTGATTCAAATCCCACAATTCACGCTGCTACATAATCTCCTTGCTACTTGTGTCCCTGTGAAAAACCTATAAAATAAACTCTTTATTAACCATCTTCACGTTCACCATTGTTCACAACCTTGATTTTATTTTGAGTTTTCATCATCTCTCAAAATCCCAATTCACATCCTTTACCTCCTCGAACATGAACTTGATCTCCACGATGACCAGACTATTGAAAACTTGATTGTTTGTTGCATCAAACTTGATTCTTAGTTATACATGAGGATTTGATTATCTACTTGAACATTTGATTATTCATGATACTTGAAAGCATGGAATATAAACTATTTGCTATAAACACACCTAGAGTCATTAACCTTGTCCAGGGCAACTCTATTACAGATCGCATGCTATACATGATACTTGATGCATTTACAAACTTGCTTACATGTATGTATTATCAATTTGCAACTTATGTGTCAAGCCAAAAACAATTGTTACACTTAATCAAACAACTGGTAGAGGATGAAGTACTTGCTCAACAGTTAGTAGAGTACCTAATACCTGCCCAACGATTGGTAGAGGTCATCATGCCTGCTCAACAGTCGGTAGAGGTTCTAATAACCTGCTCAACGACTGGTAGAGGCTATCGCACCTGCTCAACAATCGGTAGAGGTTCCTACTCACTGACTGGTATAAGTCTTTTTCCTGCTCAACAGTTGGACTTATTTTTAATACATTGTATACGATTCAATCACAAGGTTATTTTGCATTACTTACATGTGTGTTTAAAGTCATAGAAGGACACAAAACCCTAATGTAAGGTAAATTGGTGATTGCGGTCCGGAACGTAATCATGAATTTACAGGTACGTTAAGGTGGTGTGAAATTCTAGTAGGGTTTGGTAAGAAACCCAGTACGTTTTTGAAGTATCAGAGGTGCGGTGGGTTAGCTACGATACACCCTATATATAAACACTAACGATACATCGGAAATGACGTTAGGGGTCGAGCTAAAAACAAACCCTGGTTATTTGATAGTTCGTTTAGCTCATCCATAGTCTATTATCTCATGCAACTTAAGTTTGGTGTTTATTCCCCCTCGTTATTTTAGACTATCGTAATCCAACCCTCATAACTCATACGTAACACTTTATCCTAGTATCCATAAAACTTCTGCCATACTTTAAACTAAATGATAGACGTCCAAGCATTTACCTAAACCATTTGTTTTTAATAACTTCGGGACAAAGTTTCCTAAAGTAGGGGAGACTGTAACGTCCCGTTACTTTCTAGAATATTTAAACGATATTAATAATAATAAAATATATAACTCGCATAACGATCTTAATCTATTAACAATAATATATCGTTGACAAGAGATACGTTTTATTTATTAGTATATTAAACTAATTAATTACGCTATTAGTGTGTCGAAAATAACAATGGGTTAAGCTAGATGACTGACACCTATCCTTATAAATTTAACCGCGACTATAAATATATATAACTGATATTTAGTCCAAACTATCATTTTAGCAAGATCTAAACGAATGTAATTAGTGAAATAATCATCTAGTATTTAAACAAGTTTAATTCATAACGAGACCCGAATCAGTAGCGTGTTCGTATACGCGGTGTCCACTAACTCACCTAACAAACCCTACTTATTTAAATCATCTTCTTCCTTCCTTCATCTCCTACCTATCATCTTCCTTATCACAACCCTAGCCACCACTACCATTAAACCCATCTTATTCCTCTCTTCCACCTCTAAGTGGCGGCAACCACTAGCAATCACCACCCGAGCCATACATGTGCAGCAACTACCATCTCCTTTCTTTCCCTCAAATGCCGCCGTCAACCCCCACTAGGCCACCAGACGCCGCAGCGCCACCAGCAACCATTATAACCCTCACAAACCCATCCCTTCTGCGTCTGGTAGCAATCATCGGGAACTAGGAAAACCCCGACGTGAAGCCACAACAACCACCTCCATCGCCATTTTAGAGCCCCTTTTACCGGGGGTCCTACTTTGGGTCATTCTTTGCAGCTTCGAGTTTTCAGTGGCGTCAGGTATGGAGTTGAATGAGGGTCAGTCACGCATGATTTCTGCCAGATCTGGTTAATAGGGTCAAGGTGCTCGGAAAGGTTGGATCTATTCTGTTTGGCTCGTTGTTTGAGATTCGGGCTGGGTTTAGCGGAGTTCTGGTTCAGCGGTGATGTTCAGGATGTCGTGGTGGTTTCCGGGAAGCTACAGTAACAGCGACCAGCGGTGGTAGTCTCTGTTCGATTGCCGAGGCGGGTGAGGACGCAGACCTGACTATGGTGCAATTTAGGCGGTAAGATTCGTTGTTACCTCGATTCTTTTCTATCCGTTTCATGTTGATTGTGTTCCGATTGGGTTTCGATTGTTGGTCTGTTTTCTGTTCAGGTCAACACCGGTCAACTGGACCGAGCTAGTCAAGGTTTAGTCAACCGTCTATGGCTGACTTTAGCCAGCGGTCAAATCGGGTCAACCAAACATCCTCAGTTCTGGTTAACGTTTGTTCGTCACGGTCAAAGCTGGTCAACACTCAATTTGAGGCGAGTACTTGACGGTTCACGAACTTATTCATGGAAGGTATAACGCGCGCTGCGACTCTAGCTTATTCTTTTCGTGTATATAAATAATCATTTTAAAAGTGTAGACGAACCGAACCGACTTGTATCTTGTTTAGAGTAAAATGAGTCGTTAATTAAAAAGATTTACATATACACGTACATATATGCGCCTATGTATAATGTTAAGAACTATTAAATTGTTGAAGTAGTAAGCTTACTCGAAACATATATTATTCTAATTATGAAGGTTAAGTTAGCTTTTTGGCACGAGTTATGGAAATGAGCGATTTAGTGCAATAATAAATCCGGAACATTCAAGTAGGCGAAGTTTATAAATACTCATTGACGCGATTATACAAGTTTAATACTAGTCGTTTTAGTATTTTTGTTTCTTGAACTATTGAACAACGAATAACTTGTACAACTTATTTTGATGATAATTGAGTACTGTAATATACAAATATATATAAATATTACTTGTCGAAAAGTATAATTTACTCGCTTATTATTGCTTTTGAAAGTTAAATTATGAGTCGTGTATTTGTACAGTTGAGTTTTGGGAAAATATAGACAACTTGAGTTGTCTGGTTTCTTACAAAAACAGAGGAGACTCTGCCCAAATTTTTATAAATTATAAGAAACGAATCGGCATTCCAAGTTTATAATTATGTGTAGACAAGATTATGTTTTTACAAATAAATTCTAATTTCAAATCGTACGTCGTCAAAAACAGAAATATTTATATTTATTAATAAGTAGAAATATATACTACCCAAGATACGAGACGAAGTAACATTCGAGTCAAGCTACGTAAATATTATCTCGTTATACAAAATATATCTTTAACAATAACTTCAAGACGCGACCTTGAATAATATATTAAAGTTTCTATTTCAAATAACTATACGTACATAGATATTTTCGAGAAACAAAACCAAGTTCCTATCGGTTCGTCAAGTCATACACTCATTAAGACACGTATTGTTTACATTACGAGTCTAGGTAGTTGGATCAACTATCTTTACAACTAAGATGCGAAACAAGCTTATTTGCATTAGAATTTAAGACGTCCTTATTTGTAATAGGACACAAGAGTTCAATTAATCCAAGTTCAGACTTGTTGCTACTTGCTAGTATTTACACAGTGAATTTCACGTGAGTTTTACATAGCCCCTTTTCTATTTTTCACTATTTTTGGGGTGAAACATGTTACAACATTCTATATGCAATTCAATCATAAAGTGTCTATGTGTTTTTCTATGTTGCATTATGTCTTAAACATGACTAGGGTAAGCACAATATTCTAGCATAATCATTAACATTGATCAGCCGACGGTATACAATGATAGATCTATTGGACTGACAATCCCACCCGGATACGTGCCTCCTACATAGGTAGCGTGGGTGATTGTTATCGCATAACATAATCGAGTGAACCATGAGCGTATGGGATGGACCACAATATAACAGTCACAAGGGTTGATTATGAACTCGATTTACTTCTAGTATGTTTTCACATATGGACTAGACTTGCCATGACACTTGAATTGTACAAGTTTTATTCAAATATCAAAACCTATGTAACTCTCACCAACTTTTGTTGACCCAAAATATTTTCAAACTTAACATGTTTTAGGTTATAGCTTGCTTGGAGTTTAGAGTTAATGCTTGAAGATGCATATTTAGTAATCCTCATTTAATGTTCAAATTCTTGTAGAACAATTGTATGTAATGTATCTAAATCAATTATTGAAATTTATTATTTACCATGAGCTACTGAACAATCATCAATACGTGACATCCCGATGTTTCCGCCATCGGTTGGGGTGTTACAATGAACTTGATTTGGTGTTGAAAGAACTTGGATTTGCGCGGTGTAAAAGGGAACAAGCGGTGTACCAAAGGAATGTGAATCAACGCTTGTTGATTGTTGGCACGTATGTTGATGACTTAATTATCACCGGATCGTCCAATGAAGATATTAGCTCGTTCAAAAGGCAAATGGAAGCAAAGTTCAAGATGAGTGATCTTGGAAGGTTGAACTATTATCTCGGAATTGAAGTTGAGCAAAGTGACAAAGGAATTTCACTCAAGCAAACCGGATATGCGACCAAAATTCTAAAACAGTTTGAAATGTGGGAGAGCAATGCGACTCAATTTCCGCTTGATCCAGGTCTGAAGTTATCAAAGAATGATGAAGGCGCGGAGGTCAACCCTACCGAGTATAGGCGACTGGTTGGGAGTCTAAGATACTTGACTCACACACGACCTGATCTCAGTTTTTCGGTCGGATATGTGAGCCGCTTTATGCAAAGGCCTACTAAAACTCATGCGCAAGCTGTAAAACAAGTGTTGAGGTACGTGAAAGGAAGCATTGATCTCGGCATTATGTATCAGAAGGGTGGAAGCCGATTGTTGCTTTGTTTCAGCGATAGCAGCTATGCGATGGATATAGACGATGGTAGAAGCACAACAGGAGTAGTGTTTTACTATAACGATGTGCCGATAACTTGAGTTTCTCAGAACTAAGGGACGGTTGCATTATCGTCTTGTGAAGCGGAGTTCATGGCAGCAACGGAAGCAGCTTGTCAAGCATTATGGCTTATAGGTTTAATATCAGAAGTGACGGGTGAAAAGGAGAAAAAGGTGACTCTCAAAGTTGATAATTCATCCGTGATAGAATTAATGAAGAATCCGGTATTCGTTGGTAAGAGCAGGCATATTCATACCCGGTACCACTTCATAAGAGAATGTATTGGGCAAGAACAAATTCAAGTGGAGCACATAAGTGGGAATTTACAAAGGGCCGATATTCTTACTAAAGCGTTGCCACGTTTGAAGTTCAATGAGATGAAAGGACTCGTTGGTGTTACAAGATTAGGGGGGTGAATGATATATTAATCTTGTAATGCAAGGTTTGGTAACTAGAAGGACTTAGTTGTCAATCTTGTAAACTAGGTTTTAGAGATAGATTTCCTAGTTTAAGTCAAAAGAAGTTTCTAGATTATTATAGTTCCTTGGTGGACAAAGAATAAAGGCTAGTTTCCTTGTTCTCCAAGAATTGTAGGCTTATAAATAGATGGATGATTTTGTAAGTCAAGCATTCAATCACAATCAAATAATAAGAAACAAGTGTGGCTTAATTCATGTGGGTCTTTGGTACCGATTTCTAACAATCTTGTTTGTGTTATTAAAAAAAACTTAAGCTAAGTCCACCATCGTAGGTTCCATTTTTTATTTTGTAGACCCATACGATTTTAATTTTTAAACTTTAGTCGAAAGTTAGTTTTAGTTGAAGTTTATGGTTAATAACCGAAATACCATAACCGAATTCATAACCGATTAATCATAACCGAAGTGTGGTTATGGTTATGGTTAATGGTAAAAACCGAACCAAACCGACCCATGCACACCCCTAGCTTTATGTCTATAGTTTAGGAACTGGGATTTGGCTATACCAACTTTGCTCAGTTATATTTCCGTGATACGTTTTGAATGAGATTGAACATACAGAGTCACATAGATAAGGTTTATAAATATTAATATTCAATGTTTAAATTTTTTTATTGATAATGGGTAAAAAAATATATTTTGTTGCCCGGAGTTAAACAAATAAAAAACTAAATGAAAAATGATTAGAAGGCACCCCTGTTAAAATTACCCAAGGTAATATCTTTCCAATTTAATACTTAGTTTTATTTATAGTTTCTTATTCTTATGTTGGTTTATTTTGTGTTACATGATATTTGAGTATTTGGGACATTTGGACGTGGCTGGATGTTGTGCTATGGGCTATGGATTGTTGGGCTTGTTGATCATGGGCTTTGTAGTAGTGTTGAGCAGCGGATGTCATTCTTGGGTCTTGGCTTTCGGCCGGCCTAACTCATATCATTATATTAATATCAAACCCTAATGGTCTTGCCTATATAAAGGCCATCCATGTACCGTTGAGAGTTTAACAACTCTTCTTTTCTCTCACTTACTTCCAGTACTTTCTGATATTTTCTCTTAAGTTTTAGGGTTTGTAGTCTTGATTTGTCTTGAATCTTGTCCTAGAGAGTTATATCGTAGAAAGTGTAGAGAGATTATTACATTGATAATCTTTGAGTGTCTGTGTAGGTTTGTTATCTTGTTTGTAATATGTTTAGTTTGTTTCTTGTTTGTATTTAGGGTGTAAAGAAACTTTTGGGTTGGGATTGTTCAATAAAAGTGTTTGTTTGTGTGATTCCATGTTTTGTAACATGGTATCAAAGCTATATTAGCTCCTGGTGACCTTCTTTTAGGGTTTTCTTTGTGTTTTCCGTTGTGATATTGGTTCTCTGGGTTGGATTGAGTCTTCTTGATATAGATATGGTTAGATCTATTAATGGTTGTTTGAGATTTTGATATCTGTGCTTCTGACGTTCGTGGTTCTATCGATTCTGGAAGCCTAATTAGGGTTTGCTAATGTCTTTGAAAGGAATCTTGAAGGCCATGTGCTAGGGGCCGTAAAAACCCTAGCTAGTTGTCTGTTGTTCCCAATCAAAGAACATAGACATGGAGAAACCATAACTTGTGTTTATTCTGGTTTGATCGTTCCTCCTTAAAATTTTGTTTTCTTATCTGTGTCTAGTTGCCATTGATCGGATTAGGTGGACCGGTGTTGGCCTTATTTGATTTCTCTATTTGTGTTATTTGTGATCTTGTTTGTTCTTGTTTTGGCTTGTTTAAATTTGCAGATTAAGTGTGTTCTCTTGGTATTATTTTTTCTATCTTGAGAGTGCTTGGTGTGTGTGTGTGTATAGATTTAGAATTGATGATCCTGAGTAAGGACTTGTCCTAGCACCCTTTAAGTGACGAACCAAGAATTTGGATACCTACACAGCTTCACTTCTTGTGTACTTGGTTGTTTGGTATTTTGAACTATCTGTTATCTGTGATTAATTGTGTTTGTGTGTTAGTTAATCATGGCTGATGGTGAAGGACCTGTTGTTGGGCTTAATGAGGATCCAGATGCAGGACCTTTAGTTCCTAATGTCACTTTAATAAGCAACCTTGATGCTAGTGATCCTTTATATCTTCACCCAAGTGATTCTGCTAATTTGAGTATTGAATTAGCTTTACAAGTGGGGATTCATAGGTAAAACTTGTGTAAGCTCTGAGGATGATGAAGTATTGGCTAAGCAATGGGATAGATGTGATTCTATAGTTTTAACTTGGATTTTAAATTCTATAAGTGTGGAATTGTATATGGGTCGTGTTTTCTCTAAATTAGCCAATGATGTTTGGGCTGAATTAAAAGAGACTTACAATAAAATTAATGGGTCTATTGTGTTTGATTTGTATCAAAAGATTAATTCCTTTAGTCAAAATGGGTTAACTGTTTTAGAGTATTATCATAAGTTGAATATAAACTGGAGAGAACCAGGTCAGATTTTACAATTACCTTCTTGTACTTATAATGCTGCTAGAGAGATTAATAATTTTAGCAACATGATAAAGCTGATGCAATTTTTAATGGGTTTAGACAGTGTTTATCAAAATGTTAGACTAGCTTGTTAAAGGGGTCTTACCTTATGTTAAAGAAGCATTTGCTATAGTTTCTAGAGAGAATCTCGTAAATCATTAGCTTTGTTTTATAAAACAAATCAACTTCTTGATTTTAAAAGAAACTAAAAAGTTTCAAATCAGATACTAAAATGTACCCAGTGTAACAAAGTAGGTCACACGGTTGAAAAATGTTTTGAAATCAAAGGCTATCCTTCTGGATGAAACAAAATGGGGGACAGGGCAATAAGACAGTTGCAAATCACAGTTACACCAATAATTCAGATATGTCTATTAACTCTTCGACTAGTGATCAAATAAACAGGCTGTTGAGTTTATCAAGTGACAAAACAACTGATAATGTGCAAAGGTGCAATGTATCAAGTAGAGGGTAATTGTCCTTTTGTGCTAATTCTTTTTATTAACCAGTTTTTTGTTTTTCTAGGAAAAGAAGTATGTGTTGGATAACTGACTCAAGGGCAAATCAACACATGGTAAATAATGACAGTAGCTTAACTGATTGTATAGATGTATCTAATCTAAACATCAGAGTTAAACACCCAATGATACAGATGCTATAGTTACCAAAATAGGAAATATGAAACTTCCTAATAATGTCATTCTTAAGGATGTATTTGTTGTTCCTGGTTATTGTGTCGATTTGATATATGTCCATAAATTAGCTAAGGATAATAAGTTGTACATTGGTTTTGATGAATTCAAATGTTATATTCAGGACTTAACTAGAGGGAAAGTCCTAGTGACTGGTAACCAAGTAGATGGTCTGTACTCTTTTGGAAACTCTTTTGTTGTTAATCAGGTGTTTCAATAGTACTATTCAAACCAATCTGTGGCATGCTATCTTAAGGCATCCATCTAGTCCAGCTATTAAAATGTTTGAAGATAAGCTTAACTTAGGTGATTTTGATGATGATGTCCTTTGTGAAATTTGCCATAAGGCAAAGAAGCATAGGGAACCATTTTCCTTGAGTGATCACACGTCTAAACATATAAGAGAACTTGTTCATATTGATATTTGGGGTCCATATAAAGTCAGTAATAGAGAAGGGTTCAAATATTTTTTGACAATAATTGATGAGTATTCCAAGGCTGTTTGGATTTGTGATATGCTTTAAAATATACATATATTTTTATCAACATTTCCTACATTTTAAATAATATTTAGGTTAGTTTTTATTAAATATTACTCTTTATTGGTTCCGATTAGTTATTTAAAGGTTTTAAGTGTAAACGAGCTAAAATGGTGCATTTAAGTTATTTTAGAACTCACTAAATTTTTAATGGTTGAATTGGTCATCTATTTAAATATATATTTTGGAAGAGTCTTTTTTTTTTTTTTTTTTTTTTTTTTGTGTTGTAGGAACTATTGGGTCAGGGCCTAATACGAGATGGACATTGAACTACAACAAGACTAAATGATCACTCATTATTTGGGCTTCATCTCAACTAAAATAAAAATTGAATTTGAACTACAAGCCCAACTAAAATGTCAAGGGAATTCTGATGGGCCGGCCCATATAACAAAGGAGTAGGGCATCACAAAGGTTGGCCGCTGATGTTATAAAATGGAAAAGGAAGGCGAAAGGTCACAGCACTTATGGGGTGGCGGCTCTCACTTCTTGGAGCAGACTACCTATTACAATATATATATATATATATATATATATAATAAAAATAAAAGGACTCGAGAGTAACAGAGAAGAAAGAAATCAAAAATAATAAGTGGGAGCTCAAAGGTCACAAAGAGGGGCGACGACTACGGTGCTTATTGGTTTGGTATTTTTCGGTCTCGCTATGATTTTTATTTGTGAACCTTATAGATTTGTTTTTATTTCTTTCATTATTATGGTTTGCTAGATTTTATTTGGTTGTCTAGACTTGGGATGAATCTTGATTTTGGTTGATTTCTTTTGGTATTTGGCTACTCGTTTTGACCCGTTTATGTATAAAAATCTAAACTTTATTGGTTTTCGTTGTGGTTTATCAACCGGGTGATGTTGGTGTTATATTTTTAGATCCTTATGTGGCTATAATTTATTGACTTAGTGTTTTTAATTTAAAAGTCGCATATATTTATCATTTGCTTCGTGTGATGATTTGATGGGTTAACTTGTTGACTTAGGATCTAGAAATTACATGTTTGACATCGTTTTGGGTTTGTCACCTACCTTGAGACCGAGAGGAGATAGGTTGTGGGTTTGTTAGGATTTGTTGGTTTATTTGGTTAGATATTGCACGAGAGTGAATTTCTTTCCCGGTATCCTTTTTATCCGCTTTCCCAAACATTTACCTTTAGGAATAGATTCGCCCATTGATACCGTTAGGTGTTTCGTGATTAGTGAGACCGAGAGGAGATCTAATCTTTGGGTGCGTAAACTTGTATGTTTGGTGAGACCGAGAGGTGATCCATTCTTTACCCGGTGAGCTTCACACTGCTTAGGATTTCATTTATTGTTCTAGTGAGTCCGAGACGAGATCTAGATACTATAGTGCTTCCCGAGTCGGTTATACCCGTAGATCCCGGTAGTCATGCGAGTATCCATTTCCCACTAGATTTCAGCTTTATCAATAGGATTCCCAGTCTAGGCAACCATCCTCCCCATTTCTGTTTCCACTTTCGTGAGCGTTTACTCTTTGATCTCTCGTCCTTGCTACTTGTTTATTTCTTGTCTTATTTTATTCGTTTACTTGTTTATCGTTTTAGTTATCTTTTAGTTATCTTTTAGTTAAAAATCATGCTCGTTTATATAGACTAGGACTCGATAGAGGTTTAGTATCGAGGGCTGCATATCAGTGTCCACGGATTGATAGTCGGTCTTATCGACTTTACTACACTACGACCGGTACACTGCGGTGTTGTGTGGTTTAGATTGGTGATTCCATTTTTATAACCAGATTGTGAAACTTAATTATTTATATATATAAATCACCGCAATCAATTTGTTTGATGAAAAACAAAACTGAAGTTTTTTAAAAATATTTAAGATTTTATAAACATAATTGAGACTCAATTTGAAAGGAAAATTAAAATGTTTAGAAGTGATAATGGGCCTGAATTTGTTAATAGTCAAATGAATAGTTTATGTAACAAAAGGGAATTATACATCAAACTACATGCACCTATAATCCACAACAAAATGGTGTTGTTGAGAGGAAACATAGGCATTTGCTTAATGTAGCCAGGGCTTTAATGTTCCAAAGTGGTGTCCGTGTTACGTTCTAGTCTAATTGTGTATTAACTGCTTCTTATTTGATAAATATGACTCCTTCATCAGTGTTAGGTGGAAAAACTCCATATGAGGTAGTATATAGTTTTGAGCCTTTTCATGACCACTTAAAACTGTCTAGGTGTCTTTGTTTCTGTACCATTCTAAATGAGACTGATAAACTAAACAGTAGAGCAGAAAAATGTGTTTTCTTTGGCTATTCAACTGAGAAAAAAAGGGTATAAAGTGTTCAGTTTAGAGAGTAAAAATGATTTTTTTTCTCAAGAGATGTACAATTTTATGAACAAATATTCCCCTTCAAGAAAAATAATGTTTTTAAAATGTTTGATGAAAATTAGTTTTCAGAAGTTAATAGTTTGAATTTTTTTTAATGGCATGAAGACAGTGACAAAGAATAGTCAAAACGTCCCAATGATGAGACAAAAGGTCAAGAATAACATGATCCAGTGATACATAGGTCTTAGCAATCAGAGGCTGATACTAATGGATCTGAAGGTTTGGCTATGTCTCAGCAACCCAATCTAAATAGTGACAACTCTGATAGGGCTGAGTATGTGATACCTAGAGTTAAAAACACTTTAAGATCTGAGGGAACCTTAAGTGATCACCCACAAGGTCAAACTAGTACTAGAAAATCATTTAGGATTTCTGTTTTACCTGGTAACTTAAAAGACTATGTGTTGGATGGCAAAATTAAATATGGAATGGAAAGGGTGGTAAACTATTCTAATATGACCTTAGAACATAGGTGTTTTGCCACTAGTTTGAACAAAGGCAGGAACCCAAGTCATTTAATGAGGCATCTTCAGACCCTAACTGGGTTGTTGCAATGAATGCTAAGATTGAAGCATTACATAGAAATGATACTTGGGAACTTGTGGACTTACCTGATGGTAGACGTCTAGTTGGTTGGATTTTCAAGATTAAATACAAGTCTAATGGTGAAATAGAAAGATTCAAAGCTAGGTTAGTTGCAAAAGGATACAGTAAAAAACAAGGTGTGACTTTGAGGAGACCTTTTCTCTTGTTGTAAAACTTGTGACTGTTAGATGCATTATAACTTTAGCTGTTCAAAATGATTGGAATCTTTACCAATTAGATGTTAATAATGCTTTCTTGTATGTTGATTTGAATAAGGAAGTATATATGAGTATTCCTGATGGGTATTATTCAAAAGATGAAAAGAGAGTATGTAAATTAAAGAAATCTTTGTATGGATTAAAACAAGCACATACAATGTGAAATGCTAAGTTGTTTCAAGTGTTGCCTGATCTAGGTTTTATTCAAAGCAAGTGTGATTATTCTTTATTTTATAAGATTTCTGATTATGTGATTTCTATTTGTTGGTTTATGTGGATGACATAGTTATAACTAGTAATAACAGTTATGAAATTGATAAAGTTATGAAAAAATTGAGGTCTAAATTCATGATAAAAGATTTGGGTGACTTAAAATATTTTTTAGGAATTGAGGTGATAAAAAATGATTCAGGAATTTTCCTTTCTCAAAGGAAGTATTGCATTCAATTATTGTCTGAATATGGTTTAAGTGGTAGTAAACCTGTTAACAACTGTATAGAACAAAACCATGTGTTCTCTAATCATTGTAAAGAAAATAGTGTTGGTTTTGCTAATGTGACTGGGTATCAAAAACTTATAGGCAAATTGATATATTTGCTTATACTAGGCCAGATATATCCTATGGAGTACATTTTTTTGAGTGAATACATGCACAAACCGATAGGTGCACACATGAAAATTTCTTTGAGGCTTCTTAGGTACCTAAAAAAAGGCTCCTGGAAAAGGAGTCTTGTTTAGGAAAAGTTCAGATCTGGTCCTGAGTGCATACTCGGATTCAGACTGAGCTAAATGCCTTGAAAAAAGAAAATCTATTACTGGGTATAGTGTGTTTCTTGGAAACTCTCTTATATCCTGGAAAAGTAAGAAGCAATCGACAATTTCAAGATCTTCGACTAAGGCCGAGTTTAGAGCTTTGTGTGCTGCAACTTGTGAACTAATGTGGTTGATAAACTTGTTGAATGAGTTGGTTATTAAGGTTAAAATACCACTTGAGTTATTCTATGATAACACTACTGCACTATCAATTACTACAAATCCAGTGTTTCATGAGCGGACAAAACATTTCGAGTTGGATCTATTCTTTCTTCGTGAACAAATAACTAAGGGAGTTGTGACAACGAAAAAGGTTGATTTTAGGAAACAAATTGCCAATATATTCACAAAAGGTTTGCATCCTACTCTTCATGAAGAAATGTGTAAGTCACTTGGCTTATTTGACCCATTTGCAATATTAAATTGAGCGGGGGTGTTAAAATTACCCAAGGTAATATCTTTCCAATTTAATACTTAGTTTTATTTATAGTTTCTTATATTGGTTTATTTTGTTTTACATGATATTTGAGCATTTGGGACATTTGGACGTGGTCGGATGTTATGCTAATGGGCTAAGGATTGTTGGGCTTTCTGGTCATGGGCTTTGGAGCAGTTCTAAGCAGTGGATGTCATTCCTGGGCCTTGGCTTTCAGCCGGCCCAACTCATATCATTATATTAATATCAAACCCTAATGGTCTTGCCTATATGAAGGCCATCCCTGTACTGTTGAGAATTTAACAACTCTTCCTTTCTCTCACCTACCTACTTCTAGTACTTTCTGAAATTTCTCTCAAGTTTTAGGGTTTGTAGTCTTGATTCGTCTTACATCTTGTCCTGTAGAGTTAGATCGTATAAAGTGTAGAGAGAGTATTACATTTGTTTCCTTGTTCTGGGATCCTTTATCTTGGTTTTAAATCATTGGGTTTAGACATTACTTCGGTGCTTCTTAATCCTTTCAAAATGGTAGCAACATACCCCCTTTCTGAATGTCTGTGTAGGTTTGTTATCTTGTTTGTAAGGTGTTTAGTTTGTTTCTTGTTTGTATTCAGGGTGTAAACAAGCTTTTGGGTTGGGATTGTTCAATAAAAGTGTTTATTTGTGTGATTCCATGTTTTGTAACAACCCCTGAATGGTAATTTAATAATCTTTAAACAAAGTTATAAGTTTACATGGTTTATCTCTCATACTCTCTCTGAGTGTTATAAGTATTGATAATCTTAATTGTTTGATATATTTATTTCTTTGTATTCGCAATATAGAAATAGTTATTGTGAATATGCACTACTAGAAAAAAGGCCTTTCTTGACACGCATTGCGTGTCAAGAAAAGGGTTTGATGACAAGAAAAAAAACGTCAAGGATGGCAGTGTCATAAATTTAAGATGACATATTTTCGTGTGTCATCTGTTTATGATACACATTTATGACAACATTTATTGACACACGTTATGACACTTTTTAATGACACACATTTTTTATGACAGTTTTTGTTGACATTTTTTCGACACATATTATGACAGGAATTTATGACAGAATTTTATGACGTTCTTTTGCGTGTCATAATTTATTAATCTAAAAAAAATTCCTGTAAAATTACATATTTACCCTCCTGGATTTATAGCCATTTTATTATATGCAAAATAATTAGCAAACTAATAACAAAAACATCATTTCATTATATAAAACATATTTATCAAATTACAAACTAATCCGATACAACATTTAACATTTACAAATGAGCTGAACATCTCTCTTATGGAGACTAGAATGCAAGTCCTCCCAGGCATGAATGCCACTCGTATCAAAATAGTTTCCTGTTCCTTTTTCCCCGATCAGTGGACCTATTGCAGGCACCCAAAATAGTTTGTTGTTCCTTTTTCCCTGATCAAGTTAACAAGTCAAGGTGATTAACAAGTCAAGGTGATTAGGTCAAAGTTGTAAAGCGCAGAGATTAAAATTTAAGGGAAAGAATGGTCTTACAATGAACTTTGCTACCAAAAGAAAAGTCAAGGAGGAAACTCCTATCAGTTTAGTTTGCAGTTCCACTGAAGAACAAGAAAAATTTCAAATCAGTAAAACTCAATGATATTAAGCAACCGGAGTTGGCATATCTCAACCCGTACTTCCCATTACTATCTCGCCATGCTAAAAATTATAAAAACAAAAGCTTGACTCACCCCATGATGTGCTAAGTTGATGACAGAACGTCAAAACGCATGAGAGCAACTATATCAGTCTTTTTTGTGAAACTAGGTAGATTCTTCGCGCGCTTTGCGGTTTAACAATATAACATATGAGTTTTAGCATTGTTACATGACTACTTACACCACCCCCCCCCCCCCCCGAGGAGCGCGGGGAGATACCACTAGTTAAGTTCATTAACATACTTCCTTATGATCTCAACTAGTGATTTACCCGCCGCGAGTTGCGTCGGCGCGCGGCGGGTGGTACTTCGTGTTACACGTGACGCGTTAAACGTCGTGTTGTGTTAAGATAGCATACCATACGCCAACTAAATTAGTAACATTATTTGTGAACGCATTGAGTAATATAATAGAGAAGTAAAATTTGAAATAACGGTACCGTACTTCAAGCAGGTCATGAAATTGCTTGTATTCATGGTCTTTTGCGCCTCATTTGTGATCATCCACTCCATATATGTTAGTGACATATGAACAATAAACAGAAAACTTTAAGATTTATTGGTTAAAGAAATGGAGGAACTCTGTAAGGTTGGAAAACACCAAATTGTATAGTGTATCCAGTGATTACCTTATCCATGAATGAAAGTATATCCACCCCTTTTAAGGAACAACAAAGTGCAGAGTCATGTTAAGGAGCAATAAATTGCAGAGCATAAATAAATCAAGTTAACAATTATTTCGTTGTCACAGTTGGTTAGTAGAGTTCTCATTTTCTTCTTGGTGATTCCTATCACCGTTAAAAAGATCGCAGAAATAATACAGATTACTTAAAGACAGTGTACAAAATAAAATCTAATATATAAACACACCACTCTTAAAAAAATTAATGCTATAAGTATTAGACTATCAGTATAGAATATTTTTATTGGAAAAACATTCTTACATTCCATGCTAGAATCTTAATAGAGAAAGATACACCTTTTATCAGAAAAAAAAAAAGAAAAAAGAAAGAAAAAAAGAACCAAATATCAAAAGAAGTGGACATGAACTACACTACTAAACTATGTTAACGGGTTTTAACCGACTCCTTACACAATTCAGATCATAAAAATCATCGGCATCATCGAACTAGACTTCATACCCGACATAATCATATAATGACCCATCTAACTAGACTTCATACCCAACATAATCACATATTACAGTCAAAGTACCTGTGAGGATATGTTGCCCATTCCAACCATCATCACACCAATGTGACGGGGACGACCCACAATACTGGGGAACACAGCCCTTGGTGCATCGTCTCCTGCAAATCCAGTGTGTAATAACAAAGCCCTTGGCGAGTTTAATATCATTCTAGTTATTATTATTTAGTTTATCATTTATATTGAAGTTTGTTTGTTACAATTTTATATCAAGTTTGAATATTAAGATAGTCATTGACGTAAATCACTTCACAATTCACAAACTCAATCATAAAAAACAGTTATATATAATAAAAACTTCAATCCTACACGGTTCGGGTTCCAGATCATCAAAAACTTTAACAAAAATGAGTAAATTGTTACGGCCGGTAGGATGTAAGCAGTGAAGATAATCCATATCTCTATGAAACTCTTCACAAAAGCGTCTGCTTAAGCTGATTGGATCCTTGGTTTTTAAAAGCGCGAAACGCACAAAAGCGACGAGGTCTAAAACCGAGGCGCAAAGCGCAAAAGCGGTGGGCTTTTCGTACGCGAGGCGCAAGACAATTATATAATTTTTTTTTTATATACGCTATAGGTTTTTAGCATTATTTACTCAAAATATAGATGCAAATAAGGTATATATATGATTTAACTAAAATGTACAACATTTTTAGCTACATGTATAACACTTTTAAGCACAAAAACAGCATGTGTACAAAAAGCGCGCTTTTCTCGCTTTTTTTCTTGCGCTTTGTGCGCTTTTCGCGCTTTTCTTGCGCTTTTCGTACACTGCTCGCCTAGGGTTACATAAGGCGCACGGATTTGCGCCTAGGTGCGCTTTGCGCTTAAGCACGCCTCAAGCGCGCTTTTTAAAACATAGATTGGATCATCTCCCAATTGAACTGCTCTAGCAATTATGGTTATTTCTGTTTTAGCTGTTCAACTTTTAGAAACCAAAAACACAGGAGTACACTTTATTTTCATTTCTATTGAAAAGGCCATGATAACATTTGACCAGAAAGCTAATGGGGCTACATGTAATCACATCTTATAATACAACTCAAGACATTTAAACTTGTACTTTGGTCTTGGCAATGTATAGGGCCTAAAATGGAAATCAGCACAAAGTATGTTACGTTTTTAAGACTTGGAACCTGCTTAGTGAACTAGCCCTTTAACCTTTTAATTTTAATTTGCTTTCCAAATTAGGCATTTGAAGTTACGTATATATTATTCCCATAATTCATTCCAAACCCCCCAAGAACAGCCGAACCACCCAAACGTCAAATTCTCATAAAAACAACAGCCCAAAGAAAAGCAATTGGCAACGAATGGACGAATAACATAATTGAATTATAAACAGATACCTACCTGCATTATAAAAGTTTTTCCACTACCAGTAGCTCCATAAGCAAAGACAATAGCATTGAATCCATTGACAACAACAAGAATCAAAGACATGACCTCTCTTTCAAAGATCTCCCTCACACTCTTCTCTTCTTTCCCATAAAACGAATCCAGTTTATAATTCTCATTACGACTGCAAAAAAAAAAAACAAAAAAAAAAACAAAGGTTTCTTTCTTTATAAATCCAACAAAATTACCATGAAATTATTATTATTATTATTATTATTATTATTATTATTATTATTATTATTATAAAGAAAAGATACCAAGAGTAGGGATCTTTGAGATGCACAGTAACTTCAGAAGCAGGTGAATCAAGGGATGAGATACAAGGAACGAAGTGAAGAGACCCATCTTGAGGCAAGAAGGGACGAACGCGGGCTATAACCTGAACCATAGAGGTCGATTAATTGGGAGAAGGTTTAGTTGGAGTGCAGAGAGTTGAATTAATTGTGGAGTTGCCATCGGATTGATTGGAAAGCCACGGTCAGGGAGGAAGTCAGGGTGGGATATTGACGGGAGGAGAGTGTGTAGATGGGAGTGAGGCGGTGTGTTGAAAGAGAAATGAAGAAGGCGGTACAGGTTAGGGTTTCTCTAAACGGAGGTGGAGGAGATCAGAACACGTAAGAGAAGCAAACACATGGTAGGATATCAACCATTCAGATTTATGGGGAAATGTGAGCAGGAGAGAATTAGGTGACAGAAAACCTTGACACACTTATTTTAAAACTGTCATGCTTTTTATTTTATGACGGAAAATTATTGACATGTATAAAAAAATGTCAAGAAATTATAATTTTTTATCAAAGATGACATTTTTTTATGACATGCACTTTTGCATGTCATTAAATAGGGAATGTCATAAAAAAAGTGTCAAGAAAGGGTATTTTTGTAGTAGTGATGTAAGCTTCTAGTTTTACAATACTTCGTTATGACCTTTCGAGTGGTAAACACGTGAATAGTTGGCCTCTTGTGTAGGTTAGTCAATGTAAGTAAAACATTTAAGCTAGCATTCTCGTTAGTAAACTTTTGATTAGGCAAAAGTCTAAGCACACGTGGTAGTAACCCTTTTTGAGTAGCTAATACCTTAAGCATATGGGTTAGTTAACCTATTTGGTGTTGGATCATTAGACCATTCATATCACATCCATCAAACATTTTTTTATCATTAAAATTCTAAAAAATGTACTAAAAACACATATCTCATCCACCTTTTCTGCTCCACCCTTATGGGTTGAAAATGTGTTATTTACATCAAATTATTGTGATTGTATAAAAAATGAGAAATATAATGAAGTAGGTTTTTGTGAGTCCGATAAAGATAAATATAGTGGATGACATGTGCAAGGATTTTTAAAATGAGAGATAAATTTTGAAAAGTATGACTTTTTGTTAAATGAAAAGGTAAAAGATAGAGGAGGGTGCATCCATCTACCACCACCCAATGACTGCCACTGTTCATCTACCATGGCAGAACACGCCAATGACGGAAAAATGTGGCGCAACGCTTGAAAGCATATCAAAGTCAAGATTAACACAAACCATATTTCATTAAGATGTCGAAAAAGAGTACCTTGTCACAAACATTACACAAAACAACATACATAAGGTACAAACATGGGGTTTTTCCGTCTATGTCCCAACCCGATGATAAATATAGATGAAACCCCCGAAAAGTGTCCGACATCCCATATTCCACCATACTAGCCTCATATCTAATCAGCACTTAGTTACCTGAAAGATATGTTTAAAAAGACGTCAATATATAAAATATTGGTGAGTTCACAGGTTTTAGTTACATAACAACAACATTTTAAGAACAACTTGTGCGGAACGAACACAAGTAGTGGCCATTGTAAGGAGTAGCTAGTTCCTACAAAAACTATGACGAGTAATCCCTTGAGCCCGTAACCAAACCAAGACAAGCAATGCCCCGCGAGCAGAAGTTATTTTTCGGAAAATAACACTAAGAGCATTCTCAATAGCTTCCCACATCCCCCATTCACTCACAACCAATCACAACCACATATTACATTAAAAATCATTACAATTTCTCTCTCCTCCACTCACAACCACTTTCAACAAATATTAAAAAATAAATACATATTTCCTGTTTTCCCTAAAAGATTCCCAATGAACCCAAAATTTACCGATAAACAATAGATTCCCCATTTTCCTCACTCACAACCACTTCCAACCTCATAAAAAATTATAGGGTTTTGTCTCATAAAAAAATGGGGGCATTACTGTGAATGCTCTAAGGACCAAATGTCTTAACTTGGGGCTTGTATTAGGCCTGTAAATGAACCAAATGTTTATGAACTGTTCGTGAACTGTTCAGTGGGAAGTTTGTTTATGCTCATTTATTTAAATAAATGAATGAACACGAACACAATTTTTTATTTATTTAATTAAATGAATGAACATGAACACACATTTTGTTCGTT
Source organism: Ambrosia trifida (assembly GCA_028751855.1). NCBI lineage: Eukaryota > Viridiplantae > Streptophyta > Magnoliopsida > Asterales > Asteraceae > Ambrosia > Ambrosia trifida. Next base: position 135,959,805 of record CM054128.1, on the reverse strand, counting down.
CATTTTTGTTCATGAACGTTCGTTTATGTTCGTTCATTTATGTTCGGTCGTTTATTTTTGTTCGTTTATGTTCGTTTAGTTAAACTTAACTTATTTTTATTATTTATTTCCTTTTGTTAAGTATCTTAATTCATATGTTCTAAAATCTTAACCCTAACCCTAACATTCTAACCGTATCACTTATCAGCCGCTATCCACACTTCATAGTCCCACCTCCCTTCTTCTCCACACTCCATAGCCCTACCTTCTTCTACTTCCGGCCGACCACCTCCAGAGCCCCGCCTCCAGCCTCCACAGCCCCATCTCCATCCATCCCCATCCCCGTCTCCAGCCGCCCACAGCCCCGCGTTCAGCCTCCACATGGATGGTGGATGGATGTTTTTTTGGATAAATCATGGTGAACTTTTTTTTGGTAGATACATGATGGATATTTTGAATGAATCATGTACATTCAAACTACTAATTTAGATTGGGTTCTGGTTGCATTGTGATATATTAGACTTGGTTGAATTGTGATGAATCATTATTAACTTTTTTTTTTGCGTTCGTTTGTGTTCATCTGTACTGATCATTTGTGTTCGTTTACGTTCATGAACTGTTCGTTTAGGTTTTAAATGAACGAACATGAAAAATTTCTTAATGAACGAACACGAACACAAAAATGTGTTCGATTATGTGTTTGTGTTCGTGTTCGGTTAAAGTTAAATGAACAAACACGAACATGCCTTTGTTCGTGTTCGTTCAATTCGTTTACAGGCCTAGCTTGTATTAAAGTTACTCTTCTAGATACGTTATTTTCAACATCAAAAGTATGTCATTTTTTTTGTTGCAAAATAGATCAAAGTTTAGAACGATTGAGTAGAAAGATTGGTGTATCTCCCCTGCATATATGATATAGTGGTTTTGTTCGGCGGCCCTCGCTTTGAGGACCGTTCGAGATGGTGAATGAAAGTTTATTTAAAAAAAACTTAACTCTACAATGTGATTGAACTAGTTTTTTACGATGTCGCACGTTGCTGCGACAACGTAGCGTTTGCCAGATATTATACTCATTTCTAACCAGCATAGCAGGTTTAGTGACAAATCCAGTATTATGAGGATCCATTTTTGAGAATTTTGATTTGTCAACTTTTTTCTCAAGGTGATGGATGTAAAAACTGAACTTTTATCCTTTATTAAATATCAATAAGAGCCTGTGTCTGATTCTCAATTTGTTAGATTGATATTTGATCAGATAAACCAATGCTCTGATACCAATTGTTGGATCAGTGGCTCAACTTAACAGTTCTTACTCATGAACACTTGTGTGTTATAAATGTAACAAAGTAAATTTCACAGCGGAATATTAAAGTGTTCAAGTTAAAGCATCACTTTTAATAGGAGTTATGACTCCCCCTCAATCAATGAACTAGGAAGTTAAAGATGAGAATCAATAATAAATGAATACAATAGTAAATGCAGAATGATTCTCAAATATATGAAAAGTTAACTACAAAATTAACATGAAGGAAAATGTTCAAGTCTAAGATTGATGAGTGAATGAACAATTTGTCTGTAATAGGGGGAGTGATCCCTCTATTTATAGACGAAAGATTACATACAGGAAAAGTAATCAAAAGCTTAAAATAATGTAAGATAATACTACAACAGGTTGTAGTTATCGAAACTTGAACAAAGACTTTAACAAAAACTAATATAATACTAAACTGCTGAGTTTAAGGTTGGTTAACAAAAGTGCTGATGAGTGACAAACTTTTAATCAAAAGATCTTCAGAGTTTGTCTTTAGTAGTTTGTTCTTCAGATATTTGTCTGGTTTATCTTCAGAACTTCTGATGCTTTTACTCTTCAGAACTTTGGATATCTTTCACTTCAGCAATTTTCACAAAATGTGAAGAGGATATAACACTAAGGTTTAAAACTGGCTTGTCAATACTCTTTGACACTACAATCTCCCCCTGGATTGATGAAGCCGAAACCTTTGTCTATCATTATTTATACGATCATCTCTTCCTTAAGTCAAGAACTCTCCAGATTTATTTGATTGTTTGATGTCTAAGTTCTCTGACCTCTGATTCTAAAAGTAGTCCTTTTTCTGGTATCATATCCTGAATGGTCATTAGATCTTCATCTGATATTTTTCCAATTCAGTCAAGTCATGAAGGACTTTTGTTGAGAAGTCTTTTCTCTCTAGAATCAGGGAACTGGACTTGTGGGTGAAGCACCATTTGACAATTGGAGATTTGGATTTGAAGAAGTTGTATTTGTATGGTACTATTTGTAGGTTTGAATATAGGTCTGCTGTTGGAGGTTTTTCTTTTTCAGCATTGATCAGATTGGACCTCCTTCTCTTTTCAACTAGCACATTACCAGGTGTATCACCTTTTGAAATAGGCATGTGATGTTCAGTGACCACCTTGGTATGTTTTTGTTCTTTAATGGTTTGTTGTAGTTGATAAGCAAATGTTGCAGGATCCATATATTGTGTCAACATAGGTTTTTCATCAACAGTGAAATCATCTTCAACAATGGTATTCCTCTCAAGCAAAACCATTTTGAAGTTGGTTGTTGTGTTTTCCCCTGGATTTTTGGTAGCAGGCTGTGTGGGTTTGAATTTCTCCGGATTTGCAAGTCTGTCAGCCTTGAACTTTTTGTATGTTTTATAAAGTACATCTTCTTGCCACTCACATAACTGTTGTTTTGAACCATAATTGTTCTTTACCAATTCTTGAATGATTTAGGTTCTTGTCAACTTTCTGTCTTTTTCTTTGTCCAGCCATTCTGATGTACGCTTTGCCTGTCTTGTTAGTTCTTCAGTTGAAAGTCCCTTGAGTGAGAATTTCCTTGTCTTGCTGTTTTTGCTGATATAAGTAATCAGCTGTTGTCT